>VWZZ01004506.1:448714-506956 GCA_013399095.1 Psophia crepitans
GGGGGGAAGAACGTTTAGAGGTGAGACCATGTTTAAGACCTATCAGGAGTTTGATGCTGAGAGGAACTTACGTGCACTATTATACAGATGGCAGCAAACAACTCTAGGTATCCACTTCACTGCAGGATGTAAAGTAACTGTAGAACTCTAAGAACTGCTCTAGGGGAAGTATGAGCTATTGGTAGGAATATTATGTGCCTATGGGTCAGCCTCTTCTCGTAGATAACTAGTGACAGGACAAGTGGGAACAGCTGCAAGTTGTGCCAGGGGAGGTTTAGAGGTTTAGGTTGGAGATTAGGAGAAATTTCCTCTCGGAAAGGGTGCTTGGGCATTGGAACGGGTTGTCCAGGGAGGTGGGGGAGTCACCGTCCCTGGGGGTGTTTAAAGAAAGGTTGCATCTGCTACTTAGGGACATGGTTTAGTGGGTAATAGGTAGTAGGGGGATGGTTGGACTAGATGATCCTTGAGGTCTCTTCCAACCTTAATGATTCTATGATTCTAAATATGAAAACCCACGTTAGAATTTAAAAAAATCTAAAACTCATCTGTTTTTTAAAAAAAGTTGGAAAAGTTGCTTCTTTTTTTGACAATGGTTACAAACAGAATAATCCCTTTCTTCCAAAAGTAATTCTCCCCTTCAGCACATGTATTAAATATTTGCTGACTGGTGGCAATGCAATGCTAAAGATAATGCTTTGTATTGTACATCTATTCTTAAAAGGGAAGCTCTATTCTTTCGTTGTAGACGATTTTCTGAAAAAAAAAAATAATCTGTTTTCTCAAAGCTGAATGTTTTCTTTTCATAACAACATGTGTTTCCACTGTTTCACTCTATAGGATTAGTTAAGAAACTGACTACATGCACAACATTCAATTTGCAGTGTGCTAAAACTGTAAAAGAGCTTCAAAGTTGCACACAACTGTGACTGATAGAGCTAAAATCACGCTGAGAATATAACGAAAATTGGTAGGTAAAATGAATGAACATTTTGTTTGGTTTTATAATTTTTAGAGGGAGACCAGTTTGTAAAACATAAAGAAAAATGCCTTACTTTACAGGAAATAGTTTGTAGAGAGTTTGTAGGAAATAGTTTGCAGGGTCTCCTTGGTAGGAGCCTGATGCCCTAATACAGCCCCAAGTACTTCACAGCCTAAGTCCATGGCTCCTCAGGAGGCACCTGGGCAGCCGTGCGCAGGCATAAACACTCTGCCCACTTGATATCACAAGTGGATGTATCAGAACCACTGTGCAGGGTGCAATACCAGCCTCTCATCTTCTCTCCTATGTGGAGTTAATCCTGATTCTCTCTTTTTCTCAGGGTTGTAAGAAGCCTGCCTCAGAATGCTTTCCCCAGGCTATATTTGTCTTCTGTGATAAGACGGCAATACAAGTTAGTGGAAACTTTCTGCATGTCTGCATTTTCGCAGTCCAAATGTGAAGGGGCATGTCATGCACTGAGGCTAAGCTGTGGAAGTTTTTCACGTACAATCATCTGCTGTCTGTTTTTCATCTACAGCATAACAGCAATGCAGTGGAGACAACAACAACAACGACATCCAGCTGGAAAGCACTGACAAGTGATGATTTTCTCCTATGTGGCAGGGATATATCCTCACCACACACTCAAAGTAACCGGGCAGGAAAAGTAAGATTGCTTTCTACACATTCCCAATTCTGAGACTGTTCTGGGCTTCTTTAACGAATGCTGAACTGCCTGTTCTTTCAGACAGGGCATCACCACATCATAAAAAGAGCACTTGTATTTTGGTCCATGAAGGCTCAAGATACTGTAAGATAAGGAATGGATCATGCTAGAATTAGATAAAAACTCTGCTCTCTTCCACTATTGGCAACACATCTGGCTGCGCTGGTCCTTGTCCCATGACTAAGAGACTACATCAATAATAAAGAAAGAATAGCTGAGATTTAATCCTCGGGTGTAATCTGCTTTCTACAAAAATGGTGATATGCCTCGTATAAGTTACTTGCATTGTCCTAGTGTAAAGACGGGTATTTTGTCCTTTGTGTCATTTATAAATCTAGCTACTTTGATCCATCTATTTACCATGGTATTTTAAACTTACCTGTTCATGTACTCATGGGTTTAAGTATACCATTAGAAAAGGCAATACCCCAGGCAATTTATCATCAAGAAGGTATGTGTTTCATAAAGCACTTCAATAACAGAACAGAAAAAATGTCTCTGTATCTGTTAGTGTGCTAGAGGCATAGAAATGTGAATCTTGAAATAGTTTTAAAAAAAAACAACAAAACAAACACAGCTTTCCTGCAGCAGTACAATGTAGGATAAATCATTACAAATAAGCGAGACAACTTAATACACTCAAATAACTTTTCCTTGTGAACAATCCAACCAAAAAATACGCTTGCTCACTCCATTTTAGTCTGTCCTGTAAGCATTACACAGATTTGTTGCAACCAAATTCTCTATTCCAAGAAGAAAAGCCGTGTTATAAACTATATTGTACCCACCTCTTAACTCTGAAATCACTGTTGAGACATTTTTATGTTGTATAGAGAATAGACTGTTGTTATCCTCTCAATCTGGAATTTGTGTCTTGATAATCTGCATGAATGGCTTGATGTCAGTTAGAAGTGATTGCTCTGAACTGGAATTCTCTCACCCAGCTTGAAGAACTCTACAGGTTTTGATTCCTGCTATGCATGTCACTCCTTTGCACTAAGATGGAGCTGCCTGAGTTTCTCTAAGGAACAGTACGCAATTTCTTCTGTCCTACCAGGCCGATACTTCATATGGAAAGATCTTCATCACAATTCGTTGTGAATAATCAAAAAGGAAACATGCAACTCTCCTCATCTCTCGGTCCTTCCTTGCTATTGGAATTGCTGCTGATCAAAAAGGGTTTCTGGGTGTCTTGCTGAAAACTTCAGGTTTTAGTGCTGGGAGGGGGAAGGAGGGTAACTAAAAAACATTGTTACTTGAAAAATTATAGTCAACTAATTTTCAAAGGACAACCCTGAAAAGCCGTTTCACCCTGTTAAGGAAATACTTACCAGAAGATTTTAATCAAAGTTTAATTTGGTGCCCACCCAGTGTTTCTAATCAAGTGTTTTCTCCCTAGTTTTATTTACACTGTCTCTGTTAAGTGGCATTAAGGATCAAAGTCACAAGCTGTGCCCAGTACGAGCATGGGATCTCAGTCGCCCTCTTGCTAACGCATTCAGAACTGCTTAGGTGAAAGGCAGAAGGAAGAGAACAGTAACTCAGAGAAAAAGTTATTTGAAACTTTTTTTTTGTGGGGACTGGTAGGGTAGCTTTACATAAAGAATAACCATTACCAACTTTCCTTCTCACTTCCCTATTGTTTAGAAAAGTCCTTGCTCTCAAAAAAGCTGTACAATTTCTATTTTATTCAGTTTATGTTGGGAGTGTCTCAGTCCCTCTGCCCAAACTTTCTTTTAAGCACCATGTAAACAAACTCTGTTATAGCCATTGAAGACTAATGAGTTCCACTAATGTCTGGAAGCAAAATGGTGAGAAAAGATAAGAGGAAGACAAGCCAAGAAAATGGGTGGTGAGAGCTAGTGGGA
This sequence comes from Psophia crepitans, assembly GCA_013399095.1. NCBI lineage: Eukaryota > Metazoa > Chordata > Aves > Gruiformes > Psophiidae > Psophia > Psophia crepitans. Next base: position 452,289 of record VWZZ01004506.1, read on the forward strand.
AGAATAACCTTTAAACATTATTTGAGAAAATGAAGAGGAACTGAAACTCCATATGAATACCAGAACTTCATCATTAACCACTTTCCACAATAAGCATCTCCAGGGCTAAGGCATCCTTTGCCTTCAGATTTGGACTTCAGGCCCCAATCCAGCAAAGTACTTAAGCCTGAGTAATATTACTGAACTCAACCCATGTCAATGGGACTAGCTCATATTCTTAAATTTAAGCACGTACTTAAGTGCTTTGCTGGAGTAGAGCCTTGCTTGTTCTAGTCTATGGTTACCTTATAAGTAGGAAGTTATCTATCTAGCATAATTACCTTTCAAATGTGTAAGGGATATCCATAGCTAAGCATGCAGCAAGTTTTATTATACCGATGAAGCAGCCTCTGCAGTACATCAGTCTCCACATTTTTTCTCATGTAGACAAACAGTTTGAGTTTAACACCAGACATTCAAACTTAAGTATCCTAGAGCTGCCAGTGTGCAATGTACTGTCCAAAATTAATTCCTTAAAACTTCCTTTCAGTGGTTGTTACACTAATGGTTAAGCACCTTCACTGGACATTATCATACACATCCAGCATCACAGTCCAGAGAACTTTCCTACCTCTAATTCATGATCCTCTGAAAGCTGGACATGCTTCACATTACACAAAGCTCCTTTTCTAGAGAACAGAAATCTTATTGATCACTTTTCCTGTCTGTCTCCACTTCCTCTTTCATCTTAGATGCTCTCAGAGAAGATCAAAAATAGCCCAAGTTACCTTGTTGTAAATATAAATAGATCCTGAGCACCATAGTGCTGTTTCCTCCAATAATGCAGCAAATACAGATTTAGTAATAGAGGAAGAAGCGTTCCAGCAGAGGCCCCCAGTATTCCAGCAGTGGCAATCTTTTTGCTGGCTTCTTTAGGAAGAAGGAAAGAAAGCATCCTGGTCAGTCTCCACGAAAATGATTTGCATGACTTGTGAGCAGCCCACCTGGAGCCTCCTCAGATTTCAAATCTCCAAGAAGAGAATTTTGGAACCTGCTCCAGAAATTTCTGAAAGTCAGCAATAAAAAGAAACCCCCCAAAAACAATGGCAAAAGATAACACGAGCAGATGGGCAGAAAAACACTAGAGGACAAACTCAGTATCAAACACTTAGCTTACTGTAAACTGATAATACGGGATTTTAGACTTATCTGATTTATAATTGTAAGGGTCAGCTCCATACAGGTAAGAGGCTGGCTTCTCTACACTAGACCTGGTCCTTAGACAGTGTAAATGCAACAGTTTGTTCTCATCACCACAGATCATCACAGAAACATTTCTTCACTGAATGGTGGCTAAGAATTCCACAGCAGGTACCCTGAGTCTGACCCTGCTTTATCAAAGTCAACATACAGCTATAGCATACAGAAAACATGGACCAGATATTGCATACCAAGCTCCTTACAAACAGATACAAATCCTTTGACACGAAAGCATGATTTCAGTCCTGTTTTCAAGGCAAGAGGGTTTATAACAACCTATTTATATTCAGAAGTTAAATCTCTTATTTGTGAAGTGCTGAGATTGTTTGTACGCGTGCTACTCCAGTTAAGTAGGTTTAAAAAAAATCTTATTGGTGTGTGTACACATACATACCCTTCATGTCTATGCATTTGTTCATGAATACAGCATTTTTTTAAAAACTGTAACTTCTTTGAAACGTACTTACATGTTTTAAAAGATGCCACTCATATGATCATATGATAAATAACAGCTAAATTATGAGTTCTTAAAGTGGTAAAATGACAGTAATAAACAGATCAAAGAGTTCCCAATGCTAATATACATGAGTAATAAACAATGGTATTTCCTATTCTGTAACGCATGTCATGGTTCCGATCCATAAGGCTTCACATTTTTTTGCCTGCACATAGGCACGCACAAGCTCACAGAGCAGATGTGAAAGTCACAAGTCTCTAATGTAATTCATGCTCCAGTTCAGCAACTGTGAGGGTATGCTGAAGACAACGCTGTGACTAACAGAGCCAAGAAATTCCTGAGAGAATAAGAATGATTGTTAACAGTTCTGAGAAACTCTTCCTCTGGGTTATTATCCCATAGAGAGAGATAGTGGGTTTTAGCGGTCTTAACCAAACAAACAGCTCTGAGAAACTAGATATAATCCCTCTGAGATTATAGCAAATGAAAAACAAAAAAACATCTTCTGTTAAAAGCGTTTTGAAGCATTCACAATACTGTCAGTGAAGTACTTGGACTTCTTCCTGCTTGTGCATCAGGTCAGAGTTTCCATATTCCCAAAGAAAACTATGCATTGGCTGAAAAAAAGAGAAAGTCCCACTATCCTAGTGTTATCTTTTCCCAGCCGGCTTCATTAAACAGGGGTGAGGAATGAGCAGATGTAGTGACTATATTACAGCCATCAGAAAACAATGTGGTAGCAACTCAAATGGGCACCTGTTTAAATGATTTACATCTGGGACACTCTGCTCACATACACCACAGTAGCTGAAAGGGAAGTTGCTTGAAAACTCTGTTTTCTTATAGCTTTCTCCAACTCCTTGAGCTGGCAAGTGAAAGGTGTGATCCAGTCCCAGGGCACTGAAAGCCAGAAATAAAGTAAAAACCTACCTGACTAATGGCTTAAGATAACTTTTAAGATTTCACAGGCATCAGCCTTCTTTTTTCTAACACCACCTCTTTACACTGCCTAAAGCAACTTTGCCATCCTAACATGGATTAAACGCATAAAGATACATGTATGTATCTTCTTACATACATGAAGTAATGAGCAGTAACTATTTCCTCAATTGCCTCTCATGCATTTTAAGTTGTATTCAAGCAAATCAAGTTAACAGAGTAGATGGAGAGAAGAAAGATAGTTCTGTGACTAAGAAGCAAGGCTACAACTCAACTGTTGGTACTCCCACAGATTTCCCAGCTCAGTCTTCTGTGCTCCTTTTGTGTCTGAAAAAATAACACCAGTATAAATATTTCTAATATCTAACCCTTTAAGTTTTCTGTTATGTTTCTTAGTGCTGAGACAGTGATTAGCACAATTAAGCACTAATTGCAGTCTGAAGTTCATTACTGGTGCATTACTGTGGCTCTCTATTTGCTGGTACATAGCATCAGAACACCCCTTAAGAGAACATTTGATAGCATCACTCATCTATCTGCATTGTCATACAGTCCAGATGGCTGCAGTATGTAGGCAACTGGGAACCAGAGCAGCAGGAGGAGTACATCCTGCTGCAATTTTCCCTCTGGTGCTAATCATGATGCATTTGGATTAGTCTGTTGGTCAGGAAGCCCACAGCTCTGGGTGGATGCACCCGAAGACCTAACAAACAAAATAAACCAGAGCAGCTGCACGCAGTAGCTTGCCAATTATCAAATGGCCAGATTTGCCCATAAAAACTTGGTAAAAGATTACACAGCTCAGCTGTGTAGACTGAATTTTCTTCTGAATTCCACTTGGGTGGCATTCTGTTGCAAATGGATCTGTTATTAAAGATGAACTCAGAAATCTGTGTACTTTAGCAGATTAACTATGATGTACAAACCTAGAGACAAAGAGGAAACAAGACTTCTTTCATTTGGCAAATGCAACTTTATTTCTGGATTAGTTTTAAGAGATAAAATTTTAAACATTCTAACATGTATACCCTGCCAGACACATTAATTGGCATACTGAAACAATATTGCAAATGAAGAAAGTCAACATAAACCATCATCTCCATATAAGTAGAGTCTCAGGAACATAATTGTTATTTTTCTGCATTGCAGAAAGGAGGGTTTCCAAACCTTGAAAAGGCAAGACTTCAGTGGGAATTTCTAATGCCAAAGAACGATAAACTGGTTCACATTAGTCCAGGTAAGAAAAATTTAAACACAAATGAAAAACAGAATACAAACTGGCAGATACAAAGAAGGAAGACAATGACATTCCTAAGGAGATACCTTGATAATATAAATAAATGACTAAGTTTACAACTGTACTCATACTTAAAGTCACGTTAGTATATATTTTATGGTCTTGAGGAATCTGTTTGAACATATAGTCACCAAGAGAAAAATGTTACACTTAGTGACTTCCTGCACAGTTTAGTCACATATATAGCCTCACTGAGAACCAAGTACGTAACTGCAGACTGTGAATCACACCCAAATTTTGCTCCCTTGACTATATGAGGGAGTAATTTTTGCCACCAATACAAATACTCTGTAGTACAACTGTAACTACACACAGTGATCTTATGTGGACTACTTACTAGCTACTTACTTTGCCGATAAATTCTTTTTACCATACAAGCATCACCAAAATTATTCCTTGTAATGCTAGCACTCCTGGTATTACTGGTTCTTCCACTGGCAGGGTTTTTATACTCAAAACAACTCACAGCTGAGCAACAGAAATGGGCATTAAGAGAGTTACAAGAATATGAGCGAGAACAGAAGTTACCTACACACATTCCCCTTTCCCCATGGAAAAATCACTATGTACTGAGTAAAAATATAATCCTTTTCGCACCCAAACCGGCCTGTGAACGTGTAATCACAAGTGTTGCATGTGGGAACAGACATCTGTGTTCTATCGTCATTTGTCATTTTGATGTCTATTTCCAGGAAAACTGGAAGATAATTTTCAAAATTTGGTCCCCCAAAATAGCAAAAAATGGATTGAGTTCTCACAGACCAAACTATGCTCACTGGCTGTCCTTCTCCATGATCTTGCAAAAAATTTCTTGCTGTATATCTATAGAATGATCGGAAATTTTCAAATTACCTGAAGAATCTGAAGTCTCTAGCCCAATTTATAGGTCTGACTGTTCACATTTCTTTCAAGCACACACGCATTTCACATGGTTAATAATTTCCTATTAATTTACAGAGCAGCAGGTTTCTGCAGGCAAAAGACTTCATTTCTCCAGTGTAGCCTTCTTCAAAAAAATGTCCTGCAGAAAAAACCAAAAAGAGATAGTGAAACAGATGCTGCTAGCTGTAGTTCAATTTTTAGTCTTTCTGGTAAGCACTGTTTTATATAACTAGATCTCAGTTGACTCATTTTGATTTGTATTGTAAGTAATAATTGAGACCACCACAAATACCCACATGCAAGAAATCTTACTTTGGTTGTTCTAGAGATCTACCACTGTACTTAGAATAATTGCAGCAGAGAGAAACCATACACAGTAAACTGCGTTCATGACGCAAGGATAATTTTGGCACAAATCCATTGTAGAGTGACAAATTAACACAGGCAAACTTCAGTGAAAACCAGTCACAAATACTTGTTTACAGGCATACTGTCATCTAATACAAATGAAAATTTGTTCTTTGGACAAGCCTTAACAAGGAAGCAATTTGTAGTTAGGTGTATACTTATGAATTCAAAAAGCCACAGCAGTGGTCCACAGATAAGGGGGGAAAAAAAAATTAATCCTATTTGTTTAGGCAGGGCTTATATGTTTTATAGTCTGGTAAATGATAAACCAGTTTGCAGAGGACTTCTAAAGGGACATTATGAAGTAGAAACTAAATACTTGTATTTTAATAGGGCGGGCATGGCAAAAGCCCAAAGAACACTCCAGCATGCCAAGAACAAAAGCAAGCATGGCATGCAATGCACAGGCAGGCACATGCTGAAAAAATAACGTAGCCTCACAACGGACAGTCATGTTAACCCAGGTCTGGCTATTCACCATGAGGGAACACTGCAGTGGTTACAGCTGCAGGAGATACCCTTGTCTGTACACAGGTGCACTGCCTTCAAAAACCTTTCTGTGTGTGTTGGGACTGACTGTTGATGAGGGAATAGTAGGGCTAAATATACAGGATATGAAAACAAAAATAACAGTGATAGTTATTTTTCCTTGTTTGTTTATGTACAGGTATTAAACACAATTTAACGGCCATCTTCAGCCAGTGTTAGCCAGTAAAACTATACTGATTTACAGCAACTAACACTCTAGTATTCTACATAGAACAAGAGTTCAGGTTAACAGTGACTACAAAACTTTCCTCTGCCACTTCGTGGTAAGAATATCTTCAAATCTTTTCCTTTGGTCAAGCTAGAAAACATTAGTCTTGCTTCTGAAAATTTGTCCAAAGTAAAGCAAGTTCTTTCAACTTGATAACTCTGTCACACTTTAAGCCATGGATTTTTCTATTTCACACCTATGCTGATTATCTTAAAAAAAAAAAAAGAAAAAGATTCTGACTGTCACAAATTGCAAGACACCGAAATCACTTAGCTCTTTTAAAAACTTTGCACTTAGGTTGGTTTAGACAAGGATAGTAACTGCAGTCCAATTTAAAAAAAAAAAACAACAAAACAACCAACCACAAACCAGAATTAAATATCTGGTGGAAGTTAAGAATGTTTAGGGTATTTGTTTCCCCAAATTATGATCCACGGGACCACAGTAAATGATCCAGACTGGAGTAAGCAATTTACAAACAACAAAAAAACCCCAACAACAAACCAACTCCCCAAATTCTCAAGCTTTAAACCAGAGCATGTAGTCACATACACCAATTCTGAGAAGCACCATTCTGAAGTCTGGGAACCACTGCTGATGCATGATAGCTACTTATAACTATCAAATTAGCAACCATGTGATGCTGACGGTTATGCAGTTTACAAGAAGTAAAGACTTGAAACATGTCTGACAAAAAAACACCCCAAAACTGTACTGATTAATGTTACTAGCCTTTTAATCCCCAGAGAAAGAAAGCTTATGCGCTTACATTTCGTCATCGTATTCCTTTGGAGGTGATGCTGCAATGACTAAGTCAATCCAATCCTGAGAAAGAAATGCACAAGAAACATGCTGCTAAATATTGCTTTTAGAGATGGTTAGTGGGCCACCATGGAATATAAGATAGAGAATCAGGAAGGCAATCTATTCCTGGAAAACTACAGGGAGCAACAGAAAGATCTCTGTTAAAGACTTCTATAGGAAGATCATTTCAAGATTGAGCTGTTTGATTTGTGCCCAAAATTAAAGAAAAATCTACTGGTCTTACAGCAAGCTTTAAAAAATGATTATTCTAAGAATCATCCTGTATTTGGTCATCTTAGCAATTCTACAGTTCCTGATGAGCACACACGCACTGCAGCTCAAGTGCAGCATTACTTATCTATTAAGAAATCAAAGATAAGCTATTATCGTAAAATTCCAATCAGCTTGCAAGTAATTTTCAATATCAAATAGCGATTTTACAGATAAATGTACTATAAACACTCAGAATGCTATATGTTTAAACACCAATCTTGACATGTGGCTAAATGCCATGAACTTTCACAGTAAATTACATGCAGGATTTTCAGAGATGCTCTATACCAATACCTTTCTGCAGATTTCAGCTCACTTTTGTAGCACATGGCATACCTGTTACTTTTGATGTTTGCAGCCTTATTTGTGTTGATGTGACAGTATCATGAAAGAAAAGTATATGTCATATGAGCATTGTATGTAGAATGAAAAAGTATTCCAGGTTACTTACCCCACCCATGTTCCAAGCTTTTGCTAGAGTTGCCTGTGCTTCTGCCAGCCTGCTGTCAATTAATATCTTGCCATTTACAGCTAGTATTTCATCCCCTTTCACTATGCCTCCTGTTGAAAAGACCAATATGGCATACATACACATAAGGAAAAAAAATCTGCGTCTCTTCTGTCCCATATTTATGCAGTACTGACTATAACAAAACGTGTCTTCACTAAACATGAAGGCTGATAATAAAATTGACATAGACAATCTTGCTACAGGCAAAAGCAAAAGGAATTTTTAGGTATGGAGAAGCCACACTAATCTCTTATTGATCACGACCAGTAAGAAACTAGTTCAGTAAGGTTTTCTGAAGTAGCAGTTTGCTTGTCTGGGTAATCTGTCTATAGAGCTTACAAATTGTGGTTGATTGTAGGCTGTTACTGCTGAAAGTGGCAGCATTACTTAAATACCGGGAGGTATAAGTGGCATTTGTCAAGGGTTTGCAGGACTGTCATTCCTTTGCAAAAGCATGTGCAATGTTTAGTCCTTGGAACTGATTTTGACTTTCTAATCTGGAATGAAGTACAATTAGGTAACTGGAACTGGACTTGAACAGGGGAAAACACAGAAGGTAAGGGGACAGCCTTAGGTGTAGGAGAGCCTCATAACACTGAAGAGTCAAAAAAACCAGAGCATTTGAGAGATCAAGCATCTGAGATGTTTTGACACAAGAGTGACTTGAACTTAGGTGTAGGTTGGGACAAGGTCAGCAAAGAATACCCCAGACAATTAGGTGTTGGTTTGTGGGGTTTTTTTATGGTTTCTGTTTGGGCTTTTTTTAATATTTTTTTTGAAGGAAGGCCTTATTAAGAGACCAGCACTACATTTTCAGGCCACAGTATTGAAAATTCTGTAATGATAAAAATACAGCATCAGTGACCATTTCTTCTTGAACACTAGTCAAAATTTAAATAATTATTAGTTTAAGCAGCACCCTTCAAACCATAAGCCTCTCTCTGAGCTGCCTTTAGAGCTGAGACAGCACTTGGCTGCCTTGGACACTCTAAGTGTGCCTCTCAGTACTAGGCATAGCTATGAAGTCAGCCAACAACCTTCAGTCAGCATAAGGAGCCACTTTGCAACAGAATTCAAATTCCCCTTTGTTACTCACCATGTTTGTCTGCAGCACCACCCTCGTAGATGGCAGACACAACTATCTTTCCGATCGGAGAATCAATTCCTCCCTCAACTGCAAGGTCTAATGATCCTTCCTATTCAAAAACAGTTTTAGTTCAGAAAAGACTGTTAACTTTTGGAATCAACAGGAGCTTAATCTTTCTTTCTTTCCTGTAAATGGGACTGTACATGAAATCCTTATGTGAATTTAATCAAATATAGTATTTACCTTTTTAATTCGTAATAGCCGTACATCTTTTCCCATAATCTGCTCTGGGGTAAACTATAAAAAGATATCATGATTAGTCATTTCCACCTTGGAAACACAAAACAATTAGGCTGATCTATGTAGTTTATGGGAGAGGACTTTTTCCTCTTCCTAAACAGCCTTAGCGGAAGATCAGAACACCTGATCTCCTTTTCCTGGACAAAAGCTCCCTTTCAACATGACTAGAAGAGACAAACTTGCAAGCCCCAGCAAACCAACAAGCAAAAATCTTACCCCTTTCCAGCCCTTAAAATCAAGAATGTGGTTTTTTGCAGTGTATGCTGTATTGAACAGTGAGATACATTTGAAGTCTCTCCTTACCATTGAATAGGGATCAAAATCTTCTAAATATTTCTGGAAGGCCTGAAAATAAAACAATACTTTAATTGTAAAAACATAAGGCTCCTGCACACACTTAACACAAACTCCATTTTATTTATTAGTGAGAGAACATACAATTCTGTAAAGCTATGAAAGAAGAAAAGCACAGAAAGGTAGCAAATAGTTTGTCCTGACAGTCAGAAGACATTTCAGAACCTTCTGACAGATCAACAGTCTGAGCTGGTCATACTATGAAGAAATTTTGAGGAAGGTTTATCACTCTGTCAGCTCTGCAGTTCCTCTCTACACCTGACAAAAAAAAACCAACAACAAATCTTGAAAGCATCATGGGCAGGAATGTTCTGCTACACTTCTGAGCAATCTTTCTTGGGACTATTACCAAGTTGGGCACTATCTAACACAGGCAGAAGCGACACACTTCAATTTGCCTGTCAACAACACTACTCCACATTTTCTGGGGTTTAGGATGCTCTTCCAGCCCCCTTCTCTCCTCCTTTCCGTGGAGCTTCAGGGAATTGGCTCCACACCACAAGCAAACACAGGACAAAAACCAATTTTGTTTTCATATCGTTCTGTGGAGGACTTAAAGTTTCGGCAGGGAGTATCTTAAATGGGCAAGAAAATATTGCAGTTAGGTAGAGCAAGTTTTAAGCTTTGAGAGGACCCACACCCTCTAAAACTTTCAAAACCTAGTGCATTACCCTTGTCAGGCCAGCAGTGCAGGGAAAAAGCAGAGTTACCTTTTCTGCAAAGATGAGAGCTCCTGAGTCAAGAAGTAGGAAACAGTGGTGTCTGGGTGGCAGTTTCTTGAAGAGGATTAGGAATTACTAGGCGAGACTGTATGGGTGATGCTGGAGATTTATAAAAACACTGTACTTATCCTGCATGTTAAAGGATGGACTTCAGGACTTAACAGAAATCTTTACTGAGACACCTAAATGCTGTATCACTCTGGTGGCTTCAAGCTGTAATAACCTGGGGATACAGGAACAACACAGAACCACACAATCCTTGCTGATACAGTGGGCAAGTCAGTATCTAACGCAGGCCAGAGGTTCAGTGTGTGATCAGGCTTCATATATTCATTATTGCCCTCTTTTCTACTGGATCCATCTGACAGCACAGTCTATCTTGCTCTCAGACTCGGTTAAACCTTTTTCCACTTGTAAATCAAATGCACAGCTTAAGACTCCACTGCTATCTTTAAGGACTGGCTGTTAAATGACAAAGTTGCAGCAGAAAACACTAATGCCTCCTCCTGTTACCATCTTTATCATGCCTTTCAGCTGCTTGTAGAATTTTGACTATGAATGATCCTCTGGGGTCAGATCTCATCCTTACTACCACTGCCTCTGGCAAAGTCAGAAAGCACTGCTACAAAGGTCTGCATTAGCAGATTCTCAAACGTGTAACAGTGCTGCCCATTTCTGTAACCACACTCATACAGACCATGCAACAGTGGTGTGCTTCTGAGACAGAAGCAGCATTTTGAAAGGTTGAAGCATGACTTTGTCTCCCGAGGCTCCAGAGAGCTAAATCTTCAGGGGCAGGACTGCAGAACTTTTGCTTAATGCCACAATTGTTTTGGGTTGCGGCTTGTTTTGTTTTGTTTTGTTTTTTCCCCCTTCATAGGGAAATAGGTATTAAAAGTATCTTTTGTAAATAGTAACATAAGATACCTTATTTAGCATTTACATTAGTACAGGTTGCATTACATTTGTTAACTGCTAACTTTGAGATACTAAATAATTGGGAATTTGATCAGAGATTTCACAGATTGCAGTAAGAGTAGAATTTCATCTTGGGGAAAAAACCCAACGAAACAAAAAAAAATCATTAATTTACAAAGCGCATTAATATTATGAATAGTTTTACTAAAACAGTAAGAGAAACATTTTACAATGATAGCTACCTAAACAAAAAATAGTTTGAATCACTGAATTTGTATTGATCTTTGGAATCATGGCTGAAGTAGACATCTATGGTATTGGAGCAAGCAACTTAGAGGAAAGAACTCAAATCTCAGCCAAGTCACTAATTCATTATGTAATCTAAAGGAAGTCACTGAACTTTCTTTGTCCCAGGTTGCCCTCATGAAAAACAGATGTTGCCCTTGAAGAAAGTTTTCCTGGGAAAATAATTTTTAAACAGGAAAAAAAACAAAACAAACTAAAAACACCACAACAAAAAAACCTTGCAAGCAAAGTGATATGATCTGGATCCAATAACGTACAAATACAGCTATAATACAATGAAGAAAATGGCTGAACTGTAATAAATCTTCCCAGAACCAGGCATCACAAAATCAGAAAACAGAGCATGCACTCCATATCCAAGCAGGGACTAACAAGCCAAGCAACACCGAGAGGAAACCACAGTGCTAAGTCTACCCTCCCACTACTCAGGACTTCTCAGGCAAAAGAGCTAAGACCATTCTCATCCTTTCTTGACTTACACTAACACTCATAGGCTTAACCGTAAGCAGAATCTGGTACATTAAAATGTTTGATTGCACTGAAACAACTGTCTGGACTTCTAGACAAAATGTAAAGTTACTACTCATAAAAAGAACAAACCCAAACAAACCACAAGCACCTAAGCCAAAGATACGGCTCACTGAAGTTTCTAGCATCAATAGTCATAGCAATTGAGACTGGACTGAAATAAACAATAACAAAAAAAAGAATTAAAAGAGAAACTTGTGACCAGATGTAACAACATTCTCCAAAAAAACACACTTATTGAGAATACAACTGTTTTATATACAGAACACATGAACATTCAATGGCAAGTGAACAATCTCAAAGTGGGATTTATATAAGATAAATTGAGTCTTCCTATCTAGACTGAAACTAATCAAAGGAAGAAAAAAATCATTATTAATCTTAGTGGTTTATCCCCTAAAAGCTCAAAACATGACCTCACAAATGTGCACCAACATTTTCATATCACATGTCAACACATCTAACTGCAGTGTTTCACACAGAAACTGGCACATTTAACAGGAGCAGAGAAATTAAGCATGCAGTTCACTTGAAGGGACCACCTCTTGAACCACCAGTTCAAAGAGGAAGAGACGAAAACTTCATCACCATGACAGAGGAAGTAATAAAAGTAGTGATTCAGCAGAAAAAACCTACACAACACAGAAAGACTATATGAATCAGTGCTTTTCACCACCAGTTCCTCAGATTTCCTGCCAGTACCTATGTCATGATAATAGCTCTATTTGTTAAACTAAGAAAATATTTTATTACTGAAAGCATTACAGCTGTAGACTAAAAGAAACAAGGAAACATTATGAATACAAAAAAATAGTAATTTGCTTGCATCAAATCGGTTATCAGCGATTCGACTATCTTAAAAGATTGCATTAACCATATAAGTATTCACAGACAGTTCAGCCTGATGGATTCACTATCCCCTCATTCTTCATCTGCCTAGACTAGCAGGAGCCACAGGCACACACTGAAAGTTTACAAAGACTAGCAGTCTTCATGCACTAGGGCTATCTTCCACCCTCTGTTTTAGAAACTACAACAGGATTAGAAAGGAAAGCTTTAAATCTATATTCAGTCAAAACGAGAAGTACCACACAAAACATGGAAAATGTTATTTTACTTGTTTTTTGTTAGATCTAAATGATGAATTGTAAACCACCATCCTTTTAAACATCTCTTGTGGCTGCAAAAGAAAGAAAATTGCCAAACCAGATGTTAACTTTTTGCTGTGAAGCGTCACCTACTCACAAATAATCGCACTGCTTTCTTTGCTCTTCTGCGGACCAAATCACACTTGCATTTGTTAGCATTTGTTCCCTATGCCATTTCAAAATTAGAGAACACACACAGTGAAATAGTACTGAATACAAAGAGGAAAGAATTCTATAGAAACTACATAAATAATGCACATTTCCATATTACAAGATTTTTAAAAAGTATGTTCCATGGCTTCTTTTATCCCTAATTTCTACAGAACAGTGCTGCAGTCTCTTGTCCATGATTTTTGAAAGAATAATTTAAAAAATGGAAAAATGCAAAACAAGTAATTTCAAAAATATAAAAAAATCATGATAAATACGCTATACATTTCAGATTAGTTCTCGCAATATCCTGTCCTGAAAGGCGAATTCCATTATTAAATTCCTCATGAAGTTGATAAGCCGCAACAAAAGATGTGTATTTGGGCTCATTCTGAAAGATGCAATTGTCTAAAAACCAATTACTACTACAGATTCATTCTACATAAAGAAAAATTCCATCTGAATTTAACTGACTTACTTCTGAGTGGTCTTGCTTCAATTTGGATATCTACAAGTAATCTCACAATACTGATTAAGTGCTGCTGGATTTTATTTTACTGTGTTGCACTTGAATGATTTTAATCCTGTATTGATTCTGTTTTTCTTTTGCTTCTAGTGCATTAACAAAATTGTACACTCTAGCTTGGAATAAAATGCAGAACCTCTTTACTATGTTACAGAAATTTTAAAAAATAAAATGGGCTAAAAAAATTATACAAAACACTCCTCACACCTCTCCAGCCTCCACTCAAACCCCTGCATCAAACCAGGTAACATATTTGAGTCTTCTGAAACTAGAAGAAATTTCTACACACAAACTATGGTATTTGCATTTCCAGACTCAGTTTGCTTTAAAACAAATGACTATTTATCAGCTTCACTACTGATTCCATCAGTGTCCTATAATCCTACCATTAATTGAAAAAAATATATCTATTCCTGAGTTAATGAAAGATTTATGGTCTGTGATTAATTAATACAAAGACTGAGCTTTTGTCTTGAAGGACTTTTGGGCAAGTTTGGCAAAATTTTCCACAAAACTTTTCAGCCTCTCTCTAGCCACTTAGGAAAAAAAAATAAATCCTTTTCAACACAGATAGCTTTGGTATAGCTATTGCCAATAACAACTGAAATTTCCAGTCATCACAACTTTTACCACACAGTATCTAAACACCTGTCTGAGGTCCCTTGAGTGCAGTCCTACAGAATCAGCCTTCAAATCTCTGAAATTAGGGGAAAGCTTAATAGTCATTCTTCCTTTCAGAAATGCTGCACCCAACCACAAAGGAGGAAAAACCTTTAGTAGCAGCACATGCAAAGTCTTCTAACTCACACAACAGGATGTTTGCGATAGTTGGGAGAACAAGGAATAATGTTCGTATTGGTTTTGATTCTTTGAAAACCCCACCACTATATCAAAGAATCCCCTCCTGTTCTCTGAGCCAAATTTGATTAGCTTTGCCACAAGTGTACTCCAATTCACTCCAGCACAGCAGAGACATACAGTTCACACTGATTTTGACCCAGAGCAGTCCTAGGCATGCAAGGCCACACTCAAAGTTCAATTGTCACCCATAATTTTTCTATACATGAGAAAAATTTCATTTTCATGAACTGTTAAAAGACCTGGGAATTCTGACCAGAATTCAGTTAATATGAAGACTTAAGTCACAACAGAGGTTTCACTGTTCCTATCCGGCCCAACTACCTTCCATATAACAGGAACGTTTTACCCATTCTAGCATTTTTATTTCATTCTTATGTTCATGTTTTTTATCATCTTTACTGGTAAATTGCTTGAGTATAGGCTCACTTGACTGACTGTTTGAATCCAATCCATCGATACTAGTTTCCAGAGTTTGGTACTCAGGACAACTAAATTCAGATAATAACTAGGTAGAAGGAAGTTATGTGCATTATGCCATATTAAGACATAAAAGACTGGAGCACCATAAGGTTTGTGAAAACTAGCAGGACAAGAATTAGGGTAGCAAAAGATACTTTCCCTTTGGTGATACTTATCTTTGCTAGAAGAAGCTTAACGGGTCCTGTGCCTGAACCACTGACTTAAATAAGGAACACCCCTCACTGCCCCGACACCCCACCCGCCCAAATAAAAATCATTCCTTCCACATGAAATCAAACTATAATTCTTATACACTTCTGGAGACAGGCAAACACCTTCTTGTCTGTTTCATCATACACTGGTCTCAATTTTTTTAACAGAAGTAGCCTCCCTCTTTACTTTGGCATTCATGCAAGTCTTACTCAACATACTGCTGTGACTTTATCACAGCCAGGACGAGTACTCTTTACAGTATTATGTCATAAAAGGAAGTAAGAGGTAACAAGTCTACAAAAACAATTTACAGACTGATGTTTCTCTCAAAGTCCTATCAGGATATTGCTCCCACTGAAATTGTGATCTTCTATCCATGTAAGGCAGTTTGGGAATGATTATGATTGACATCTGAAACTTTTCAGCAGTCTTGTGATATGGAAAATGTGCATGCATGCATAACAAGTCATAAGAAATTTCCCTTATTGCCAATTTCTCAAACTAATTGTAAGCAGTCAAGAACAACAACAACAAAAAAAAAAACGCAAGGAAAGTTAGCAGTTTGTACCAAGACTCTCTTATCACACAAGTGTTGCATTATATTAACTGCAGATTATGATTTTACTCTGTTCATTCCTCTCCTAAGGAATTTCAAATTGCTTAGAGATACTGAATTACTGAACCACAACCAAAATGAAAGCTCCAATGTATACAACTGAAGGAAATATCTACACTGGAGAGATTTTAGTTTGTGTACCTGCCTTCTCTTGAGCAACTTATAAACGCTGCTTTCATTTATAATTTCAATCCATTTATAATACAAAAGTTTCAAGACAACTACGTCTGTGGGAAAACCGGCTACTAAGTACCACTAAGATTTGTTCAAACCGTAACTGGGAAAATAAACAAACATGAGTATGGAAACTATTAAAGCAGAAAATGACAAAAAAATCCAACCCACTTGAATAAAAGATAGCTAGGAATATTATGCCCATTGTTTATTGTCAGATATAGCATAAGCTTCTAATTAAATAAATGAAATGCAAACATGATGTATTTTCCAACACTTAGCTCACATGTTACAATACACTGCCTTGCTCACGTAATTGTACATGTACATACATGTCCACATGCATGCATATAACAGGCACACACTTCTAATTCTAATGGCATAAATCACGATGACCCTTGAAAATAAATGCTACTAAATTGGTCCATCAGCTATCTTAGATGAATTTTCAGGGCTGTCATTTGGGAGTTATCACCTGTCAGAGCAGTATTTCTCTTCGCCGTGCACCCCGCCCCCCCCCCAAGTCTTGGCTCACTTTCCCTCATATACCACAGTGCCCAACGATGCTACATGGTTCGTCCTAAAATATTTAGCCTAAGAGCTTTTTCTTCATTTACATTTGGAAAAGAAATAAGAAAAAGAACCTGATTGAGAGTCAACTTTGCAGTAGCACTGCATCACTAATATACTGGAGTCAAAGATATAACAAGGAACTTTTTTTCCCTCTGGAAATGAAATTATATATCTACAGTTCAAGTATGTTCATGACTATTTACAAAGAAAAAAACCCCATGTAATTAATTTTTACTATTTCATTTATGACAAAGGAATTCAGAAAAGCACAAACCAGTATGTGAATACATGAAAAATAAGAGCTACAGAGTCTAAGGCTCTACACTACTCTGAAATTATGCACCCCAGTACAAAAACTGTCACCAACAGTGACTTTTAGATAATGAAAAAAATGGAAAACTACCCTTTTGTACTTATCATTAGTGATCATTTGAAAATCTACATGAATTTTAGTTAGCAGAAAACAAGACAAGCATTGATTCTTTGAGGACAAGTCAACAAAAATCCCACAGTACTGCAGCACTCAAAAAGAACATTAAAAGGCTTACCAGGGCCTCCGATTTGATTGTTGGCCTGACCATAAAGTTTGAGTCAGGATGCAGCATGACTGGTTTAGAGACTATTGGTACCCCTGGATGTCGTTGGGTAGGTGGACTTGGAGCAAGTTGCTAAGAGGTTAATTTAAGAAAATTACAGTTCACAATATAATTCGTGCAAATCCATCATTTCACCACAATACAAACAGTTTATAGTAATGAATTTAGTGCCACTAATACAACAAAAGGCTTACAGAATTATTTTAGCACTTACAAAGTTAAGCTAAAATGTAATTTCTTTTGCATTTACACAGTATCTTCTCCCCCTAAACTCTGACTTCACCAGCAAGATTCTCGAAAATTATCACCTCTGCTTTTGGCATGTATCCCATAAAGGCAATGAACTGAACAAGAAACTCCAGAGGAAAAAAGTGCTGGAGTTGAGTGTAAGAACGTAGTCAACCTCAAATGAGATTTTCACTAATCTATGCCTAAACACATTTTCTAATATGAAATACACCAGCGCTGCAGCAATCAGCATTCCACAAAGAATTTCAAGTTAACTTAACCTGACTTAAGAGCAAGAGTTAGTTATGCTAATTGCCTGTCCTTCACTCTACAAAGTACAGATATCCAGAGGCATCTGAGACCTAATCATTCAGCACGTACTAACCCGACCATACACTTTTTAGCCACTCAAAACTCCCACTGACGTCAAGCATTCAAGAAACAAGTTCAAAACTGAGCCCTGTGGGTTTAGTTTCTGACTTAACCCCAGCAACTCGCAGAACACTCTAGTCAATGTTTCTCATAGGAAATGTGATGTATTCCAGATATAATTCATACAGTACAAGCTGTATCCTCTGAAATTATTTGAATTGCTTCCAGCAATTTGGTTAAGCCGTGTTTTTTGTTTCGTGGTTTTGGGGGTTTTTTGTTTGTTTTTTTTTTGTTGTTGGGTTGGGTTTTTTTAAATACAGGAAATTTTGGGGTAGTTTTGTTTGGTTTTCTTTTCCTTTTTTAAAGAATTGAAGACAAAAGTTTTGGAACCAGATCTTTGAAAGTTCCTGTGGGTATCATAGAATCTTTAAGTTGGAAAAGACCTCTACGATCAAGTTCAGCCATCAACCCAACACCACCCTGTCTACTAGACCATGTGCCAAAGCACCATGTCTACACGCTTTTTGAACACCTCCAGGGATGGTGACTCCATCAACTCTCTGGGGAGACTGCTTCAATATCTAACCACCCTTTCAGTGAAGAACTTTTTCCTAATATCCAACCTAAACCTGCCCTGGAGCAACTAATCCCTCAACTAATGTTGTTCCACACCCCAAAATATATTGTATCATTAAGCATTGTGATCTTTGAAGAACCACCAGGTTCACAGATACCAACTTGTCAAAGTTGCGCTGGAACTGATTTCTCCTGGAGTTGCACAATTTAGAGACAGACTCTTCTAGTGTACCTCAGAGTGAAAAAACCTGACATCCAGCCATCCTGAATCAACATCAGTGCAAAGAGTTACAAAAAAAAATGTTGGTTCTTCTGAGAAGAATACTTGCTTCTGAGCAGCCATTATGTTTAAAATACAGTTTGGTCCCACCTCCTTTTGTCTGTCTTGGCAGAAGAACAAAGTATATGCTCCATAACACACAGAACATGCAAACATGGACCATATGTTGCTGAAGTGTTGAAATATGAAGCCCTTGGACCATTAGGAGCCATTTCCACTAACTGGTATTAGGTATTTTGCAATATAGCAATGGATTCACACACATGAATGCAAGTGTTGAATTTTCAATAAATTAGCCATGCAGAGTCAAACCCTTGACATTAGCATTACATAGGAAGTTAATTAAACTACAGTCATTATTAACAATACATGACATACCAGCGGATTGCTTGACACAGAAGATACTTTGCCGGTGTGGGAGGTGTTTCTTACAACCTAAATAGTAACAGACTTAGTCCTGGGTCCATATAAAGTATATAGCTAATAATAATTTTAAGAAACAGATCAATTTATAACAGATATTTTAATACTTAGCTGTCAAGAACATGAGACAGGATTTCATTCCTTTAGTCAGAAATTTGAAATTAAAATATCTGAGGAAAAAATCTAGCAACATAGAAAACATTTACCATTTTGAGTATTATTATAAAAGTAAACTTATGGGACAACAACAGCTGTCTTATCTTTGGCTTTAGAAGGCATAAAACACAAAGCTCTTTTATCACTAAAGTCAAATAAATGCACTGCTGCTGTTTCTCTGTGGTATTAAAACCCAACTTCTTAAAAAGCAGCAAGGATAAATCATCCAGCTTCTGATTTTTCTTCCATCGTCTGTAATCACATAAGAAATACTGGGTTATCTGCCTACAAACAAAGGAGCTTTGGCTCCATATTAATAATTTACTAATAGTTAGTTCTTTCTTCATATACACTAATTATATTCAGTGAAAGCTAGTTTATTTTTGAAGGCTAGGTTATTTTTTTGTTGTTGTCACCTTATGTATTTTTCTTTAATTGTTAACCTTTTTTCTCTAACATATCCATCAGTGAAAAACTGCCAGAAACATATTGAAATATATAGGTTTGGGGACAGACCCAGTATGGCAGTTCCTATATTACTTCTTTTATCTGGATATTTTCAATTAGTGATAGGAGAATCTATTTCTCTTCTGAATGCTAGTATTTTGTACACTTGTGTCATTTCACATCATTTTTATTTTGCAAATAACTCAGACCACCTGACATCTCCCTTTCAGTGCATCTAGCATATTCTTGGCACTTCAAACACGTAAACCACATAGATCAAGCACTACCAGAGGTCTACTTAAGTTTATAAGAAGAGATTCATAGTTCACATTAAGGCAACTATTCACATAGAAATAATCTACCAGTTTCCCAATTAATTTGCATTTCCTTCCCCTCCCTAACCAGAAACATGCAAAAGCAAACCTAGTATTTCCAAGTACGCATAAAAAAGTACAGAAAACAACCAACCAACCACACAAAAAACCACCAGCAACGCAGTCTCAATTCATGCAGAAAACCGTGTAGGAAAGAAGTGACCATATGGGATCCTCTTCTGCTGTTTGAAACAAGTAAGAAACTTTTTGCCAGAAAAACAAGTACATAAATCCTACTACAGCGCTTAGAAAAGGATATTCTCATAAAACAGCTGCCATTTCTCTCCTAAAGTGAAGATCTAGCACAAGATTTCTTATATTGGATCTTCTTTTGGACTGAGATTGTAATGAGAAAGTCAGAATATTTTCTTAAGGAAATTCTTAACTCCTGGTGTGTCCAAAAAAGTAAATCATTCATTTAAAGGTATTTTATTGGTAATTTATACTGTGCTGATGTTGTAACAGTTTCAGCTTTTCATTTTAAACTGATTTTGTCTGCTCTTCCCATCTAAAAAGCAGTTTGATGACATATTTAAAACACTTTCAACAAGTAATTTTCACTAGACAGATATTTTTCTCAAATTTAACTATGAGTTAAATCTGCCACCTGGCATTATTGTTTTTAAATCTTTAAACACTCCTCCAAATTGTCTTTTTAAATGCTATATTCTGCCAAAGATATCTGCATGTGGTAGGGTTACAACATTTATAGGGAGGAGAGAGCAAAACCCTCTCAATTTAAATTTAAAAAATAAAATAAAACTACCTCTGGACTGCATTTGCTACTATGAAACCATTTCACTCCTTTTAACACTGCATTTGGTAGATGGGTAGATCCAGTGGATAAAGCAGGTGATGGAGCAGGGGAGGGAAGCCAGGCAGAGGAACAGTAGACACACATGCATTCAAACAGATCACGAGGTCACCTGGGAAGCTGGTGTTAGTGCCAGGGCTGGACCTCTTGAAAGGGGAACATTTGATGTAGGAAGTGGATGAGCTGATGCTGCGGGAGTAACAGTGGGAGGTGATGGTGGAGGTGGCGTCACACGTTGTTTAGGCTTGTCAACTTCATCTAAGTTTATATCGTCAAGATCTGTGGTATGAAGTTGCAGACCACCGGCAAAACGCCGCATTGACGTGGCAAAAGGAGAAGCAGAAGGTCGTCCACTTGCCAACTACGTGCAACAGAGCAGAACAGTTCAGAACAGAGCCTTAACAGTTCATCTGCCTGCAACAGCTCTGAAGAAATTAATGGCAAATGCTAGAACATCACTCAGCCTAACTGCTCCTGCACAGGAAGCTCTTGGCTTCTCCCACACAGAATACATAAACTTTGTCTCAAAGTCTTTTAAAAAGTGCTTCCTGGGATTCCAGTTTCAAAAGAAGAAAATTGGAGTGCTGTGAGAGTAACCTTGGCTGTTGCAGCAGGGAGGGATGACAAAAAAAACCACACAAAACAAAACCCTGCATGGAGTCTTCAGAAGGTAAAATCATTGGACAAATCACAGGTAACACAGTTCTTGCCTCTCTAGGTCTCATGAAGAGAAAGCAAGAATTGCTCCTGGCAAAGGTTATTATATAATAAGAAATTAATCAAAGACAGGCTCTGAAATTCCATGCCATTAAAAAAAGGGAAAGGGGATAAAGTCTAGTGTAAACATAACTAGACATTAATACAAGAGGAGAAACTAAGTTTAAGCAGCTATTAAAACAAAAACTTTAGGGTGCTATGAAATTCAGATCCTCAGGAGGTTCTGGACCATCTAATTTCTGTTAATCAACACCAGATGCATTGGGAGGCTAACAAATTCCAGAGTTTGAACATAATGAGCAGCTCACCCAAAAAATAAGTTTGCATGCATGAAGGAGGATTCTACACATGCTGGTAAAGTCGCCAACGTTTCTCTTATCAGTGATCCAACTGAAGTAATTAAGAAAATTCAGTTCATACTCTTTCATTTTGCCATTATGTACTCAGCTGAGGAAATTAGAGATCTGAGCTGTCCTACAGACACAGGCATCTTAGTCAAATATGACAATACTTCTCCCAAGTGGGTATCTATGTTGCCATTCTTTGGGATCTGGGATCTCCTTAGCTGCCTGCCCCTTAGATCTTTGACAGAGGTCAAGAGATCTTGACTGCTCTTGTACCCAAAGTGGCAGCTCAAGCTTGTATACCTGAATACTGTTCATCTGCACTCATCCCTCAGAAGCATTCTGGTTTTTTTTTTTTACATGTGTCTAACTGCTTGGGTAGTTTTGTTGAAGAATTGTAATAGAATATTTATATATAATGTAACAGAAGAATTGATGGAGCAAATACAACACAGAGTGCTTGTCTTAATCAGAGTAGAGCTCTGAAAATACAACAGTGACTTTAATCTATAATGTTCCCTCTTACTTTACAAGGTAAGGGGGACAAAAATCTAGCAGAACACAGATAGCCAAATTTAGGTAGTGAAAGAAAACTCAGTAAAATCATTCCACTGTCCCAGAGACCTGCACTGAAAAGCCACATGGATCTGAGCCTGAGGCCAGGAAGAACAGAAGACCAGCTGCTTTTTTCCAGAGCTGCTCCACATTGACCTGAAGGAAATTCATGCGAGAGTGTTCCCCAAGGGTCCCCTTTATGGTTGCAATTTCTCGGGGATCCCAAGGGAGTTCAGCAGATTGCAGTGTTCCTCTTGAAAGCAGCTGTGCTTGGAAGAGAGCCAGAGCAGCAGGATGGTGGGAAAGACTCACTCCACATCTAGAACCATCAGGCTCTAAGGCACAATTGCTATCTGCAACTCCCACTGTTTAAGGGGACTATTTAAAACACAACACTGCACCCTATTATTTGGGAGTTTCTTATCTTTTTGTCATTTTCCTAACCTATACCTTCATTCCATGCACTACAAGGAAGCATCCAAGAGCTCATCATCAACGATGTTCTTACTTGGATAGGATACTAAAAAATATGGCTGGGTGTTCTAGTCTCAGTTTTATCATTGGTAGCATTTCCCACCTAGCCCAAGCAGTTCAGAAGCCAATAAAATTGTTAGTTTTGAGGTGATAATATACTTACAAAGGACAAAATAAAACCAGTTCATTAAAATAATAAATCAATTTCTGTCAAATAAAGGAACAACAAATACCATGGCTTGTAATTCATCAATTACTGACAATTTTTTTCACCTCTGAGAATGAAGGCTGAGAGGCAAAGATGAAACAGATTTTTCTCTGGTAAAAAACTGTTGCTTTTAGGAAGACACCTAGTGAGATATTTAGAGATCATGCAATATACGGAGGAGCCAGAATTTTACCTCAGGAGACTCATTCTCCACAGAGGAAATCTGTTCTAACCGTGTCTGACAAAGTCTTTCCACCCAGTGCTGCACCTTTTCTGATTCTTCCAGGTCTTCTCGTTCTGTCTCAGATACCTTAACCATAACATTGGTGCACGAAAAAAGGTTATAGCTATAGTTACAATACAAAATATGTTTCAAAAGTATGAAATGCCATGTAAATGTGTTTTAAAACTAATTATGCTTTTGAGAATGATTTCCTATTTTGCTGTCTTTCATTAAATTCGTCACCACACATGGACGCTCACCAGTTGCAGTGGTATCCTCATTTGGGCAAAAACTGACTTAGAAACAAGCAAAACTGAACAGGTGTTTGCAGTTCAACAGCAATCTTTTTAAACTTCACTATGTTTGAGAAAATTAAACAAGTATCCTGCTAGGATAATTCCACTAAAGATTCAGCTAATTTTCTTCCAAGATAGTTTTGCACTTGATGGCAGAACACAACATACCTCTTGCACAAGACGATTTATTTTCAGTTGTTTTTCTTTCTCCAACATTCCTTCTTTCTCTTTGGCAAGTTTTTGCTCAAACTCCATTTCCTTTTTATTCTTCTTCTGTTCACATAGACTGTCACTTTTTGACTTCTTTCGCTCTTTTCCTTTCTGGGAAGTTTTGGTGTGGGTTTTGGTTTTGTTTTTAGTTAAACAGATTTTTACAACAGCTAAAAACATCGTAAACTTCAAGCTCAGTACATGAGTGCCTGCCTTGAAAATTTAATTACAGTCTGTGCAAGTATGGGGATGATCTTTTAAAAGAAAATCTGAAGTCCATTTCCCCAGCAATTTGCAGGAAATTATACCTTATACGGACGGTCTGTGCACATTAACTAAGTAGGACCGGATTGGAGAGTTCAACTTTTTTGCTCCCCTGCAAAGTTACATCAGGGCACAGAGGCCCAGTACAAACCTTTGAATATTCAAACAGTTTTGGTTAGTGTTGATTTGCCATCTTTCTGTTCCAGCATTTTTATATAAATACAAGATTAATTGCTTTCAGGTGACAGATTCTCATGTACAGGTAGAGGTGAATATTCTATGCCTAAAGCATCTTCGTGCATATGTCCTAAAACCAGCCCTGCATGCCTTAATACAAATGAAATAAGCAATTACAAGGGAAAGGCTTAGATCAGTACAGAAACTGAATTGCTCCCAGGAAAGAACACTGCATCATGGAGACCAGGTAGCGAGTGAATTTATACAGCACAAAGCAACTCTAAAATTTTATACATAGAGTGCAACCCAAGGAAAACTACAGTCTTTTTGGAATCCTGTTCCTGTTGGCTTAAAATAAAACCTTGCTCCTTATTTCTACTATAACAATGTCATTTCTGCTGTCCTCTTCTGTTTGTACTGGTAGAGCGTAGTTTATATCTGAAAGCCCATGCTATCCTTTTATTCATTAAAAAGTAAAAAGCGGAGCAGCTGGATAGTTATTGTTGATTACTGCCAGTACCCAGAGAGGATAAACCTTGGGTTTAATTGTGCTCTGCTCACTATCATCAGCTACTGACTTTTCATGGCAGCTCTGGGATTTCAAAGCATGAGCACGCTTCACCTTACATAGCATTATTTGTCTTCCTTCCACCTTTTACATACAATATTCATAACAAAGCCTTGGAAAACAGACATTTTCCCTGGTAGCTAGGTAAGTCAATTCTCCCAGAGAAGTAGTTGGACCTTTGTACTGCTGAGTTCAGTGGGATGCTGTCTATTGCTTCATAATTAAGTGGTGGTGGTGGAAAAAAAATAAAATAAAATACAGTAATAATTTTTTTAAAAAAGTTTAAGTAAAAACCCTGGCCTTTTTGCACTAATGTTTTAACACAAATATAATTCCGTTGGCATGTTTCATTCAAGGCTAATTAGTTTGTGCCTTAATAACAATTGGTGATATCTTACCCACTAATAAATTAGAAGACACATTTAGTACTATCTACTAAATCTAACATCTGGCAGGTCGACCTGCTAGGTATCAACATTTGTAAAGTTTACTGAATTTAAAGGCACATTAAGCAGTACACATGCCAAAGTGTTCCAGAATATGAGCACATATCAGATAATCTTAGCTGCATTCACTGCATTCAGATACAACAGGATGAGTCATCCTTTCCATCCATTTTCCCCATGGATACAGTTTACTTCCTAATAAAGACATGTTTAGTACAGAGTGAAATTTTGGTTTTAAAAAACGAAGCAAAAAAAGCTATTAGCAATTTGGAGTAGGATGAAAATTCACCACTTCCAGATTTTAAAACATTTCTAAAAGATTAAAAAGATATCTCTCCAAGCTTCTAGTTCACACTGTGTAGTAGAGTTCAATGGGAACTGAGTATGATCTTCATTACTATATGAGAAGTTATTTGAAGGCTCTCTAAACTATCTTTGTCAGCAGCAATACAGAAGATTACCTACTTGTGTGAAGAGACCGAGTATTCGTAATATGTATTTATACTTTTCAGATAGAAATCCTAACTGTACTTACTAGTTTACACATAAGATGGTTTACAGTCATGAGTAGTACAAAATGGTATTGGAGTGTACCATCATTTCCTACTCTCTACTAAGAACAGGCATTTCCGGTCCACACACAAGGTTAAAGTAATAGTTCTAATTGGTGACATAAATACTTTACCTGTCAGATACAAAACTGACCTCCTCAGAAACCTTGAGTTCTCAGGAGACATACATATGAACTCTCCTTAATACTTCTATACCAGTTAATTATTATCACCCATCACGAAAAAAAACCCAAAACAAACCCAAAACACACAACACAACCACACCCCCTCTACCCCCCCATAATACAGCTAATATACATTGGAAGAAATAATGAAAGACATTATTTGAAACTCTAATAATGTGAGATTGCAATACTTCAGCAGCAGCTCTACAGCTATAAAAGTATTCTATCAAGCTTAAAAATTTTCAATTATTTTTGTTCATTCTGTGTGATGTAAGCCTTTTACACTCCTGTTACTGGGAGATTTGCAAAGGTCTAACTGGGAACTGCATACTTGGCTCCCATTGAATTTTTGTCTCTGTACTTTTGGGTTTTTATACATTGGAGGACACACACTGCCCACCTGCACTGAACACCTTCTGCAAAGTATTGGCATAATTGACATACACTTCCCACTGCAGCTCGCAGGACTTGAAAAGTCCAAAAGTATTCAAAAGGACAAACTCCCAAGCAGATGTATCCCAAATGCATCCTAATTTGCACACATGTTAAAAGAAGCAGCATTTGACTATAAAGAATGTCTAATAAGAGAAGTGGGGGGAAAAAAAAGGAGGAATTAACATTGAAATGCACAGCAAATTCACACATCAAACTTAGTACCTTGCGGATTGTGGGAAATTTTCCTTCATACCGATAAAACCATCCAAAAGCTACAAAAACATAAAGGATAAGTTGGGGTTTTTCTTGAAGAAAAGTCAAGGACTGACTCAGATTCAGATCAATCCATGCTAATACATATAACTGATTAAAATTTATTTGAAGGCGCAACACCAAAGGTTTGATAGTACATGATGAGTTCTTAGACGACTTCTTCATCAATTGTGCTAGTACGTTTAGTCACAAGTTACCCTTATTTTACTGATACACGTGTAATGTTAAGCAAAGCGAATGCCACAAGTAATCTGCATACAGAACCACACATCAATACACATTGCTAAGATTTCTATGGTCACAGTCCAGCTTTACATTAGTTTTAACAAGCCTTCTTAAAATGAAATGGGTATTCAAACTCATTCAAGCTTGTGGCAGAACACAGTGGTGTTTGAGGAGACAAGAAAAGCTCCATTTGGTAGGGTAAAATATTTTGAGCCCAGTGCATAAATGCTAACAAATACATTGCTAAATAAAAACATACAAAAGAACTGCTTACCATAACTTTATGTAAGTAACACTGACACACAGCTCTCAATACAATCCACCTTTCTGTAGGACTGACAGATTCTGTATTTGTATCAAGATATCTTTAGAAAGCAATGACAGCAACAGCATCATAACCTTTCATCATTTACCAAAGGACCACACGTATTGCCCTAGCAAAACCAAATGACCAGTTCAGTGTCAAGACTGACTGTCAGGAGGAAGGGAAACACAGGAAGAATCTGAATCAGGACAGGAAGTTAAGGCTGAGCAGCAAACCTGTTTGTCCTGCTTCATGATCGCTTCATCCATGTCATCTGTTTCAAGTTGGTCATGTGCAACTCCCTTTAAATCTACTAGAGAAACAAAGGAGGAAAGGAATAAAGAGATAGAAATGAGTGTCTAACTGGAGGTTCCCAAGAAATGAAAAAGAGATTAGCAACATGTGACTAGAAGGCTCCATGAAATAAAAAGAAGTTAGCAATGGGATACTTTTCCACATAATTGGAAAAAAAAAAAAAACAACCAAAAAAACCCCAAAGAGCTCATGCTTAAATCAAATCAATTTCCAACATCCTTCAACCCTGAAGAGAGGTTGGCATCTGTACATGGCCAATTAGACTGCTCTGCTATGATGTGAAGCCTGCAGTGGTAGATGACTTTTCCTGTAATTAAACCATCAGCAGTTCTGGGATATCTGGCTTCAAAAAGAATTATCAGCCTTCTATGTGCTGTCACTGGGGTAAACACTGTACAGAGAAACTCCAGAAAAAGCATAAGAAAATTAAATGGGTAAGAGGTGGTTGCAGAAGAAACACTTCCCAATCTCAGTTTCTCATTCATGAAAAGTTAAGTGACTTGCCTAAAGTCACACAAAAAATAATGTAATCAGGTTAGGAGTCGTCCCAGGTTTCCCTTAAGTTATGCAATACCTGCTCCACAAGCACTTTCCTCTTTTTCCTTTGCCTAACAGCATTTTGGTACGCTCTCCACATACTATCTATAACTCCCAAATTAGCTTCTTAACTGTAAATTAAGCCCCAAGCATCTTAAATTGTTTTGGACAACTAAGTCAGACTTACACTTCAGGGCAATTCTTCACGGAAAAGCTGCAGTGTACAAACAGTACACCCTCAGTCTCTCAACTAATTCTGAAGCAGACTGCCCAGTAATATCAAATCAATTTTCAGGCTGTGCAGACTACTGCCTGTTTGCGAAAGATATGCTGCAATGGATGAAGAGGGGAAAGAGACAGGAAAAAGGAGGACAGAGGAGGAAAAAGAGATAGATTCAGTAAGGAAAATGATATGAGGGGAATAGGAAAAAGGAAAAGGTGTTGCAAAGTCTATGATTAAGTCACATTTGAAGAAGCAGGATTTTTTTTTCCCATTCTAACAGATGGTTTATTTAAGATATTAACAGATCTACTACACACAGCCTCTCACGGAGAAATGCCTGAATTCTGCAAATTCTTAGAAATGTGCCTAGCTTTCTCATGATTAGGTCACTAGGAATTGATTTAGAAGTTCCAATTGCATGCTTTTAATCAGTACATGCTTACATATTTTGCTACCCAAGCTCTTGGCATGCAAGCTTATTTTTGCAATGGTTGTAAACATCATTATGCCATCATCATTTTGTTTTCAAGATAGTTGTCAGAAGAGTGTGAACTGAAGAAAGTGATACGCAGAAAAATGATGTGGTAAATACTTTAGCCTGAGAAGGAATAAATTAGATATGAAAGGCATGCTGGAAGAAAAGATTTATCAAAAGATCTAGAAAAACACTTAAAAAAAATAAATCACTGATTCTTCAGAATCTTTGTTTTTTCTCCTTTTTATCTAGTGTCTCTTACTGTTGGTTTGCAATAATGGCTTCTTTCTGCCTCTTTTGATCACATTCAATATATTTAGTTGTTTGTCCAATTAATTTATTTACTCCTCCTGATGGAAGAAAAGCAAGGGAGCTTCAAGACAGTCCTAAAGCTCCCAAAGACTGCCGAAGTGAGAGAGGACCAAGGTCCTGCTGAAGAGATGAGGGAAAAGATCTTTAGATTTTTCTGAAAACTAAACATTGAATTCATTTCCTCCAAGTCAAAGCAGGGATTCTATATCTATATTTTCTAGTTAGAAGAAAGCATACAAAAATATGCAAAACCCTAATCTTCACCCCCCATAATACACTGATTAAGGTAAAAGAAAAAAGGTAACAACAGGAATAGCACAAACTGCATTCATTCACTCTAAACGATACTGCAAATCTAGCATTTTCTACCTTCAAACATTCCACCTCTCAAGATCTCTTCTCACATACAAAACCGATGTTAAATTGTTTGCTGATATGATTAATGCAGAAGGCTCAAAGCTAATTACAAAAGAAAAACAAACACTTGCCCCCCTTCTTAGTACCTTCGTTCTCAAAAACCCAGTAACAAAATGCCCATAAAACCTAAAATATTACTTATTGCTATACGTAATACTTTCTTTGCTAAGGTGAAAGCACTGGTTTGTACATAACATAGCACTTAAATATCAGCTTATCCACATGGACGTAAAACCATAATCACATATCATATAAAAACCACAGAACTACTTCAATAGTGGAAATCGGCACAAGTCTACTGATCCAAGAACTACTCTGTGAGAAGGCTGACAGGAAAACACTGAACAGAAAGAACAGGGAAAGCAATGATTCCAAACCCTAAGCTAGAGAGATTGATACTTCTGGCAATTTCTTAGTGAGTCTTCCCCCCCNTGAAAATGACAACTGTTTGAGTAGATGTACATTTTGTGAGCTATGTACCTGTTAAGAGCTCTCAAATTAATCTATCACATGCCTCCAGCCTTCTGAAAATAACCAAGTCATAGCTAACTTGGCTTGGACACAAACTGGTGATATATTCCATACAGCTCAGTGATGTGTCTGAAACAAACACTTTCCCTAGGAAGCAGATTGAAATCAATGACTTACTTTTGTGTTTGGAACGAGGAGGAGCGTGCACTTCTGCAGTTACAGTTTTTAGAGATTTGGGAGGTTCTTTAGGACCCCAGTCTTCTTCCCATTCCTTTTTAAATTTCTCTTCCTCTGCTGTTATTCTATAGGAAAAAACAACACATCTAGGAATTCGGAGTATAAAACCAAGAGGATCAATATAAATTCATTTCAATTACTTAGGGTTCAATATATTTGGTTTTTTTCCCTCTTTAACATCAAGTATAATAAACTGCCCTTTCCCCCAAACCAAATTCCTTTTATCAATCTAACTTTGATTTACTAAGCTACTAAGATAGATTGTAAAGTACAATGTAACCAAGTAGAATATTCTTATTTAATATCGAGACTTCTAAGGTCAGTTATATTAACTCCTGCGCAGATATTAGCGTGATACATTATAATACTGACTGTCACCTTAACTGAAGCCAAAAACCACCTCTCACCTAATAATTTTTTATTTTCAGAACCAGGAAGTATCTTTTA
Organism: Psophia crepitans; assembly: GCA_013399095.1. NCBI lineage: Eukaryota > Metazoa > Chordata > Aves > Gruiformes > Psophiidae > Psophia > Psophia crepitans. The sequence continues at coordinate 482,946 of VWZZ01004506.1, forward strand.
GGCAACTTAGTTTCAATTAAAATATAAGTGACAGAACATCTACCACATGCCTAAATCAGATCTTACAACAGTCTTAAAAGTATTTGTCCAATTTCTGTATCTTATCTCCATTTTGATGATTGCTTCTTAAACATGAAGTCCTAGGTTACACTAAAAAGTGACTTGAGACACAAACCACAGTAAATTCAGCATTTCAGGAAAAAAGCAAAAAAAAACAACCACAAAAATACCCACAAAAAAGAATTGTCTTACTTTGGGGAAAAAGGAGATTATAAAACAAGTAAATTACCTAGAAGGCATCTAGAAAGGCACCACAATCAAAAAAAAGATCATTGTGAAGGAAATTCAGCAAATCCCAAGTAGGTCACAAGAGACCTGCTGTATAACCTAAGAGCTTGTAGCTCCATATACGGTGCTTTTAAGTCATCCAAGATCTATTCTTGGCTGTCTCATGTCTTAAACTAGTAAACTGATATCTTGTGTCAAAATTTACCACGTCTTAGATATATCTATGATGCCATTTATACTTGGATTATCTTTTGCATCTCTAAATTAGCTAAAGCAATTTTTTTAAAAAAAAAAAAAGTGGTCAAAGCACTATTAAATCTGCAGCTGAGGTTGGTATTTAAATTTGGAGCCATAGTCAACAGCAGGGAACATTGGACAGAATGTTTAGATTTGTTTTTACCTTTCATCTTAACTAAAAAAAAAAGGGGGGTGGGGTGGTATTACAAGGTAACTTGAAGTACACAGAGTTAAGAACTTCGACTATATAGGCACATTTGAAATTTTTTCCTAAAATGTACACAGGATAATAATAATAGGTACAGCGACTTTATACAAGCAATTCCTGCAGAAAGGATTTTAAAAATGGAGGTAACAGTATCCTCATAAACTGTTAATATAGGGAAGTATTATATTCTAGTGAAATTACCCACCTGCAATTGCTTAAATTTAAACTAAAGCTTAGATTTAATAAATTCCTATACTACCAGCCTCCCTCTTCTATACCAAGGAGATTGACACTGACTTAACAGTTTGAATTGTAATACGGAAAAACTTAAGTGCCAGAGCAGCACTCAGAAATTATACAAGGAATTGTGCTAGACCTTATAATGAGCAGCCCTCAAGGCAGCCTAATCACGCAAGGCCTTGCTGAGTGAGTAAAGATGCACTTAGTTCAGAAGGATACTGCAAATATCAGGCATTCATTATAACAGACAGGCAGTCTGGGTTTGGAAAATGGAATCATTCTTCACCTGTGATGGTCTGCTTTTATAGCAGCTTTTCATGGCTACTGCAGGAATTTCTACAGTACACCACAATAAAGAACAGAATGGTTCTATTCCCCAGAAATTAGGAAAGGAAAACGTGTAAGAATTCATCCACATGCTGCAGTACAGCCCACAGCAGCACTCTCAGAAGATTTTTCTCTTGAGACAGTTTGGGACTACATTCCTTTTTGACCTTGCAGATCCAGAAAACCCTGCATTTTTTCTGTCAGAGAATTCTAGCTAATACAGGTACATGAAAAGGGACTTCAGTGAATGAGTATGAATTAAAAACTGTTTAAAATGTCAAAGGTGCAAAGCTGAATACTTCAGGGTCAGTTTTAGACTGCATCAAAACAGATAGTGTAATTTCACACTATCTTTCATACAACTGCCCAATATAATTTAAAAGAGAAATTACTGTGATAACAACTAAATGTTACACTGGTTAATTTCCAAATGTAAAACAATGCTTAAGTTACATCTATAGTACTGACTTTATTAGGATACAATCTTTGAACGTGTCTAGTTCCTAGAATTACAGATTTTTAAAACCATAATAGACTGTCATAATAAAAATCAGATTTTCTGAATAAAATAGGTTATAGAACTTCTTGCTTTCAGTGCCACAGTTTTAACTAATTCTCTCCTTAGAAAAGCATAAGTCTACTTAAAATTTATGATGACTGAAATTTCTGCTTAAGACCATTAGCATCACATAGTCCTTATTTAGTCTAAATCTACATAGCTTTTGTTTTCAGAACTGTCCGATAGACTGAAAAGGCTATTAAATTCCACACTGTGCACACTCTTACAGATCGTGAACAAACTACCTGTGCTTTGTTTTTTTAAAATATAAGCTAAGTAGAAATGTCATCAAGCCCCCAAGTATATGCATATTTTCCAGCTCTTTAGCCATTCTTCTCTGTTTCTTCTCTGATCCATTCCCTTGCAGTATTAATTTCATTTTTTTTCTGTTAGAATTAAATGTAGCAGTTCAGTGACAACAGAGTAAACAAGTTCTGAGATGCAGAGTTTCTCTACACATTTACAACATTTTTAAAATAAGCATTCAACTTCAATTTCACATTGTATTTATTATCACCGTAACCCTCACATTTTCCAGGTACTAAGTTTTCAGGTCAGTGTGCTATTCCACAACTGTGGCATACTTACTCATATGCATTGGACACTACACTTAGCTAAATGAAAACATACACAGTTTTATTAGAAAAGAATACACAGCCAGACTAAATATATTAAGGACACTTTTTCAGGCAGCATATTGCCTGTGTAGATTATTACTTACTGCTCTATTTCTCTGCGATATCTTTCTTCTTCTTCTGCAGCCTTTTGGGAAATCTCCAGTTTTCTTCTATAATAAGAAGAATTAGGACACAATGATAAAAATAGTATTTCCTTACTAAGAACTTATACAAAGTGTGCCAGCATATAGTTAATAAAAGATATAGACAGTAAATACATCTGCACTGGGGAAAAAATGCTTCTTTTAAAACATCATTTTTAAGATACCAAGGGTTCAATATACTTCGTAGGAATCCTGAGGACATTCATAACCGTCTGGATAATAAGGGCATATCATCTATTTAACTCTAAGTTACTATCTGCTCCCAAGACAGTTCCATAGTGTGGTATTGTAAGAGTATAAAATTTGTAACTGTCCTGATAAAAATAAAGGATGAGAGGATGGCATCAGGAAAGTAACTAATATCACATTGAACCATAGGGATGTGACAAGGAACAAAGTGACCCTTCTCCTCAAGACGTGTTTGAATTACATCAGCTTTGAAAACTCCAAACATCAAGAGCACCACAGGATAAAGATTTATGAACAGAGACTCTGCAACAGCAAAATTAATATAAGCTGGGAATATTCTCACAGAAGACAGTTCCTGTCTTCCGTGTCCTTTTCAAATCCACACTGAATGTTTCAGACTGTCCTACATAGAGTCCTTACAATCTCTCTTTCTCTTGCTGCTCTTTGATGATTTTGTTAGTCTCCAGTGCAAGTCGCTTCTGATGCATTAACTCCTGACGTTCTTGCTCACGAAGACGTGCTTCTCTCTGCCTTTCTTCTTCAGTCATAAACAGCTCCTTTCCCTGCAACCAGAACACCACCAAAATCAGCTGTGAAAGTCTCATGAATGTAGCTCTTTTAGGAAATAATTCAAAACTGTTTACTACTAGCACATCTACCATTTCCTCACATTACATCTTCTGAGGAATGCTTTCTGAAAGACCAGACCATTTCATTCCAACGAGCTACTTCACTTCATTTTCCAAGTTACGATGTGCTAAACACCTCAGAAGATGCAAGTAACTGCTACAGTCAGCAACAACAGTGTAGAGGTCATGCCAAAGACATGCTCAGTATGTCACCCAGAAGAAACTCCACATTATACTTTCTTGAAATCTAACTGAGCTATGCAGTGCTAGAGAACAGCACATTGAAGGAATCCCAGCATGGAGGATAATCACACAGTAACTGCGTTTTAACGCTCTTGTGGCTGCTGTGGAAATGTACCATCATTCAGGGAACCCAAATACAGAGAGAAGAATACATTGCCAGAAGATTATATAGCTGACATGGTTCAGTTGATTTTGTTCCTGTTCCACTTACTTTACAGTTAAGACACCAGCACTATTTTCCATTCAAGAAAGGTATTTCCATGGTGCTATTTGTGGAACACTTAGATAACATTTATCTAATTTTCATTACCGAAATCCAAATACCACGTTAATTAGGAAGATAGAATTTTTCACGTCTGTAAGGCTCAGAGTAGACAGCTCAAACAAAAACAAGCGATGAAGAATGCTCTGTGGTCTTTACTGACTAAAAAACAGGAGTAGAGAACCTGTTTCCTTTCGCAATCTCTTCTTCAGTACAAAGACGTGTACTGAGGAAAGGAGAGACGCAAGTGGAAGTAGGATGGAGCAGAAGAGTTCCATTGCAAAAATTTACCATTTTAAGGATGAACTAGATCCCATCTTTTCTAACAGTAACTAACATATCTAGGAGTTGAAATTAAGTCCTTAGGATGTTGAGTTCCTGGAGCTTAATCAACTAGTCTGGAGCATTTGTTTAAACACTGTCTAAAATGTCTTTGGACAACTGCATCTTTTGTTACTACAAAAGCAGTTTAATTAAACCATGAATTCCTTAATACAGCTACACAGTATACATTAGCCCTTAAGAGGTTTCTTAAATGATTTATTAAATCTTGTTTTCCCTATTTAATTCAGTTTCAACGCAACTAGAAAATACCATCTTTGATTAGTCTGTGGAACTTGAGTATCCTCTTACATATAACCATATATTTTACTATAAAGAAGGATTAAAGCAGCAAAAACATTAAAACATCTACTGAAAAGCACAACAAAGTCAGTGGAAAGATTTAATTAATTTCAGCTGGCTTTAGATTAGGACCCAAAGGCGTATAGTTCTGTTGCACAAAACAGTGGAAATGGAAAATTAAACCATTTCCAATGTGTTGATACACTAAAGAGATCAGATAAACAGTTACACAGGGAATTAATTTGGAATAAGACTAAGACATCAGCTATTCAGGCGGAAAAATTGACTCCAATTCACCTTTCATGTTTCAGCAGAAGCAGTTATCTATTAGAACAGAAGTTCTCAAACATGAGAAAATTACGATAAAGTTAACTTCCATTCCTTATCAAGGGAATGGTTTTGCACTGGCCCACAGTCATGAAACTGTTTTATTTGAAAATACTGTGGATAGTTATCAACAAAATCATCAAAAGCCACTCAACACTGCCCCCATTTCACAGAATTTAGTGGTATATACATTATAATGAAATACAGCTTTACTCATTATTTATTTTTACCATTTATTTGCCCACATAGAAATTTTCACTTTTATAAATATACTACTTACAGCACCTGCTACCACAGAGATAGTCAAAGTACGACTACTTTTGAGCACTCTGACAGCCTGTAAATTAAAGCAAAAAAAAATCAGTCTGAGTTAAGTGATAAAAGGCCTGTGTATATATAGGATGAAAGATACTTGTTGTCAAGGCTAGAATTTCCTGAACTAAACAGGATGGTAGGAATTCAAATCTCCAAATTTCCATGTTCAAGCTCTTTGGTTAAGTAGCCTAATATCAAAACGTATTTTTTGCAGCCAGGAAGTCAGACAGATGCTTAATAAGCTGACAATTACGTATTCAGGGAATTAGGAAGACTTGATCTTACCTCTTTATGATCCACATTAGAAAAGTCCACTCCATTTACCTCAACAATCTGATCACCAACCTAAAGGAGTTAATCCAAATTTTAGTACAGATGCTAAAATAGTACATATATTAAATGAGAACAGAAAGAGATGTACTAACACTTTTAATACAATAATCATAGGTACTGGCAGAGTACAAGAGGAACAGACCAGAAACTGGCCAGGCCTGCACATCCTCCCATGTTAGCATTTCCTATTGTCACTTTTTGATTCCAAATACCCATCTCAATGGACTACTGGTCTGACCCAGGAGGGCACTTCTCATGTTCTTAAAATTTAGGAAACTCAGCTCATTTGAAATGTAACCTATAGCAAAAAAAAAAACCCAACCAACCACAGCTAGTGACTTTATGGTGATCCAAAATCCTCCTAGAAAGTACCAAACAAGATTTCCTTGTGGTACCTACCTTAGAAGGTAAGCATACTTACCTCTAAGCCCACCTCTGCTGACAGAGAACCTGGCTTAACATTGCTGATGAAAATGCCTGGTTTTTGTGTTGGACCACTGGAAATACTGGCGTAATACAAAAAAAACATTTGTAGGATAATATTAAATAAAATAATATAGTGAGAAATCTTAGGTTTTTTTCTCAAAATTTGCTGCCTATTTTCTTGTAATTTGTTTCCAATTAATGTTTTTTGTGGTATTAACCTACTCCAAAATTTGCCAGTATACACACACAATCACCCTAGTTTTCTATCCTTTACACCACAGAATGGCAATTTAAGAAAAAGCTAAAAGAAAAACATTCAAGCTTCTGAATTTTTCCTTAGGTGTTGAAACTTACCATAGTATACTGACCTATGCTGTGTAAGAGACCGGGACACTAACAACATTGGAAAGTGAGCATGCAACACAATGAAGAATTACTAATTCCTTGCACTTTTTTCTTACTGAACTGTGGTATACTATATGTATAATACAATATTACTTTTCAGGATTATTGATTAGAAGAAAGAAGGAAGTTTCAACCAGGGGCCAACATCTAGTCTGAAAACTTCAAGCTGCAATCTAAGCTGGGCCCAAACACAGAAACAATTTTTGGAGATAACATATCCAGCAGGTGATGTTGAACCACCCCTCCAGGTCTGTAGATAATTTTTTAAAAATCTTTAGGTCTTCCCAAATGATATGAAAGAAAACTTATGCTTTAGAAAATACTCTGTACAGTTTAATCTGATAACTTCAGCTGTGTATTTCTAAATATGTAAGAAATCCTACACTATCCCTGCTACTCCAAAATATCCAAAAACTAGCTGCAAGGAAAGGAGTTTGAGAAGTATCTTCATATTTTTATAAAATCTTGCAAATTCATTATTACTTTTAGGAACTGGAAATAGCTGTGTGATGTGTTCTCAGTTCTGAAAAGGGTCACAGAAAGCAGTCTAAGTTCAGGGAGTAAACCTGACACCGGACAGTGCTGAAACTTATGTCAGAGAGCAGCATTTAAAAGTAGTTTAAAAGGTAAAAGCATTTAAAAGATCCAGTTCCACAGCAGCTTGTATTATGCCACTTTCAGCCTCCTCTTATTTTTTAAATTTAACAGACTTTTTCAGTTTTTAGTCAGAACTTGTAACACTTCATGCTTTGTCTGGTGATACATAACGTGTGCCACAGATACCTTCCTGTTTCAGTTTGCCTTCCTGATTCAGCATGATTTTTCTGATTTAATTTTCCTGATATCATATCAATGAAAGATGGCAATAACTGCCTCAAATGTCCCACTTAAAACCACTAACATTCAATAAGCAGCATATACGCACCTGCATCCCATGCCTTTTGTACCAATCAAGCTAATGAAGACTTTCTTCTCTTTATTGTCTCTCCCTCCAGAAGAAGCAAGACCAGCAATGCTGCCCTTTCCTTCCTGTAGAGGGATTAAAAAATGCTGCAGATGTTACTCCGTGTTGAAGCTGTATCAAGACTACTGTAAAACTTCACAAAGCCACAAACAAACCCTGCTAATATCAAGATAAGATTCCTCTGAGGTCCTAGCGGAGACAAAGTAGTCATTTCAGCGGAGCTGCATGGCTGAGATGAAAGACTGAATTTATCTTTCTATTTGGAGAAGATAGTTTAAATAGTCAAACTTGATCTTTAGAAAACAGTGAAGGAAAATTAGGGGAAAGCGATATGGCAAAATAATCATTTAGATGTTTCCTGACAAAAGATCTGGAAAAATATATGATAGTGTGCTCACTATTTAACTAAGTCTTTCTTCCTGAAAGCAAAAGAACAGTAATTGTGGTCACTCTTTTCATTGCTGCAACCCATTGAAGTCACTCGCATTCATACCTGTCATTCCTCCACTAATATAACTATAATGGGCCAAATAATCTGTTAAAGATTGATATAGTTGAACTACAGACTAATAAGTTAATAAGCTCAAGCAAAATCAAGTACCAATTAACGAATAAAAGATATTTCATTTGTATCATGCCTTTTCCTTATCTAATGATTCTAGAATCATTTCATATCACAAAAGATGTTTCTCCCAGAACACTTGTAACAAAATATTGCATAAAAGAAATACGTACAGTAACTTCTGTGATAAGCTCTAAGGAGAAAGTGTTTCAGAACCATTACAGATTTTCCAGAAGGTATCTTAATAAAATATTGATCCCTTACCCCAGAGTCTGATACAAATTGATCCACATATTGCCATTTAAGGGGTTCATCGGCTGAACTGGAAGGAAAAAGTAATTTAAAATAATGGTGACAAAATAAATGTGAATTTATTCAAGAAGCTACTTTGGAATGTGGCCTCCTGTTTTGCATCCACAAGCTCCTTTGGATACCATTCACAGCAAATGGTTTATTTTTCGGCAATATAAGTAGAACATCAAACAAGCATACAATTATTTAGGCTAGTGAAGCTGGTCAAACATAAAATTGAGAAAACCTCCCCAAGTGAAACACTTTTGGAAAACTAAGAACAACTGTGAAAATAATCATAATGACTTGAACAGCTTATATAAGTGTCTATGCAGAAGCACACCTCCCATCATTAACACTTCTTAAACATTCCGCTTAAAGTTTCAAATTTTCAACAAAACTGGAAGAGGAGAAGAATTTGAAATTTTCTAAGCTTTGAAGCAATCCTCAAAGGTTATGGACACAGAGAAGCAATGGAGCTCTCTGTTAAGCTAGGTGCATTGCTAACAAAATTTCCAGGTAACAGCCATGAATAATGAGGAAATAGAAATTGGTTCACTTGAGTGGACAACTGACATAAAAATCAGATTCACCAAACAAGACATCTGCCTGCTTATCATAAAGGATGTACCATTTTAATCAGCTATGGAGGTACCCATTCACACATTGTCAAACATACAGATACACACAGAGGTTCTTTGGATACTGAAGAAGCTACAGAAAAATGAGTAACGATTTGTTTTCAAATTAAATACCATTACCTTTTGACAGGTATCATGCCAATATCTGAAAAAGAAAAATACTGTGTTAAGTAACACTTTCTACAGATCACTAGCAATCTATCAACTGCAATCTTTAGTGATACTAGTGATTTTTGATGTTACTTACGTCTTACTTTTATGGACACTATTTTCTTTGTACGAATGAGGTTTATGACTTCTTCATGTGTGCATGATGAAATGGAATACCCATTTATACGAACTATCTCATCTCCAACCTCAAAATGAAAGGTAGAAGAGGATACAAATAGTGAATTAATGTTAAGAAGTTTTTAAGCAATGATACAATCTGGCAATCATTTTGATGTAATGGTTTGATAACGTTGAGACCTCAATACTTTTTGGATTTCAGGTAACATCCAGATCAGATTTACCTGTATTTGTTTGAACTTAGTATTTAACACCAAAAGGGCAGGTTAATGGCCAAGTAAGTTTTATAAATATTACCTAGTAGAAAGCATAAAAAAATAGTCTTGTATGCCAGGGATTACCTTAAATACAAGTGTGCGTATTTCAACTTAAGTAATTCTGAGTAACTTTATTCCTTTATATTTGAACAGCTTAAGTTTGTTTTTAAGTTTGTTCTCCAAGATACCCACTTAACTATTTTGATCAACAGGAAACTAAGCTTGGTCTTATGAACCTGCCTGATTCTGGATTCAGAAAAACGCATTATTTTAATGGAATTTAGCTCCATTTCAATGCTTATTCTGAGATGCAGTAGCTTAAGTCTCCTTGGATCATCAATATTAGTAGTGAAAATCTGTCACCTATAAGTAGTATGCAATTTTAAGTGTTTCACAGCAGAAACCCATCCTTTCTCTGTCATATACTATGGCTGAGAAGATGGTACCACCACCCTAATATGGCTCCTAGGCTGTGGCATTCACCTGGTTGTATGACACAAAAAAAAGTGAGAAAACTTTGGACACAAACATAGAAGAAAGTTCCCCACCATATAGAAGACAGGTCAATCACTTATCCCCAAGCTTCTGTGTGTATGCAATGCGTATATACATATTTGAGCTCCACGGGTGACAAGTCAGCTATAGAACAGACCAAGCACATGTACTCTGAATAGCAGAGACAAAACTAGTGTTGTACCCAAGGCAGATTTACACAAAGATAACTCGATGGAAAGCAGAAGTAATTAGCACTCTGTCCTTGACCCTAAAGGATTGGAAGCCCTCTTTGAATATCTTCCAAACCTATGCGCCATTTATCTCACCAACTGGGTGCATAATGGATGGAGAATTAACTGGAATTTTCCACACAGGATTCAACTGTTGTGCAGGAAGAGATGCAGGTGTTTTACTAATAGGAAAAAAACCAAACCAAAAACACCCCAACAACAAAAAAAATCCCAAAGAACCAAAACCAAACCCACCATATCCACCCTCAAACCAAATACACCAACCCACAAACGAACACAGGTATTCCAGAAGAAAAGAAACTGAATAACTAGTGTATACTAGCGTAAAAGATAAGTCATTGCAAGCATGTAATACCTGCCTCAAAACAGTTCAATATTGTTCTAAACAAAGCACAGAAGAACATGTCACAAAGCTCTCACAAAGGCATGGGAGCACAAACAAAAAAACAACTTAACTACCCTCCAGCATCTTTATACGAGTGTACTGCATCAAAAAGTAGTAACATCTAGAACCAAAAGATTGTAGAGACAAATCTATGCGGTGCATTGAATTTATCTCCAAGACTCATTGCCTGATCCTAAAAAAGGCTGGCTTTACACAGAAACAATTTATATACCAGAGTATATGCTAAGTACAAAGACCATTCTCTAGCACTGAAGACAACTCCTCCAAAGCAGGGGGAGCTCAACATAACCTGCTCTCTCAGAATCACCCCTGGCACATGTTATCCCTTGAACTGTGTAGGAATTGGTTGAGAGTGCTTGCTGGCATAGATCGAAGGCCACAGAGGACCACAGTAACGTTTATCAGAAAATGGCAGCAGTTAAAGAATATTCCCCGGCTGTATTCAGTTTACTAGTGTAGAATAGACAGAGTATCATAAGCTTTTAGCCACTTCTATAAGATTTCAAATCTTGTTAGAGTACACAAAACCCCTAATGTTTATGTGGTGATAAAATGGCAGTACATAATTAGAAAGCTTTTATTTCAAAAGGCTTCTCTTCCTCTAACATAAATTCAAATTTGATGTGACCACTAGACTAGAAATTTCCAAATTTCTCTGAACTCTGCCTAACAATGCCCTTTGCTAGGTAGGCTGAGAAAAAGTCAGCAATGGAGACATTGTCTACTTCGTTTAAGGTTCTATCTTATTAGCTGTCAAGATAACACTGAAAAAGTGCCAGGCCCTGGCTAGAGCATCATAAGCAAAACTTTTACCTCATGACACAGCCATGTGAGAACTACTGCATACTCTCTTGCATTAGGCAATGCAAATCAATTCTCCACACAGTAGGATACATAAACAATTACTAGGAAATGGCTTTAACAATAAATCATCTTATACTTCCGTACTTTGACCTCCACACAATCACAAAGCCAAATACCTTACTGCTCTCCAGTAGTGTTTCTTACCAGTATAAATATTTACGTAAAATGTATCAAAATCCCACATTGATAGTTGACAGGATTGTTCTCAGATTTTGTTCTTAATGAACCTTTGCATATCTCCTCTCAAATATGCCTGCTTCCAAGGCAGCACTACACACTCATGAATAATTGCCTAACTTTTTCTATTTAAAGACTCAAGTTTCAAACTGCCAAATTTCAGTTGTTTAGGCAGTTTTCCATGCAGGTAGATGCATCAAGCTGATTTCAAGCTTCAGCAAAGCTAAAGCAAGTAATTCTAAGCAATAAAATCTAGGTGGAATGCATTGTCACATTCATTTAAAAATATGTACAACCATGTTGTTGAGAGGCTCTGTGCTTTCCCTTTAGGTTTGGAAAAGGTCCTTGTACTACAAATTGAGTATTAAAAGCATGATTTTCGCAGTCTTAATGAATATCTTTTGACTAAAAAAAAAATAAATGAGTATCTATTAGTGAATATCTATCAGCTAAAAACATTTAGGGAGAGGGGCACATTCATCATGACAAGTTTGGGAAATTTCATTAATATAAAGACTCTGGCTGTAATAACACTGATTGTGGGGAACTTCCCTTTCATTTAGTTGCTTTGGGACTGCCAGTGCCCCTACCAGCCCCTGCTACCAAGATCAGTATGAACACATTTTCAACTGCTGCTCTGGAAGACTGGAAAAGTTAGCTCTTCCAAATTGCAGGGGGCACAGGAGACTCAGGGGGAACAGAAAGGGATGAGAAGCTCCATTATGCCTTACCACTAAGTGAAATACCATTGTGCAAAAAAATCAGTATCTGCTTATAGAATTCAAGACTTCATTGTAACATTTACACAACAGTATTACACTTTAACATGTTTGTTAAGCCTGTGTAAGCCACCTTAGATAACTCCCTGATCCAAATGACGTTTTTACTATATCGGTATATTTTTTTCTTTTGAGCCAGATTCTTCCAATCTCCCCCACAGGGACTTTCCCACTCTACTGTTACCAGATGGACAGACAGTAATGCCACCAGCCTTAGTCAGGCTGAGCAAGTGATCTACTGCGGCCATACAGACTAAATCATGCAGCATATCCAGTTTCTTCTATCACACAAGCTTGACAGGAGTATCTCTGCCCGAAAAGGCTTATTAAAGTGTGTAGGTCATACCTTCCTTGTATGATGCAGACAGTTTTAGGGACAAGATAGGTACAGCTGGGGACTCCTCCTCTGACACTGCTCAGCACCAAAAGCCTAAACGTGCATCACCACGTTTATGTGAGAGGGGAAAGTGGAACCAGAAGCAGGAATTCCTCAGTGTGGCCTGTGTCTTAGAGACCCTCACATTAGCACAGACTGTGACCAGTCTACCCTTTGATGATGGGGACATTGGGCATGCCATCACCCATGGCCTCTGTTCTTTTTCATATGTAATAAGTATTATCAAATCTTCCTACTGGGATCTGTTCAGCTAAAAAAAAAAACATCTCACCAAAACTAACAAACCCCCCCCCATACAGACCACAGGTTTTTATTTTTCACTTCTTTCACAAACTTTATCTACTTCTTCTGGGAAGTAACATATGCTCTGCAGTAGTACACAAAACTGTACCAGCATAGGTCGTGCAGTGCAATTTCCTCTCCACTGAATTTAAAGATTTTTAGCTGATGCAACACAGCATCAGAAGACTACAAAAGCAAAGAAAATGCAGTAAGTGACTGTCCCGCTGGAGAGAATACATTTGCAGAGACCAGGCCGTGGTCCTCAGTCCCTAACCAGTGGGACTGCTGCTCCACCTGCTGGACATCCAAAAGTCTTACCCAGGACAATGGCTTATCTGCAATTTGCAGCACTCCTAGGAGCTTGACTGTTTTCATTTAAGCCAGTCGGATTTTTAATATAATCTTTATTAAGAGCAGAAATAGGTCAGTACTGAAGGCATTTGAACATGCAACCTGTGGTAAAAAAGCAAAATCAGACAAGAAAAAGCATATGGGGTCTGCAATTTAGCGTCACACCCTTGCTAGCTCTTGCTATGAAACAACACTCACTTAACCAACTTGTTCCAAACATCCAAAACCGCATCCATCCACCCTCACTTGCAAAAATACCAGAAGTTTGTGTATAAATATTTAACCTCAAGTTTTTGATGTTGACTTAATTTGATCTACCTAGACTTTTCTGTTGATCTTACAAATATTGGCAGGGAAGGGGATGGAGGTTTTAGTTTAGTTCAAGATCCTTCCTTTACTCACATGTTCTGCATCATGCAGGTTATAAAAGACCATGGAGCCTGGGTTTGCAACAACCTAGCTTTTTAAAACCTACTGTTATTAACAACAATGCCAAAACACACAGAAGCATCCCAGTTTTAGGACTCTAAATGGCAGCACCATTTGTGAGTGTGCATATAGCTTCCATATCAGCAGAACTTGTGTTGCTCTGAGGATGCCATCATTCACTAAGCGAGTCATATCTGTTAGTATGGTATCACCTCCCTAAGAGGCACACACTTAGAAAATTATAAATGCAGCCAAGAACAATTTTTTTTCCTCCCATATGGGAATAAGCTTTTCCCATATAGATATTTTTAATATCCCTCTTTGCTGAGCTTCAGAAACAAAATGAACAGACATTATAGCACTCTTCCCTCATACCAATGACATTTCTGTTACTGACTGACAACATATGACTGATGGTGCTTTAGAAATACCTCCATCTAGGTTGAACTATAGGAGATATATAGGCATGTAACAAACTGCTTCTCTTCAGGACACTTGAACTTCTTTTCCTGCAAAAAGGTGTGAATACACTCAAGTAATTAATAGTTGTTTCCAGATATTTTGTTACTTTTTTACTGGTATCACTGTATGTCAACCTTCTGAATCAGAAGCCTAGAGATGGAAGTCTGCAGGACTGAGCAAAGCAGAACAGTAACAATTACTTTGTTATTATACATCACTGTTTCCCCTCTCCCTACCAAACAGGGAGATGACAGACTTTTCAAAAGAAAAGCTGCAAACCTATTTTTTCCCAAGTAAAATACCTATTATTTGTAACTTTTAACATGAGAGATGTAATATTTAGTGCTTCCAGGAAATTGAAGGGGTTTCGCATAACAACATAACTGTTTCGAATTTCTCATTTTGTATGCTGCTTCCACTTTCATCATTCATACCCATCTCCATCTCTTTGTATTCACCAGAAGTCCCACAGATGTAAGTATCAGAAAGCAGGAGAAGAAAAAAAGATAAAGTACATTTCTTCAAGAAAGGATCAGATACTTGCCTTTTAGATAAACTGTAGTTTAAAAAAGGTCAAAACTACAAGTGCCTCAGTGAGCCTTCATGATTATTCAGTCATTTTAATGTAACCTGAAAACTACTTCAAGGAGAAAGCATGCAAAATGAATTAGAATTTTTTTTTAAAAAGCAGCAGGATGTAAAACTAATGGTAGAATAGAAGGTCATT
Source organism: Psophia crepitans (assembly GCA_013399095.1). Lineage (NCBI taxonomy): Eukaryota > Metazoa > Chordata > Aves > Gruiformes > Psophiidae > Psophia > Psophia crepitans. The sequence continues at coordinate 497,962 of VWZZ01004506.1, forward strand.
ATACCTTTCTCAGACAGCATTTTGGGGATAGAAAAAGTCTAGAGATTCAGTAAAATAAAGCAGGTGGGTGAAATTTCAGAAGCAGTTGGCATTACGACGAGACAGCAATTTAGAACAATGGGCTGCCTGTCAGCTCTTGTTATTCACTGAGGTTCAGAAAGCGCCTGGTGCCACCTATTATGAAGGTACTTTAGGCTGAGCCTTAAGAGATCGAAAAACTAAAGTCAGAAAGTTATGTGAGCTGCGAAGCACCATCTGTTCATACTAATACATAGTCTAACTCTAACAGATTCATATCCCTTATCGTATTCCCCTTATCGTCCCTACTTTCTCTGCCAAACTCGAACCACGTTCCGAGTCACAGTACAATTTGTACAACCTAGCCCAAAGATCATTTACAATCCCATTCACTGTCACCAACTTGTAGTACGATGCCCTCACTTACAGCCAGTAGTGCTTTTTTGCACTTTGAAGAAAAAAAACAAACACAACCAGAAATTGACATCCTTACAGCAAGCAGCACAACAACTGAGTATAATTCCTTACCTATCAATCATGTCAAAACATTAGTCTGAAACAAGCAGAGCTGCAACACTGCATTAAGATGAATGCACTAGCATGACAGTTTAAGACAATGGCTATTAAGTCCTTTATTGCTCAGCATCATTAATGCCTTCCAGTATTTTCCAGAAGATGTTTTCAAAAGTCATATAAGTGACTGGCCTTTGTCTTATTCTCAGTTTTCTAGCAGTAGAGGAAGAATGCAGCTGGAATCTCTCTACTGAGCTGATCACAATCCAGGAACAACTCTCTTGCCTACATGTCCCATTCTTAACTGTGTAATGTAGTGCACAAGGTACACAAGCTTTAGTAGTGCAAACGCTGGGAAGGTGCATCAATGCCCTTTTCTGGAGTTACCCCCTGGCAAATCCCATGCTTACAAGTAGGCTACCAACACAGCCAGCACTGGGTTTGTGATGTCCTAGGCCACCCTCTCAATTCTAACTAAATACAGAGTTTCTGGGGCTGTATTCCTTGAATTTGTGGGTTTGTTCCAGAAGGAGCTTATAAAAGCATTCAGGGAGCTGGTCATGTGCCTGTCCAGAGCAGGCTGTCAGAAGATGGGACTGACTAATTCAATGGTGATTCTAAAACAGCGAATGTGATATATAGGTATGAATGCACAAACAAAAGGGCATGTGCTTGTATGCAAACAGAAAGGCACATTTACTTAAGTTTTAGAAAGCTCTAATCACGAATTATAAAAATATGGAACTCTAACTTTGAATGCCGTGTAAACAGAGTTGTTTTTCTTTTTCATTTAACAGTCATGGGGTTACACTGAAGCATATCCACAAGACACATTAGTTCAATTAAATACTGTAATGAATCATGCGAGTCTAATACACTTCAGACTAGTGTTAAATGCAATCCTTAAATATCAATACTTCCAGCAACTATTCACAGTCAACAAATTGAAATTAGCCAGGCATATCAGCCTTTCTACTCACACACAGACCTTTAATACACCTTATCAGCTTTGAAAGCTTAGAAAGGTGCAGATATTTGCCATAGTAGTTGCTCACTTCTCTCTTCACCAAGATATATACAAGCAAGCATTCACAAATTCAAAAAACTAAACGCCCAAAAATTCATTAATGCATATTGCATAAGCACTGATTTAGGGAAAAAAATGTGTTTCTATGCACAATTGTTTTTTCCAACCTTGTTACAGTTCACGTAACTAAAATTTCATCATTGAAAGTGCGATCCTCTGCAGTACAAAGGATATTGGAAATAGTTAAGAATAGGTTCTTTCTTTTATGTACCTACATTGCATAAACCAACACTCCCACAATTTATACATAAAGTTAATAAACACTTCATTACACAAATTATGTCTGTGCAAGGTGAATTACCATTTTTTAGAATTCATATGCTCTGTTCTACATTTAAGCACAATTTGGCAATTTAAAACACTCTTCCAACATCTAGTTAGAAATCTTTCTTTCCATCTGTTTACATTTAACTGCTGCTACTCGTGAAGTATAAATACTCTAGAAAGCCCATTTATCTTCAAAATTATCATATCCCAAATACAAAAAAAAGGTTTCCATATCATTAAAATTGCTGAAAAGAACAATTTTAATAATTTGATTCACCACTGATACAATGGTATTTGCTATGGCATTGACTTCCATATGTTATAAATTTTATTACAAGTAACAAAGAGCACCTTACCAATAGCTATTTCTAAATATTGGAGAACAATTCTTACTGCCCACTTCCCTAACATTGTAGCAAAACGCTTTTTGCAGCACAGCAGTCACGAATGTGGTTTTATTACCTGAAGTCCAACACTGTCTGCCTGTCCTCCTTTAACTAGCTGGGAGATGAAGAGGCCACAGCTAAATTCCACTCCACCTCTCACACTTATTCCAAGTCCTTCAGGATGCAAACGATCCAGTCTCACCTCTTTCAGTTTTCTGCAAAAATGGAAGATACTTGACTATTCAGTTGCATAACACTGCAATAACGTTTCATTTCAAAGTTATGCATTGCTGTTCTCCTATAACATCTAGGCATGAAAGAAGCAAGTTGAATGAAGTTTGGATGGATGTGTGTTAGTTAAAGCCATCAAGTATTTCTTATAAGACATCTGCAACCATTGAAGTGCTCTGCTTCTGGAACGTTAGAGCTGCAAGAATTCTTTTATTATTAAATGCAGGAAAAATGAGAAAAGATTGTTTCAAGTGGAAAGCATTGGTTTGGACTCCCTTACACTGCTTCTACTAGATTAAACTACTTGGCAAAAAATTTCAGGTAGCTCAAAATTGTACTTTTAGCAAAAAATACAAAAGTTAAAAAAAAATGCCCAGCTCTACACAGGTGACTGATATTTTATTTGGAATTTGTCTGAAGCCTCAGTCAGTATTTCCTGCTTGTCTTTAAGTTAGTTGCATTGTTCTACATTCTCTTTACCTTGATCTTTTGGGTGTAAGCTGATCATACTCCACCTGGTGTTTTAATGGGATAAGTGGGCGGATAGCATCAAACAGAGGCAACCTGCTTGGTTCATTAATCACAAGTTTTAGGTCCCCCACAAGCACTGGAAGATTCATAGATCTACAAAAACAGTGAGAAAACATGCACAGGTAACCAACACACTAACATAAAACATCATTAAATAACTTGCTGTACATGTAGTTTCAATATTCGCTTGCATTCAACCTAGCAGAAAAGTTATTTACGCAGATATTGTTTTAACCAAATAGTCTCTGAGAAAGTAAGATCTCTGTAAGCAAAGAGGAATAACAACTACCTCCTTCAAAAATAACTGAAATCTCCTATATATTGCCTTTATCTTTTAAGGTCACGCACATCACTTACAGATGACATCTTTGATTTCAGAGTCCCCAGAAGATTTATGGAACCATCTGGAAATAACTTTCCTGATCAGATATACCTGTCTACTAGATTTTTGTTTCTTTACTAGTAAGCAATCCTTCTAAACGAATCTAGGCTACAAGCTCCTTCCTCTCCTGAGCTCAGGGGACAGACAAATTGTTTTGATCCAGGGAAAAAAAAAAAATCGTGATGCTCAATAGCTAGAGCAAAGACTTGATTTAAGTGTTAATTTTTTTTTTCCAATCAAAATTGAAGGGCCCTCAACCAATAAACCAAATCTACAGAAATTAAACCACTACAAATATCTGTTTTATGACAGCTATGCAAAGAAGTCTTCTTGATATTGTCAGCACTGAAATAGTTACAGGTCTAGAAAATGTGCTTTTCTGCACAACTGCCAGAGTGGAACAACAGCTCCCTAAGGTTCAGTGGAGCTATTACACAACATCCAGTTAAACTTGGTCTATATTATTTGCTACTCCCTCTCTCATAATTTACATTTCCTGGGATACAGTATTTCTAGGCATATGCACTGAAAACACAAATCAGGAATGCATATTACATGGGATTAGAAGTCGAATACTTTTGGAAATGCTATTCACAGTGAAGCAGATATTAAATGTTAACTCCAATGCAATTGCACATATTTTTGTCCTGGAATACTTCATAATATATTCCAAAATTTGATACATCATCAACATATGTTCACAGAGACATTGGAAATTTTGCTTAAGTAATTCAGTTTTGGAAACTGAAGAAAAGTTACTATATGCATTGTTAGTTTTGCAACTGCAAGAAGATTTTAAATAATTCAGTGCTACTGAATCAACGAGCTTTCCAAACAACAGGCTTTATGAATGGAGAAGCAATTAGACAGACTTGAGTGAAACTGAATCAGATACGCAGCTGAATACATCCATAACTATAGCTCAGTGCAAACATCAGATGGAAACATCTACATTTCACTCAGCTGGGGTGCTATTAATTAAGATATGAAGGGAAACAATGTCTATCAGAGTCACTTGTCTATGATGAGTGGAAAACATATTCTCATCTTCTTTGAAAAACAATAGATCAGGTGCTGATCTCACTTGCAATAGGTCACTCACATGATATAGGTCCAGCCCCAAGACTGTTTAAATCAGTTCAGTAATAGGCCTATCACCTTACCATTTTTTTTCCTATTATGTCCTAGTAAACCAGAGTTGTTAAACATACCAAACAGATTCCCAGTGTATTTTTTTTCAGCTTTCAGATAACAACTGCAAATAATTTTTTATCTGAATAGTTGGCAAAAATCTTTGAAAAGTAAACTCGGTGAAAGCCTCTGTTGCAAGTAAATAAGCGTTATTTGGAAATATTAATGAATTTGATTAATGCTCTCTTCCTGTTCCCTAAGAAGACTTTTATCATCCCAGTGTTCCCCCCACCAATACAAATCCATCAAATTCTTTTACAAAACTGTCAAGTCATAAAACCAAAGTAACTTTATGGGTGATTACAGATATGATCCTTCCTTGTCTGCAGCTATGCTGTAAAAGTATAAGACTTCATTAAACAGAATAAAACCCTATTACTTAAACGCTTTTCTAGTAATGTATAAAAAGACAATTTAAAATCTTGAATATTCACTCTTCACATTTAAAAACGTTACTAAAATTCTACACAAACATATATAAAGCTAGATCTTACTGGTGGTACATCCGCAGTACATCATAAAGGTAATCCTTCTCTGCTTCATTGTCAATTAGTAGATTAACCTGAAAACCCAAGGACATGATTGTAAATCTCTGACTAAATAGCCACAAATGTTGAACATACAAGACATTCACAAATTCTTAAGCCATAGAGCAAAGATTTTAATAGGGACTTCTTTTTTTTAAAGATAAACACGTTTTTGCAATAGAGTATCACCTCACAATGTGAAACTTATAACAAGACTTTCTAAAATTAGTATTACAACAATTGGACAAGGTGGTAAATATATTCTGTATGTTAGATTTCCCCTTAGCAGTAATATTATTACAATATGATGATATTTGCCTTACCTGATAATCACTGTACTGTTGAATAAATGTTTTCAGAAACCTTTTTGGCCATTCATTAACATAGCACATGCTGTCACAGATAAAACCACTGCACTGAAATGACTACAGTCTATGTTCTGTCATCCAAACCACTGATTTCAGTATCTCACTTATAACATTATGCAAACTGCAACACTACTGTTCCTCTTTGCTCCAGCTCTTAACTGATAGAACTTGCTAGTTATTCTTTCCTCCCTCACTAATAGCACGTTTACTTAAACCAGTGTCATATTACTATGCCTGCTCTTGGATAACTACAGGGGAAAAAAAAAAAAAGCCCCAAGAATGTCACACAATGAGTTCAATTTATATTCAGTGACAGTGAGACCCCCCCACTAACCTTACTGGCAGTGAGAGGTCACATCATATTATTTTAACATTTGGTCAAGCTTAATGTTTAGGAAAACAACTTACATCTGACCTAAAGGCTAATATTACTGTGACGTGAAGTCTGAGTACCAATTTGCATACATAAAGAAAGGTCCCTTCTTTCCAGGTTTGCAATGGTTTGCATTATATTCTAAGCTAAACACATGCTTCACATTTCCTTCATCCCTTTTGACTCTCTACAGCCAGGAAGGCTCCACATACAGGTTATTTCTTAGTACTTGTCTCCTCTGGATAAAGAGGCTCTCAAAACATCTAAAGGCCAAAAAGTTACATGCAGGACAAGATTGCTTGACAGTAATACTACTGAGTAAACCAAATTATTCACAGTAAATTTCAGAACACAGAATAAAGAGTCTGTCTTAAAAGGAAATAAAAGGGTTGAACTGATTGGTTCACCAATACTGTACACAGACTGAAGGCAAAGTGATACATGTAAAACTAAGCCCAACAACTATTTTTCCTCTTCCCCATCAGGAAAAAAACAACATACAGATCAATTTTGGTTCTGGTATACAGAACTGAATCCCTAGTGCTAGCTAAGGTACTGTATGAACAAAGCCTTGTGAAGAACATTAAATGTTTAAGCATATCAATACTACACAGCAAAGAGCAAAACCATCATCATCTGTTCTAATTGGGAAAGCAACCAGGAACAACATCACATTTTTCTTCTGATAGCCTAGCTGGGTGTGTTTCCCACTCCCTCTCAGGAACTGGAGTAACATATTTAAATTCTACCACTTCTTAGAAAATATTCAGCCTTCCTGTTTGATTCCTGCACTTCTCACCCTGCACCAGCAACTTCTTGTCCTCCAACAAAAACAAACACCCAAGTGACTTCTTATCAATTCAGAATGCTACAGCTCAGTTAATCTTCCTCGACCATCTCTCTAATGAGGTCATTATTCACCTGCTACCTTCTATTTCATCAGTTATCACTTCATTGTAGCCACCTGCACCTCTTACCATTTTCCCAATTCATTAATTTATTGGGACATAGTCTTACTATAGACACACACTTCACCTATGCTTGTCTACAGCTTCTAAGAGCTAACTCCAATTTCCTAAATCCTAAAAGATCATGCCCCCACATGTAAAGAAAAAAAAATAATTCAAAAAATCAGTGATGATGTAGTGTAACTTGGATCAGAGAAATATTTTAGCATCTGTTTCTTGAGAAAATAATAGTGGAGTATGGGACAGATGATTTCACAGCTTTTACACCAAGAATATTAAAAAAAAAACCTCAATCAACATCTGGACAGAGTCCTGGGCAGCCTGCTGTAGGTGGCCCTGCTTGAGCAAGGGGTTGGAGCAGATGACCTCTAGAGGTTGCTTCCAACCTCAATCTTTCCGTGATTATTTAAGGGTATGTTCATAGTAGTTGCATAATTTACAATCCCAGAATACAGAGAGTTGCTTGTGCTCTATTTCTCACTATATAAATTGCACTGTTTTTCATAGAATTTAATAAGGAAACATCACAAAAACTGTACCTACATACAAAAGAAAAATAAAATTGCCAAAAAGACTATGTAAGTTTATTCAGTAGAATATAAGATGTGGGGATAAACCACACTTTTTGCTGTGGAAAATGTTCAGATTACAGTAACGCACTACCGCAGCACGAGTCAAATCCGTCAGCTTTCAAAGAATAATATAAATTTCTACTTAAGCTACAGAGCCTTTGAAAAACTATTGAGGGAAATGGAAGAACTGAACAATGTATTTGCATATATTATATATTTTGCAATGCTACTTGCTTGATATGGAGAACTAACTACAATTACTAAGAAAAAAAATAGCATGAAAGCACCAAATAATTGAAGAAACTCAGATCCTGTGGCTGAGCACTTTCACTCTTTTGACACAGAAAAAGTAAGTATCCAAGATATTAAAATTGCCATGGAAGCAACTAGAAGCAGGATGATACAAAATAATTTAAAGAAAAAACCTGTTCCAGTATCCTCTTACTCATAAAGTTCTCACTCAGACATGTATCATACTTATTTGCACCAACGAAACTGACAGTAAGTCTTACGTTATCAGGGGTGGGACTAGAATGATTTATGAATTATAGCAGCAATGAAAGGGAAAAGGTTTAAAGTTCAAGATGGCAACCATCCACCAAGGAACTAGAGTCTTTATAGATATGTTGCACAACGCACTGCTGAGTTATACAGTAATAGGTAGCACGGCAGAAATAACTTGCTAGATGGCTGTTGCCATCACTATGTAATATCCATGTCCTTAATGTTTTTGAACTTCAGTTTGTCATATAGGTGGGTGGGTTTTTTGCTGCCTTTCTACTTCATTATAACAATTCTTTAGTTAATGGCTTTATTACCAGGTGATACTTCTATAAAACTCAACATTACACTAGTTCAAAGAAACTCCATTACCTAGCTGACCAAAAAAAAAAACCCAAACAACCTTTCCCACAAAAAAAAAAAGCACCACAAAACGCTACTGAAAACTTTAGCTTAAACTTTAGCTGAGTCTTAAATGGCTATGGAAAAACATTGCTCACATGTGTAAACAATTTCTTCCTCTCCTTTCCTTAAGCTTTTTGAGTTTACTTTACTCATACAATTTTCAACTTCGCTGTGCACTTATTTAGCCGGTTAAATGACAAAATGACGTGCCAGGCAGACTGAGTCCCTCCATGTATCAAGTGCATTTGCACATGACTGCACATGCACAATTGCACTCGTGAATGTTAAGGTGGAACCGAAGTCTTCCGAGCAGCGGCTGGCAGGGCGCAGGACTACGAACGGGAACTGCCTGGGCCTGGACTTCAGCACCTGCACTTTTGCCTCCCCTGAACTAGACTGGGTGTAACATTTTTTTACATTATATTAAAATAAATTGTATCAAGCCCTGGAAAAGGTCACGTATTGGAGAACATCCTTCCCCTCCTCCTTCTCCGTTTTTAAGGGTTTTAAGCTTTACAACCACCCTCTCACAGAAGGCTGCTGCCGCCGCTTTTCCACAGTACTGGGACGGCAGCACCAGGTTCCCCAAGCTTCTCCCTTCCCCGTCGGTCTCTTTAGTAGCGTTCAGCCTTGGGGAGCGTCGGCTGCATGCCCCAGACCTTCCCGGAGCCAGGA
>VWZZ01004506.1:507048-533950 GCA_013399095.1 Psophia crepitans
GCCGTGCCCCAGCCCGGAGCTTCGCCTCCCTCACAGGCCGCGGGGGAGCGGCTCTACCCACAGTCTGCGCTCGCCCAGTGAAGCGGCCCCGGGTGTCCGTGGGCTCCGCTCCCTTACCTTGTGCCGGAACTCACGGGCGACCCTGCGCTCCATGGTGCGCGACGTGCGGGCGCTGCGCGGGTGCGGGCGAAACGTGCGGCGGCTGCGCCAGCGAGGCCGCGCCCCGGGGCGGTGGGAGGCGCGCCCGTCGCTCTCGCCCGCTGCCGCCTACATTCCCGTCCTCCGGCGTCGCTTCCCCGACCTCGCTACATTAGCGGTACGAGCCGCCGGGGAACGATTACCCCAGGTTTCGGTGGTTTAAGGCCAACGAAAAGCTCCCCTCCGCCGGTGTGTTACCTGGCCTTGCACTGCCCGCCCTCTCTCTAGGCTGATTTTTACAACTGGTGCTTCTCACACAGCACGGAGCTGACATCCAAACATCTCTTTCGTAGTTGTAGGTACATATGTCACCAGCCCTACTATTTAAGGAAAGCACAAAGGCGGGAACTTCAAAGCATGCTAGCACCTGGAGGGAAAAAGTAAAGAATAATTAGTTTCAATAAATTCTCTATTGTCAATCATCTCAAATTTTTGTTTTTATGTAAGCAGGGTGAATCTGATGCATCACTAAGTCAAATTTCCGCCTGCCTTTCCCACTCACAGAATATTGTTGCTTACAAATACAGCCTCTGACACGCCTACTGTGACCAGCTGCGTAAGAATCAAGCTCAGAGAACCTGAAAAGAAGCTTATTTCAGACTAGTGTCTTTTAGGTAATTTTGTCTTCTCCCACTTTCCCTAATGTAGTACTTAATAATAAAGACCTCTGTGATCAAAGCTGAAAGCAAGTGGAAGTAACCTATATCCTTTAGTCTCCCTGCAGAATCAGCTTTACTCATATAACTTCGGAGACAACAGGGTTTACTTAAACACAAGTCGCTTACCTGCTCCTCCTTCCAACAGTGGAAATTTGCACGAATAAAAGGCACAACAAAAAAACCAAACTCAAAACAATATCACCAAATATAAACTGGAGTCTGTTTAACTATTTCTGTGCGGCAACCTTTGTAAGATACACCAGCTCCTTTAGAAGTTGCTCTTACCTGTTTCAGAAGATGGCTTTGCTGTACCGGAACATTTCAATGGTACACACTACCCATTTCTCTTATCAGGTGTTAGAAGTAAGAGAGGGATGTGTTTTAAGTTGTGTACAAACAAATACAAAAACTGTTTTCAGAAAAGAATTTTCTCTTAGAAGTGCAACTACTAGTACATAAATAATTTGTTTTCTACCTAAGATAAGTTCCAGTACCACAAAATACTGAAAAGCTGCTATATCCAAGCATTAGACATACAACTATAGAATTTCTTCCCAGCATATGCAAAACATTGTCCTATATTTGAAAAGAGAAGGAAGAAAATACATGAAATTTAAAGGACACATAAAATATCATGTATGTTTTCTTTAAATTTACATATAGACTATAACAGTGATTGATGCGTATCAATCACTTCTAGAAGACTTTCAAGGAATAGATCTTTTACAAGCTGAAAGTTATGTATGTTTAAAAGAAAGTTACTTTTTTATCACATAGATAATTTTCCCTGAGTCAGAAACTCCTCCATGTAGTAAAAACATTGTGGAATTAACCTCATTTGGTGATGTGAAAACTGCTGTGACTCATCAGGTAAATAACACACCACAGAAAGGATAACAAATTGGCAGGCTGTTAGTCTGCTCTGTTACATGAATTCCTGTGCTCTACTGTGCATAAATACAAAGCAAACAAACCCACAAAGCTATCCCATGCTCCAAAGCTGAAAGTTTGATAATCAGAAAATTTATGAGATGTTTCTCAAGTATCCATGACTTAAAATATGTCATATTAAAGGATGGTACAATTATGACTGTTTATTAGTTTTGGATAATTAAATCTTTCATAGCAGGAAATCAAATTGCATCTAAATTAGCTTTAAAGTAGTTTCTGTTATTGTTTGCTACTTGTGTCATTAAGGAAAAATTAATAAAGTGGCCAGCCCATTCAGTAGGCAAAGAAATACATGTGTGTTGTGAAAACTGATTCCTGTTGCTTTTGATCTACTTTCTTTACTTCCATTACTGTAATCTGGATCAGAGAAAGTGCACCAAAGCCAAGTGCGTGGTGCATTCAGAGTAGATGGGCTCTGCTACAGGCTGAGTCTAGCACATAATTAAAAAAATCTGTTTGGGGTTACTGGGAAAAGACTGTGCTGAAGTTGAATATCTTTTCTGTCTCACTTTTCTCTCATACACATTCTCTCTCCAACCGTTACAGGTGAGAACAGAATTCTTAGTGAAAACATCACTAGTTTTCCATCATTTCATTAGAAATGAAACACTTGTTGCAGCAAGAAACACAATCCACAGGGAGAAATTACAAAGGCAGAAAAGAGACCGTTTTAATGACTTACTGTTAACAGACTTCCCAAAGCATTCCGAAAAGGTCCTTTTCATCTGAGACAGTTTCTCACCTGGTATGGGCAGCTTCTAAAGCTTCTGTTATAAGATATGCAAACCTGAAGAATGACGGGGAGGGAGACAGCAGCAGATGGGAAAGGGAAAAGAACAGGAAAAAAAAAAGTTATCAGCAATAGGAAGAGGGAAGAGAAAAATGGAAGAAAAATAACGGAGGCAAAGTAAAACGGGAAATTTAATCACAAGAAATGGAAAAGGGTCCACATCTCAAAACGCAAAATTGTGAATTTGTAGTGTAAAAAAAAAAAAGAGTTACCAGAAGCTACGGAAATAACCCGTACACGTTAGCTGCATGCTGCACTCAGTTCATGTCTTATGCTTTTCATTACTCAAATTCTGACACCTCTTTCAGTGGATCGGGGCCAACGTTCCGTGCTAAGCATCGACAACGTTTGCTGCCTCGCAGCACCAGCCAGCAGCTCTCCCCTCCGCAAACCGGCCGTTTTCAGTCGTGCCACATTCCCAGGAGCAAAGGCAAAGCCCCGGGTTTGTTCGCGTTAGAGCTGGGGTGCAGCATTACACCGCACCCCACCACGGGAGTTTCAGCTCCTGCTGCGAAGCTGTGACACTAATCATTTCCTAAACCCCAGAAGGGTGGGAAAATGGGACTAAACGTGAGGAGCCAGCGAGGTCAGCGCCTGGCACGGGCAATTAGGGAGAAGTGCCGGTAAGACCAGAGCCACCCGGCTGCAGGGCGAGGGACGGCGTCCGCGGCCGGGACTCGAGAAGAAGCAGGGGCGGAGGGCGGGCGGGCGGCTCATAAACCTCCTGTTCGCCCCGCCCAAGAGGGCGGGCTGAGCCCAGGATGCAGGTAGCGGTCGGTGGTAAGGGCCACAGCTCCGTGGGGAACAGTTGTTGCTCGTTTGCCCTCATGGAGACTCGGCTGCTTCTCGGGGCGCTGCTGTGCGCCTGGATTTCGCCGGGTGAGCCTCTTGTCAGGCAGGGCGCAGGGATGGAGCGGGAGGGAGGGTAGGGCAGGGCAGTCCTGTCCCGGCCGTGACTGACCTGGTGCCTTTGACTTCTAGTTCTTTCTCCGTGGGGTGCCGGGGCGCAGCTCCCTATCGGTGGGGACCTACCGCTTCCTAGGTAAGAGGCAGCTGGGGCATAGCGGGGCATGTTTCTCGGTGCCCTCGGGCGGGCGGCAGCTCTGAGGCGGGCGCGGCGGGGTGGGTTGCCCGGCCCAAGGAAACTCTGCCTTGTTCTGCTTTCAGCCGAGGCAACGCCGAGGGACCTCGGAGGGAGGGCGGCCTCGTTGCGACGACGAAGGTAGGAGACGCGGGCCGGGTGCTGGGGGCGGGTGGCGGACGGGCACGGTGGGGCCGGTTGCTGAGGAGAGGTCTGTGGTGTCTCTTTGGGGAGACGAGGCTACCGGCGCCTGCGGTGTTTTTCTGAGGAGTTCCCTACCCCTGAGGAGAACAGCTCCTTCCCGCCGTCAGCTGTCTCGAGCCGCAGTGCGAGCAGGGCTGAAGGGGCGACGCGGTGCCGTCGCTCGTGACCCAGTATGGTGCCTGGCTTTCCCGCGCTGCCCCGCCGCCTGCCGAGACCCTTCTGAGGGGTGGCTGGTGGCATCGGTCTGGGGAATGGGCTTTCTGACTGCCATCAGGATAATGTGTTTCTCATATCTTACCGGAATATATCTGCACCTTACAATGATACTGTCGGTATTTCTGATGGCTGGAAGAAATGGTATTTCTGGTAGAACCCTTTGTGATTCTTGAGGACTTGTCCTTCAAACAATGTTGAATGTGTGTTTTATCCTGCCCATGAGGGACGTCAGTCATAAATGAAAGGAAACTTGGAGTTTAAAGTGATTAAGTAGTGAGGGAAGACATGAGCTAGAGCTTCAGCGCTGGCAGTGTCAGATCGCTACAACTCAGTACTGGTTTTTGGATGTGGTTTATCTTGGCAGTGCGACTATATCCTTCGTGGCCTGTTGCTGAAATGTAATTAGGTTGTGTGGCTCTTGCTTCCCCGTTTGAGGGTGGGAAACGGAAAGTGTGCTTTGTAGTCTTGTTTATGGCTTTGCAGAGGGGGTTAGCTTTCTGTTTTCTCCCTGCTCTTTCTGGGGAGAGCTCAGCGGACAGAAAAACATGCCGTGTAACTGCAAACAGGTAGCAAAGTCAACCACTGATAAGAGCAACTGCTTGTGGGTTGAGGTGCCCACCCAAAGAATTCAAGATACGGTGACAGACTCTTTGTTTCCTTCTGTGCTAGTCTCCTGAGCAGAAAACTTCAGTAAGAAATCTGCTTAGGAGAAAGGGAAAAAAAAAAAATCAATAATAGTTTTAAAAGGTAAGAACCTGAAGAGTAGTTGTTCTAGCCATTTGAACGGTCTAAAAGTAACAATAATGCTTTTTTTAATGTGTTCTTGCTTCTAATAAACCCACTTAAGTGTAAGAGGTTAAACAACACTAAGCAGTGGTGGTTAAGCCCTCTGCAGAATTTTATGTCCATGAAGACTTAGTTAATGACACAGCTTCCAAGATCAGTTGTCTAAGTAGGTATTTATACCACAGAAAATACCTGTTATTGTAAAAATACTTTGCAGACTTGTGCAGAGGACTGAGGAATTTGAATGATGGAACTCTAGGGTGTGGAAATTAAATGCAATAAATCTAACCGAGTCCTTAAGTAAAATTATGTAGATGTAGTTGGTGTTTTATACTGCTGTTTTGTTCATGTTTTGCTCAGTTATTTGTATCACTGTAGATATCATACATTGTAGCTAATGCTGTTTATCAACAGATAGTATATTTGTCACTGAAATATGAACACTTTAGAGGACAGAGCTGCTGCTTCTCATGAAGTGATGAAACAATATGAAACAGCTGTAACTTTTGTGTTACTCGAAGTAAACTGGGTAAATGAAAATTAGATTCTTTGTTAATAAAGGAAAAAACCTTATAATAAGTCATTGACTTCTGCAGGTCAAAAAGTTTGTTAATTGGAGAAAAATTTTATTCAGCCTAGATGGTAGGCAGTTCTAGAACAAAGATAAGTTACAGAGAAGGTGAGAAATGTGATTTTAACAAAGATACTAATTAGGAGGTATACTTCTGTCTGTTGTAAGCATGGTGATATAACCACATCATGACAAAATATCAAGGTATTTTTGTAACTTGCCTGAGCAGGCCTGCACTTCGGGTTTCTCAAGTAGATAATATAGGCTGAATTGGCTTTTGGAAATTGATGTATTGATTTATTTATTTTTTTTGAAGGAAATCTAGGTATTGAAATTTTGAAGAACTCCTTTAAGGCATCTTTTAGATTAATGCATATACTGCTTTACCTTCTGCATGACAGTACTTTTTACAGGACTGACTGTTTTGTGCACACTAAACCACAAGTTAATATTACTTTATTAAAGCATATTTTCTGCAAGTGCTAATATAGAAATTAGTAATACATAAATTGTCTTGAATATTGTTTATCCATACTTTTTTAAAGAAGATTTATGGATAATATTAAACAAGTTATACATGCTCAGGTGTTGTCCTTCTTTCTGTCATTAAAATACTCCCTTTAAGGTGAGTTGTCTTTATTTATCAGTTTCACTGAAACTGAGCATTCAAAGCCGCATCTTAAAGAGTGACTTCCAAAATGCTATCTACAATACCTCTTTAATTAACTGAGTTTATACTGTAAATTTGTAAGTGCTGAAACTTTGCACTTGCAAGAAGATGGGAAGGAACTTATATGTTCACCGATCATATCTAAACTATGCACTATCCTTGGGTGAAATGCTGTGAAACAGTGATGTTGAAATAATAGAAGCTATTGGGTGACTAGTGACCATGATGGGCTGTTAACAGCTAACCTGTGGGTTCTAACTCCGCTAGGGGTGGAAGGATTGTGCCTGGCACCACTGATAGATGGAAGAATGAAGTGGAAGTTGGATTAATTGATTAATATGGCAAGAATGAGGAGGGAGTCAGTTATAATGGCATACCAATTCATAAAAATTATTGCAAAGTCAAGTAGACTAGAAACACTGAGACTTCAAAAGGCAATTTATTGGAGGGAACAAAAAGCTTCATTCATTACAATATTGAGAAATAATACAAGAAACCTCAAGATATCTCTTGCTGCTGACTGTTGAAGGCAGAAGTGCTTGTGAGAGAAAACACAAGAGAATAAAAGCTTTAGTCTGTCATCAAATATTTTTGAATGTTAGAACAACAGAAGATTAAGATGATGGTAGGAAACATTTTGAAATCTCACCTGGGTTCGAATTTTTATTCAAATCCACCACAAAACAAGCTTGTCAATTTTGCTGGGGTTTAAATCAGGTTCTTCGAAAATAGTATGAATTTAGGACCTTACAAGACATTTTGTTAATTATTATGAGGTCTAGTGATTTATGCATGCATATACATCAAAATTATGTCAAATAACTATAATTGAGGGATAAGAATTTTCAAAGCAGCAGAAAGTTTATAGTGAGAATATCTTAGATACACATGATGGTATAGAGTCTGTAGTTAGAGTAAAAGTGAGGAGAAGGGCACAGAGAACAGTGTTTGAATATGCAGTTTTAGGTATTTTGGCTCAACTGGCTTAAAATCTGTCTGCTGTTATCAGACATAATTTACTTTGCTCCTTTACTGGAGTCTTGAGTAGAGCGATTATACTTTACAGTGGTGTTTTTATTAACTTTTTAGTAAGCTAATATGAAGAAGTGAGCTTACTAAAAATGGTAAATTTACTGATAGACGGTGAAGAGAGTGTATTGGTTATAGATCCCGATTTCTTTTTTCTTTCTGAAAGGAGCCTGGAATGG
Organism: Psophia crepitans; assembly: GCA_013399095.1. Taxonomy (NCBI): domain Eukaryota; kingdom Metazoa; phylum Chordata; class Aves; order Gruiformes; family Psophiidae; genus Psophia; species Psophia crepitans. Next base: position 514,383 of record VWZZ01004506.1, read on the forward strand.
CAGTTTATAATGCTTCATCTACTATGATATCCTTATCTCGGAACCAGAAACTTCACAGTATGCAATGTGGACCATCTAGTAAGTTATTTATGTTTTTACATGAAAAATCTTCAATTGTCTGTTATGTTTTGCATAATTATTTTTATGAAGAAAAAACCCTAAACCAGCTAATACAGGTCTTCAGGGGAAGGAGGCTCTACCTTGGTTCATCTCAAAGGACGACAGGAATATTATAGAATACAGTTGACCTAGTTTATACCTGGTTCTGGTTTGATCATTTGAAATACTGTCTCTAACTGCAGCTTTTCTAACAAAGAGCTTTCAGCAGGACACTCTGCTCTTGTACTAATATACCTGTAGATGTGGATTGCTGCCTAGATGCCATTAAACTATCTGTCCAGTATCTCTTCTGTGCATGGAGGTTTTTTCTTGTTACTTTTGTGCTGAGGTAATCTATAGATGCTTTTTTCTGTGTGTAATCTGTGGGTTAGCAGGATGAGGTACTCTTAGCCACCAGCTTGCAGTGGTGAGCGTTTACTTGAGGAATTTGCATCTTGACTTTTTTGATTCATCTTATTTCCAGTGGTCGCCAGGCTTAAATCTCTTTGCTCAAGGGTAAGGATCCTTTGTCCTAGCTCTTCTGTAGAGCCTGTGTGATGCTTGCCTTGTACAAGGGAGAAACATGAGGCAAAGTAATTCAGAGTAATTTTAGTTAGTGATGCAAAACCTCCAGTTTCTCTTCAGTCAGCCTGATAGGTTGCACTGGACCCCTGGACTATTCACTATTAGACTGACCTGTCTAATAGTGAATAGTCTGAGTTTGCGTTCCCTGGCTTTACAGCACAAAATGCAGGATGCGTGGATTGGACTCTTAGGAATTGTGGTTAAGGTCATGTAATCTCCAAAAGCTTTTAATTAATATGTACTGTTTTCAGAAGCTTTTCAGAAGTGAATGTGGAGGAATAATAGAAGGGTTTACAGATGCATTATTTTACTCAAAAATTAATGAACCTCTCAAATATATGAGAAATATCATATACATTGCACGTGATAAAATTAATCTACAAATAAAGCAGTCTATACCTGTAAAAGTCCCTCTGCTTTTGAAAGTTGAACCAGCTTATTGACCAAGAAATAGTTCTTAGCTTTATTTCTTTTTTTAAGCCAAATAAAGCAGCTTCCAAAGAGTTGTGCAAATCATGCTGAGAAATTTGTTGCCATGATAATTGTTTGGTTCTCTGGGTTTATTTTTTGCCAAGTAAAATTTTCTTTAGCAGGACTGGTGGATTTATTGTTCTGCTTCAGGGCAATGAGCTAGAAAAGACTTTTAAGGTGCATTGTGCTACTTTACCAGAACTCTTGGAAAGGGTTTATTTGCAAGTTTATTGCTTCTCAAATAGGCCTGATATTAAAGAAAGGAAAGAACAAATCTAGGAGGAGGAAGAATGAAATGTGTAGCAGGTATCTCATTTTAACTCATCACATGTCTAAACTTTTAAAGGAGGATGTAGTTATGATACAAAGAGTTAGGTTTCATTGCCCTCTGCAGATATAATAAGAAAGTTCCTGGTTTCTTTGTAACTCATATTTCTATGAGGCAAAAATATTTCAATGCATTTTCAATTTTGGATATGTTTGCTTTAGGAAGACAATGTTGTTGGAGACATGCTTTAAAAAGTACCGATGATTGCACATGCCTGGAGGCAAATGAAATCAGGGTTGTTAAACTCTTTGGACAGTGGAATAACTGGACTGGGAAGTTTGCTTTTTAAATCCCAGTAAACTCTGTGTGGGAAATGGAATCCATTGTTGTCTGTGTGTGAAAGACATATTAAAAACAAAACTAAAGAACAACCTCATCTGCTTTGTGCAGGAGTCTCAGTAACATGCTCTAAATGTTTAGAACAATAGTTTTGTGTTGACCCTTCCTGTTCGAAGAGAGATGCAAATGGCTATAGCTCTCCATGTGGACTGGGATTTGCACCAAGGTGGGGACACATGGAAGAGTAAAGCTTTTTTTTTTTTTTTTAAAGCAGGAAGTATGTTATCAACTTTCTCCAGTTCAGTGATGCCTCTGTGAAAACTATTTTATGACATATCTAGAAAACTGTGATTATAACGGACTTAGATTTTATCCTATTACAGTGAATTCTTGTTGCAATAACATTTTTTCTTCCTTCTTATAAGCCTGTATGTGCAGGTAAACCAACATATTTGGAATTTTTGTATGATGGGTGTGTGACTTATTTCACAATAGATATCTTTATCTTTGTGTTGTATTAGTCAAGAGAAAGCAGTTTAGAAAGCAATGTTATATCTTATATGTCATCAGAACTAAAAAGTTGGTATAGTACAAGTAAATGCCAAGAGATAAATTCTTGTTTCAGTTTCTTGTACTGAGAAGATACAGGATTTGAGTTTTGAAATGTTTATCAGAATAATTAACAGCACTTAACATGCAGGTTACATAACTGTTAAACTTGTAACTTCCTTCCACACAAATTTGTTTCATATGAAGTTAAAAAACCCAAACCAATCCAACAGAAAAAGGCAAACAAAAAACCCTCAAGAGCTAAAACATATTAAGAACCTGGGAGAGGCAAACCAAGTTTTTTGTGGAAGTAAATTCAGGCTACTGCTGAGAATTCTTAACAGGTTAAACACGTGATTTTTTTTTTTTTTTTTTTTTTTGTGTTGAAAGGCTGTAGCAGGCATAGGCCTTTAATGTTTAAGGCCACTGTTACTATAAAAGATATTTGTCCCTTACAATATGTGTGTTGATTTCAAGAGATGTACCAGAACAGAAAACATGCAGCTAACGAAGACTCTTAGTACTGAAGGATTAAAATTGCATCCTAGTCATTGACCTCAGAATCTTAAAAAGGAAAATGTTGCATCCTGGTGTAACGAGATCTTTGTCCTCATTTCAAGGCTGTATTGCACCCTGTTGAAGCCTGTAGGTCACAGAAAACTTCTACCATTACAGGCAGATGCTTTCAAAGGTTATGAAGTTGAAGGATAAAAGATAATGTAAGAAATATGTTGTTCTGCCATAGTCAAAAGGACACCTGAAAGCTTTCTAGAGAAAGCATGCAATGGAAATGATGCAGTTACAAAATACAACATTCCAAGAATGTTGACAGCAAAAGTTTAAATATTCCATTTTAACCACACCTTCTATTCTTTTATGCATGGCATAGGTCCTAGTTGATGTTTCTTGCAAATTCTTATCACAAACTGCTTTTTTTTTCACTTTTTAATTTTGAATAAAATTTGCTGGTTTTTAAATAATTGATCTTATTAGTAGTTTGATAACCTTCAGACAGACTTCTCTTCTACACTTTACAGCTTTTAAAATGTGTCATCTTTTAAAGAATCCTGAAAGCTACAAAGTCTTTGTTTCTGCAAATGACTCTCTGGAGCTCTGAAACTGTTTGGGCCAAAGTTGGTGAATAGGTAGAATCATAAGAACTGGGCGAATGGGCTGGATCTTGTACCTACCTAGCTGAAGTAAGGCTTGATCACTTTTAGATCTCTAAATTACTCTGGCATAACTTCAACTTTTCTGTCCAAGTGAATCCAATAATAAATATCCTGAAAGGAAACCTGTCTTCAGTGATTTGCATTAAACAAATATTTTGTCTTAAACATTAATGAAATATAGAATTCCAACACTAGGAAATGCTTAATGTTTTACAGAAAAATACCTATAGAGAGGTCCACATCGCTCACAAATCTTCAAGAATTAATAGTGTATTGATGATAATGGTGTATTACAGTGGGGTCAAAATTCAGTTTGACCATCTGGATTCACACAGTTAGAACAAATCAAGCGTTTCAAAGTTGATGTGCATGGTAGTTTGAGTAGTCGCAAATGTTCCTGAATGTGTTTGCTTGCTCTTTTCAGAAAAAAACTTTAATTTAGATATCTCTTTGATTAAGTGTCTTAACTTTGTATGTGATGGATACATGCTTTCTTTGCAGCTACCTCTTTGTGCTCCAAGAGAAGAGCTGTTCTTTAATGAGACGGTACCTCAGTCCATGCTGAAGGGCTTCATGTTATATGAATTGCTTCCAGGCTATACCCATTTCATTCCTAATAAATATGTTAGATCAGGAGAACAAATCGTGAGTGAGGAAACCTGGACATGGAATTGCTTTACAATTGAAATAAGTGCAAGAGATCTTAAGTACTTATCAGAGAAGCAGTAATGTAAGAAAGTGTAATAAACTCAGTGGGCGCAATGTCATACATAAAAACCCACAAAATGTATTCTGTCTATAATACTGTTTCAAAAGAAATGCTTATTTTGATGAAGATGTAAGATAGCTTTGAATAGTTACCATATGCAATTTGCAGAACTTGTGCTTGGAGCCCAGGTGAAGAACATCTGAAAGGCCAGCCAGTGTTGGGTGGGCCTGTACTGTATTTCAAAATGGATTTTGGAACTTCCTTTTGTCAGGCCTACGTGACACTGTTAAAGCATCTCTATTCAGCGAGCAACTCAGTAGTCACCTCTGAAGCTTGGACACTGATCTCCAGAAACACTGCGAACAGACCAGATTACAATCTCACTTTTTCAAAGGCTGTTATAAATAAAAGGCATAAGATTCTGCGACTGCTTATAGATTGCCAGCTCTGGCCTGAAGGCTCTCACTGCCTGACAGGGAAGAATTAAGAAGTGGGATGAAGTAAAGGGAGATCCAGGAGCCCAAGAGACTAAAATAACCCTATCTACATATTGAGTGGAATTGCAGCCTATTCAGTAGTTACCAGATGGTTGAAGTATTTAGAGCAAAAAGAGGAGCAGAGAAGAATTTAAACCTGTGTTAAGATGATCTCAAGTCTTCACCCTTTTCAATAAAGAAGGAATTTGAGACAAGTTGGTTCTTGGCAGCAATGGTCATATTATCAGAGTGACTTGTGGGTTGTAATGGCATCACTGGTTAGAAATCACATTATTACTTATGCGAGTTGAATCATGTTACTTAGGCCTACCATTTTCTGCTAGAAAAGTCTCACCGGTTTTCAATTTCAGATTCCAAACCAATGCATTCAGCTGGCGTAATGTCAAAGGAAAAAGAGGAGCTAAGGACTTTTTAATAGAGGTCACTTTCAGGTAAACAAAGGACACAATATTCTTCTATAACCTTTCCTATTTTTAACCTTTGCTTAGTCTTGATGTTTATTCCCTTTCTGCAGGTGTTACAGTGTTTCTCATGTCTTAGAGACCTAAACTTGTGATATGATCATATGGATTAGCTTATTGACAGGGCTATATTCCTCTAATGACAATAAGTGAACCCTTTGTTATAGGATGTTTATTCCAGATACCTGAGAAAGTATTTCTGTGTTAATTGAGCAGAATTGGATGATTAAAGGAGGCCACATTGTAGTAAGATCACTAAATGTGATCTGAATCAACACTATTTTTCTCATTACCTGGCTAAGGATAACTAATCTTTGCACATAGAGCTCTTGTATCTTTTCTTACGCCGTGTACTCGAGTGATGTAAAAAGGGATATAAGCAAATACAAGAGCTGTGTTTATCCTGTTGTATTTGGTCTGTGTGGCAACATTTTGGTAGCAGAAGGCATGCTACAGGGGTGGCTTCTGTGAAAAGCTGCTTATGTCTGATACAGACAATGACAGCTGGCTCCAAGACAGACACACCACTGGCCAAGGCTGAGCCAATCAGTGACAGTGGTAACATCTCTGGGATAATATACTTAAGGGAGGAAAAAACTGCTGGGTAACAACAATAATGGAGAGAAACAACTCTGCAGACACCAAGGTCTGTGAAGGAAGGGGAGGAGGTGCTCCAGGCGCCAGAGCAGAAATTCACCTGGAGCTTGTGGAGGACCCCACGTCAGAGCAAGTGGATGCATGAAAGTGACTGTGACCCCATGGGAAGCTTGTGCTGGAGCAGACTCCTGGCAGGACCTGTGGAGAGAGGAGCCCATGATGGAGCAGATTTACTGGCAGGACTTGTGACCAAGTGGGGGACCCATGCTGGAGCAGTTTGTGGAGGACTCTCTCCTGTGGGAGCAGCGGAAGAGTGTGAGGAGTCCTCTCCCTGAGGAGGAAGGAGCAGTAGAAACAATGTGTGATGAACTGACCACAACCTCCATTTCCCATCCCTCTGTGCTGCTGAGGGCGGAGAAGGTAGAGAAAATTGGGAGCAAAGCTGAGTCTGGGAAGAAGGGGAGGGGTAAAGGGAAGGTGTTTTAGCATTTTAGTTTTTATTTCTCATTACTGTGATTTGATTTGCAATAAATTAATTTTCCCAAGTCAAGTCTGTTTTGCCCACGATGGTAATTGCTGAATGATCTCTTGTCCTTACCTGAACCTGTGAGCCTTTCTGTATATTCTCTTCCCTGTCCAGCTGAGGAGGGGAGTGATGGAGTGGCTTTGGTGGGCACCTGGTGTCCAGCCAGGGTCAACCCACCGCACCATGCACAGACAGAAGAGAACTTCATAAAGAGGAAAATGCTCATCCTTGAGTCATTGGACTTCCAATTCAGATTTGACTAACTCCCTCTCTAAAAGGAAGTGAGGGAGATCCTTTCCAGTGACAGCAAGGGTCCCCAGATCAGCTAACTGTGTGCACAATCTGAATAAATGTGGCTTGAAGCAGGTTACCTGAGCTGTGCTTTAAGGGGAATCGTTCAACCTGAAACTTCAAAAGGGGGCTAACTTCCTCTACAGCTAAGAGGGACATGACTTGCAGTCTAATTGCAGATTATTGTAACTGGACAGGCAATAAGACATAATCTTAGAGAAGCAAAGAACAGACCTGAGCTCTAATTACACAGGTCTCGCACCACTCCAGATGAAAGAGATCAATGTCTGCCTCTCTTGACAAGAGGAATAAGGCTTTTGCATTAGTGACAAGATTGGCCACTGTGAGTATGTAAATGAGATGGCTCAGTCAGAATGAGTAGGGATCTTTCTACATGGTGCTTGCATTAGTTTTTTAATTGAATGCATGCTGGCCTGGCAGGGAAAGGAGCTAGGTATTTGGGCTAGTTAGGTAAAGGAGCATTCTCTCTTACTTTGTCTGCCTGCCTTGTTCTTAGCATGGCCTTTTTTTGTGTGTGTGTGTAAGAGGTAGTGTGTGTTGAAAATGAATTGAAATTAATCATTCACACATTTTAAAAGGCTTCATGTAAAATAATTAGTACAATTTTGCAAATGACCATATAAACACCAATAAACTATAAACTGACATTTTGGTAGAACTCAGTAAGCAAGGGTTCTGTAAACTTAAAACTGAAGATAGCATTTTGCAAAATCACGTGGTCTAAAGTAGATGAACGTGTAATCTCTCTTGGTTTTTGGCTAATTATGATAAAGCATAAGTTTCTTCAAGTTTTTCTCATTCTAGCATTATAGTCAGTTGTGAGCACAGAGTCTTTTTAAAGTCTCTAGGATCTCACAAAGCAGAAGGAACTTTAAATATGACCTATTCCTCATTTAACTTCTATTGAACGTGCTTTGGTAAAGCAGCTGGTGATGATGTTTGAGGTAGCCTCACAAAAGTCAAAGTTGTAACAGTATTCACTCCATGAATTCTGACAGGAGTTTGCATGTGAAGTAGACGTTGGATGCAAGTTACTTGGTGCGTACATCTGGAAATCATTTGTGCATGGTAGATACGCTTACAAACCAGGCAAGGTTTTTAAGAGGCATCGGGAAGCCTTGCTCGAGCATAGGGGCTTAAAATGAAGCTGGAGAAGTAGCATCTTATTAAAAATGCTGTTTCTGTTAACAGAGATGTAGTTGCTTTTGGCTGGGGTACACTCATGGGATACTCTCCCATGTGCAGCTTGCTTTTGGATTATTTTAGTGTATTCAAAGCTCTTAGTAAGAGGGTGTAGCTCACTGTCTTCTGTAATGGTGCTTCTATTGATGTTCTCTTCTGGCAAAACAAACTAAATATGTGCTATAAAAGATGTTGGTAGGGAATTGGTAAAACATCAATAGAATAAGCTTATGTATATTGGGAGAAAACAGCCTTTGAAATTGGTATATTTTTCTGTTGCTATTGTTGGAATCAAGAATTCAGCATCCATTTAATGGCAGTAGGATGCCAATGATCGATTCTTGACTTGCTAAAAAGCACTTGTTTCCTTGCAATTAGTTTATAGAAAAAAACGTTTCAATCGTTCTGTAAAGAAGTTGAGAATCTACTGAACATCACCGAATGCTGATTGTGAGAACAAAACCTAAAGATGGTGTGACCCATGAAATAAAACAGTGGTCCATATCCTAGAAGGCTTTCCTTTGATGAGTAATTCTGTCAAGACAAGAGTTGACTTGTATTGTCAGAAATGGACCTTGCTTTATTTTGCCTGCATTAGGCTTTATTTTGCTTTCAAACCCTCTTTAGCAAAGCTTTTTCAAAAGTCTGAAGGTGGTCTTAGGTATGTTAGGACTTCTGTTGTGCTACTGATGAGCAGATATTACATAAGTGAGGTTTTAACTGAAATGAGAGAAAAGACCTTTGTCTGTGAATTCTGGTTTTCAGGACAGCACTTAAATTCATATATAAGATTATTTTAAAAAAATGATATGTTTATAAAGATAAAGAAAACAAGAAGGCTGAGTCTTCAATTTACCTCTTCATGAAATAGCTTCTCTGAGCAACTTGTCTGCTTATCTGCAACAAATAAAATCTCAGTTTCTGTTTTCCAAACACAAAAATTCCTATGATTGCATAGTACTCAATTATTACAATTCAAATGCTTTCCTAAAGAGACTTAAACTTTAAAAGATCAAATATTAGCAAAATAAGTTTCAGACAATTGTTTCAAAGCATTTAATCACAAAGTCTAAATTCAGTATTAAGAAGCTTTTTTTCTGCTTGTACACACCTTTCCTTAGACTGAAAACTTGTTATGTTAGATTTTCATGGGAATAGTCCCAGGGAAAATAAAAAGTAAAAAAGCCCAATACTCAAACCTGTCACTGCAAGTTAGGGAGCTTACTTTCTCTGCAGTATGCTCACTATACTTAAGCATTATTTTTTTCCCTTTCTTAAAAATTTGTTTCTAATAAAATTAGAAACAAGAGCAGTGGTCTGTGTCTTCATGAAAAGTGTTTGTGTTTGGTATGCTTAAAATTGTAAGATGGAGGGAGGATGGGCAGCTGGAAGATTTACAGCTGGGATCTCAACATTTATATTTCTAGGGTAGTGTGCTCTCATCCTGTTAGCGCTTACCCGTACAGTGTTACTTGTAGCAGTCTTTTATATAAGGTTATAGGCCCCGTGCTTTTGGTTGTGCAATACTTGTTCAGTTCTGTTTATTGCTTAGGGGACTAAAACCGTGTCAGACTAACAGATATCAACCATTTGGATTTGGTTTCTGTAAATGTGCAGCATTTCATCTGGTTGTATTTCTTGGGGTGAAGCTTTTGCAGTATGTTTCCTGTCTGTGGAGGCCTGTTGAATTCTCCTGGATGTTTAAATGTAAAGCCAGCATCTCCATTCATTCATGGAGTTATATTTAGTGACAGAAATAGGTCTTAAGAATGAAAATAATCATGCCTTATTTTTAACATGCCTTGCTTTTTCCACTCAGATTTGTTTACGTGTTTTAATGGAGGTGAGTGTGTCTACAGAGAGCTGTGCAACTGCAGTCGATTTAATGCAACTGGACCAAGATGCCAGACAGGTGTGTAAAGAGAAAACTAATGGGGTTTCGGGATTGTACTCATGTTCCTGCAGTTACAAGAATGACTACCTTCTGCCTGAAGGTTCTGTCATGCCCTAGTATTTTTCCCTCTCTTTTCTGTGGTGATATTTTGTAGCATACCGCATACTTGTCAACTACAGATTGAATCCAAAAGCTAGTGATACTTCTCAAGTGACTCTCCTTTTGTTAGTGTATAATACAGGTGCTGAAAGAGATCATATATGCAGAACATGGGGTCAATATAATTTCGAAACTTTCGATGGACTCTATTATTATTTCTCTGGGAAATCCACATACGCGCTTGTGAGACATACTGAATTAGACGAGCAGAGTTTTTCCATACAGGTAGGGGACTGCACTTCTATGTTCCTTTTAGCTGTTGTTGAGCTTGGTAATAATGTATTAGTATTTAGAGATAAAAAATAATGTGGTGATAGCATGGGGTTCTAGAATGTAATCTAGCTGTAATTCTAATGTAATGTGGGCTACCAATTACTCTAGCACAAACTGTAAACAGCTGGAATGAAACTGATGTGTGTACTTGAAAAACCTGCTGCTGCTGTGAAAAGACTGCTCTGAAAAGAATGTTAATTGTACTCAGTGTTTTGGGGGAAGAATGGGACCAAACTGCTTGCTCACATGCTGAGGGTGGGCTTGTGAGTATTAGTTGTGTAGCATGGATTACAAAGAGCTTGATTAGAATCTTGACTTTGATGCTAGTCGCTTTATTTGACAGGTGACTAATGATCCTGAGTGCCATTCTTCTCCTTACTCCTGCAAAAGGTCTGTTAGTTTATTCTTTTCTGGAGATGAGCAGATAAGGATGAGCAGTGAAGTCACATATAAAGGATTTGGGTAATTGCACTCATATTTCTGATGCTCTAGTTACACTGGATCTGGTATCACGATACCAATTTGATAAGAGATATAAACTAGATCACTTATTTGTTGGTAACTTAGAAAAAAAACCTATCCAGACAGCAGCTATAATTATTATTCCCCATCTACAGAGTAGTGTCTGAAGAAGGTGATGTCTAAATTAGTGGTAGGTACATAGTACTAAGAAGCATAAGTGTTGACATTTGATTCTTTGATTCTTGCTGTTATTTGCAGGTCCATCTTTTTTAGTGGAATTACTCTGTAATTATATTGGGGGTTTTCAGATGTATGAGAGGTTAAATCAGCAAGTAATTTATTTTTAGTAGTGATACTTTCTCATGTAAAGTTGTTTTTAAATCTGTCCCATTTCTCAGTGTACAGTTACCTTATATTACTGGAAACTTACACATCCAAAAGCTAGCTGGATACTTCCTAGTCAGGCACCAATATGCCTTTACTCTGGCTTGGGATGGTATGTCTGCAGTGTATATCAAAATGGCACCAGAGTACCTGGGCAAAACACATGGACTGTGTGGAAATAATAATGCTGTCCTGCAGGATGATCTTGAAACTAGTTATGGTGAGTATTTAAAATACTTCCTCTTGTGTTAATACAGGTTTTTTTGCAGGTGAATTAAATGTTACTTTGTTTAGGTTTTGATTGTAATGCTAATTGAATATAAGATGGGCAACTTGTGAAATGGAAAATATGACATGGAAATACCTCTGGTAGATGGTATTGTTAGTGAAGAGAGCCAATTTCAACATTGATGGGGCTCTGGGGAGGAAGATCTTTGAAAAGCATGACAAAAAGCCATCTCTACTTATTATCTACAATGGTATTTTTACTTCAGTTTACTAGGACTTGAAAGGTAAAATCTACTTTTAAATGTTCACGGCTCACTTAGCAATTTTCTATAGGAACCTGTGGAAGCCAGAGATACTGCTATTGGAAATAAATTGGTAATTTTAATTAGAAATCAAATTAATGAAGAATGCCCAATCTTATTTGATCAGGCCCTTCATTTATGCTGTCTTTCAGCAGTGACCAGTTATTCTTGGAAGAAAGTATTATTCAGATACTTTTAAGAGTCTTGACTTTCAGTAGATACTGAGTTGAAGACCTCTGTAAAATAAAAAGAATCAGGGATAAAAATCAGACCCTTTGAAAGGTATCTCAAGTTAGGTGATAAAAACGGGAAATCTTTGCTTTGGGCTGTTTAACTCTCTGTTCCTCCTCTTTACGCGTGTTTCTGTAGACTACTACTTCAAAGCTCAGACTACAATATGTAGTAGGTTTTTGCTGCTGTTTGTGTGTCACTCAATTTCAGAAAGCATTAACCCTAATTGGAAGGCATTAACTAATATCAGCTCTTACCCCCATTGAATAGTCTGCTCATTAAATCAAGATGCTTAAAAAGAATACCAAGATCAATAGCTCATTGTTCTCATTGCCTTCAGAGACTTTTCTCTACCCTCTCACTTTTCTCAGGGTATCTCAGTCACATAAAGCTGTGATTGTAGCACAGGTTGATACACTGTATACTAGCTTTATCCAATTAACTTAGGGAGTGGTAGTAATAAAGATATGGCAAGATGTACATTCATGGGTAATTCAAGTAGTAATCAACATCACCACTTCTCTATGGTGGATTATACTTTTCTTAGCTAGTTCAAAGCTAGTGTGGGCATTTCTACTTCCGTGAAGAAGTCACGCCTTTACTTGGTTAATGTATACAATCCTTTTGTACCCTTGCAGGGATAAAGGAATGCCTTATCTTTCTTGAGCTTTAAACTCTGTTGGGATTTTCATATATAGTAACAGCATAGACTTATGTATATACATAACCCTTCCTTGCCAGATTGCATGAATAAGCTGCTTTCTGCCATTTCAAAGCCTTCCTGCTATAGCACCTTTTAAAAGTATTTTTGTTTCTTAGAAGGACCAGGTTGTTTTCAGACTAACAGATGATTCATTTAGTTGTAGGAAGCGTTTGGCATGCTCTGCTTAATGTAATGTTTGATCATTGAGATGTTTTCCTGGGAAATCCTATAGAAACGTTGTTCTTCCAAGTCACTGTTGGACTCTGTCTTGTTTAGGAAAACTGACAGATGATGTAACAGAATTCGTAGAGAGTTGGCAGGAAAATCCTCCACAAGGAACACCCAGTTGGGATAAATCTCTTCTCAATGAACCACCATGCCTGACACAAAGCCATGATTCTCTACAGGTTTGGATCAACAAAGAAGGATTATTACAATAGTTGGTGATTCTAATTAGAGTGCGAATTTCACTTAATGCTTTGAAGGAGACTGGAAATACTCTCATTTCTTTTTTTGAGAGGTGGATTAAAATGGTTGCTGCAGCAGAGTTTCCCTTGTCCCTTCCTTTTCCCCCCTCACGCTATTCTTCTGTATGAGTCAATTTAATTCTTGATCTTTTCAAATATTATACTGTTTGCATAGCAGCTAATAGAAGCGTTTGAATTTTGGACTAAATAAGTGAAAAGTCGTAAGGTAGTGATGCATTCTAGAGCTGGTTCTTATTCTTTTCCTTAGGAAGAATAGAAAGAAGCAGGTAGGCAAAAAAAGAATGAGACAGTTAACTTGTCAGTGTTTAAAATATGAATTATTGTTACTCTTGTCTATCACATTGAAGTAGTTTTTTCTTTTAAGTAATACTTTCAAGATGTAACCGTGAAGTGCTTTGAAACTAAAGCTGATGCCAGGCATGTTTTATTTCTGTTGCCTTTTACTGTGTAATTTAACTGAAATGAAGACTATTTCAGGTCATCTGGACCTAGCTGCAACATGTTCTATGCCTTTCTTGGGGAAGGGATATGTTTTACTACCATTGGTATAACCTTGGATAAAAAATTTCAATGTTACGAATAGTCTGTCGTGAAGAGCAATACGTTGCTAGCCACTGCTTCTAGTTGATGAGATGAAAGTAATTCCTAGTCAGACTGAGATGTCTGTTCCAATTTTTCCATAGTATTCTGCTTAGGTCTATTTTTGAAAACCTTTTCTTCACAACAGCTATCTCATTTATTTCAGAGGGCGTACACTCTGTGTAATATCCTGTTACATCCCCCATTTGAACAATGTCATGAATATGTGAGTCCCCTTCCTTTCATGGCAAGCTGCACCAATGATCTTTGCATGTAAGTGAATGTTTTTGGGTGATTCCAAAGCTATTATAAAAAGCATTGTTCTATGATGAAAATGAATTGCAAATGTTAAGTAATGTGTGTCTTGTTCTGCATATCAATTTTAATCTAACGTTCCTTTATTATCTTGCTTTTCTTGCTTTTCTCATTTCTAGTTTTATTGCCATAAATTTCTGTGGAGTTGTTCCTGGTTTTTTTGGTATAAGGGTGACCAAAATCAGGCCCAGTTGTTTTCATAGTTTGTTAGTGTACAAATTATTCCTTTGAATAAGGCATCTGTTTTGATTCTGAGTGTGCAACATCATTAGTATTTCTAACCTTAATAAAAAGCAATAGTAAGTAGACCAGTTTGGCATCTGCACATCATATGTTAATCCAATTGAAAGAGGAATTTGATTATTATTTGAACTTATGCTGTCATTTCATAACCTGCTATGCTCCTTGTCCAAGCAGTTTTGACTAGTTAAATTAACAGAAGAATGTAATCTCCATTTCTTGTACCATGGTGACTCACTAGTAGAGCCTTAGATTTTCTTCTTGTGAGTTTTCTGAAGGATGTTACTCCTTTTGTAAAAATCAAGACCTTTATTCAAATCTGTTTATACTGCTGTATCTCTGGCTTTCATGGATTTATTCAGGACATTAGTGTCAGCTGTCACATATATTGATGACCTGTCTTCAAGTGTGGCAGAATGCCTTATCCATTGAAGACTTAGCCAAACAACACAGTACCTTAGAACAGTATTAACGTAGATTCAAAACAACATGGTTGTGTGCTAAGCAGTAGCATTTTTGAGGTTATGATTGCATGTTTGAATGTAGATAGAAAATAATATGTCAATTTTTATTTGTGTAAGGTCAGCAGTTGATAATGCAACTTGGTGTCGAGCATTAACTGAATATGCCAGAGCATGTGCCCAAGCAGGAAAGCCACTTCATGGATGGCGAATGCACTTTCAGCAGTGTGGTATGCAGATGCTGTTGTACTTGGAAATACTGCTTAGTAGTTGTGCTTTACAAAGAGTGCTCTTCATACTTTTTGTTCTTTGTCCTTCCTCCTGTTTTGAACTCACATAGTTCACAGTGAAAGCATAACTCTGAACTCACTTCAAAGGTACATAAATGCAATGGAGTTTTGTTTAATATGTGTAATTTGTACTGAATGTCTTTAAAGCACTAAGCTTAGTAGAATGTGTTTTAAGAACCTTCTTACTAAAACATCAGAGATTCTTTAAGATGGTTAACCACTAGTTTTTATATAGTATTTCAAGTATTGTCGAAGTCTTCATGTGTGTTGTGAGTGTTAGAAATAAATTTGAATTACATTTTGCATAAGTCTTCATCTTAGAAGTCCAGAAAGTAAGTTTGAAAAAATAATCCACGTTGTCTACCTGTCCGGAACACAGGGCCAAAACTCCGTTGCCATTCATGACAGATGATTTCCCCTGTTTCTGAAAATGTTTGTTAATACACTTCCTATGCTGGTCTGAGTATCTAAACATCTCTGCTGTGAGAAAGTTTCCCTGAGTTTCTCTTGGTGTAATTTAAGGTTATTCCTTCTCAATGCACCTTTAATGGACAGAATATGAATATATGTATATTCTGTGTGTGTGTTATGAAAGCAATTGTTTAATTGTTCCAGACAAAAGATATTCAGTTCACTTACCAGAAAGAAACTTGTGCAATCTATTTAAGCCCTGAGGCAGTAGCACAATACCTTTTTAATTTCTCTACCTGTTTTTTAGTGATTACTTGTGCTGAACCCTTCACCTACAATGAATGTATCAACTGTTGCCCAGTTTCATGTCATCAACAATCACAGTGCATTGACAGTGAACTTCCCTGCGTTGATGGATGCTACTGTCCAGATGGTAAGTTTTGCTTCTCAAATACATAGTATTTGATTCCATATAACTTTCAGATTGTTCTCTCCTAAGTAAACATACGTACATGACGTGGCTAGATTAAGGCATTCACAGGAGTTCTTTATAAACACCGTGCCAACAGAGTCTGGATGAATGACCCTGTTTTGCTTGTAACTGACACAAGCCTCTTCCTCCCCGTAACAAGAGGGAATAGGTTTCAGCACAGATCCACATTCTAGCTGTAGAGATCCACAATAATGAAAAATAGGGTTTGCTCTGACAGGGCAGCCATGTTCCTGATTCTGGTGATTACTGCTTGGGGTTTTTTAGGGTTAGTTTGGTGGGTTGTTTTGTTGTGTGCGTGTGTTTGTTTTGTGGATTTATTTATTTCTTTTTTTTCCTGAAGAATGCCTGCAAGGTCAGGTGCTTAGGACAACTCAAAATCCTGACATGACTAAAACTCATTCATGTGGCCAGAAACAGGTTTTGATACTGAGATTCTTACACTGTTGTATGATTTTGGCAAGTGGCCTATAGCAAAACTTTACTCTTATTACCAAAATATACTTTGTCCAGTTTTCCTCTTGTTACTGGTTTCTCTTGGGTACATAGTTCTAACAGAGGACAGAGAAAATTATAGAATCAGAGAACGGTTTGGGTTGGAAGGGCCATTCAAGATCATCTCGTTCCAACCTCCCTGCCATGGGCAGGGACACCCTCCACTAGCCCAGGTTGCCCAAAGCCCCATCCAACCTGGCCATGAACACTGCCAGGGATGGGGCTTCCACAGCTTCTCTGGGCAACCTGTTCTAGTGCCTCACCACCCTCACAGTAAAGAATTCCTTGCCATTTCATATGCCATGGATCTTCAAGTCCTGCTTCTTATATGTACCCTTAATGATTCATAAGTATAGTCATTTTTGTCACACTTCTACCTTCCTTCTATCTAAGCCTAATAATGGAATAATTAAAAAACCCAAACAGACCACAAACAAAAACAAACAAAAAACCTCATAAAGCAACAAACCATTATAGTAAACTAAGGACCAAACAGTGCTTTAAAACAGAGGCAAAGATTTGTAAAAAAGAAGTCAAAGTTACTCAAAGCAGTGTGTTTTGGTGTTTGTGGTTTTGTGTGGGTGGTTTCCTTTTCCTCTTCCCCAGTATTAAATACTTATTATTTATACCATTGTTAGTGTATGTCAAGCAATTTAGGGACTTGGTCCGTGTAATATAATTTATTTAATATAATTCAAATGCACACTTGTTCTGCAAAAATTACTACTAAATAGTCTAGTTTTATTATATGTGACCATTTGTGGTGTTCTTGGGTATACTTGTCAGTGCTTCATCAGTCATTTGTCCAGATATTTCACTTTTTTCTTGTTTTATTTCTTCTAGGCTTAATTTATGAAAATGAATTGTGTGTCAAGCCTATGGACTGTCCTTGTGACTACCATGGAAGTTTCTTTGAAATGGGTTCAGTAGTTTATGAGGAATGTAATAACTGGTTAGTAAGTTCTTTTTACACTGTAGACTTAATCCTTTCTTTAAGGCCTATTTCCATTAAAAATTGAATAAAATTGCCAAGTTCTCACTGTTTCTTCATACAAAACCTGTTGTTCCTTACATGTTTTGCAAGGGAATGATAAAAGATGCTGTAGAGCTTTTTATGTGGAAGAAGAGAAAAGGATAGATATTACAGAGAATACAGTAATGTTTAGTACTCTCTTCACTTGAATTTTGCCTCAAATGAAAAGGAATCTAGAATTCGAAATCTTAACAGAATTACTTTGATTTTACTTTGTATCCTGTTTGTGTTGTCTCCCTTGGACACAAAGAACCTAATGTCATTATGACACTAAGCTGCTGTCTTGGGAATTTCTAAGTTAATTTATAAATGGGAAAGAAAAGTTTATAGGAAGAGATAATGCCTTTTATTGGATCAACTTAATTGAAGAAAATGGATGAGCTTGCAAATTTACAACTTCTTTTTTCACGACGTTTCTATTTTTTTTTAATGTAATAAGATTCAAATCACTTGTGTTTATTCTGTTCAATTTTAATCATCCTTAACTTTTTATAATGGTTACCAAGGAGCTAACAACAAATAAAAGTGTTATGGAGTGCATGGATGAAATTTCACCTGATCATATCCTCATGACAAGCTCTTGCCACAGCTTCCAGGCATTCTAGTGACTATGGTAACTGTGTTGCACCCTTTTGGGAGATTTAAGATGCTTGGTGGTCATTGCATAGAAAAGAAATCCAGGAAGAACAGTTGAGGGACAGTGGCATATAGCTCACCAAAAAAACCCTTTTTGGTTTTATTTCAGCACTTGCATTGGAGGAAAGTGGGTTTGTACAAATCTTACATGTCCAGGTATGTGACAGTCTTGAATACTTAACTTTTTTAAGTTAAGTATTTTTGATTTTATTTAATTGAATTTTTACTTGGGGTAAAATATTACTGTTAGATCTTAAAAGTATAAATTATATAGTGAAATATCATATTATTTCTGTCTACATATAATTACATCTTCACACAGAGATTAAATATTAAAATGGTCTGAATAGCAGGCATCTGGCTTTTAGCTTAGCATAGTAATACTTCTCCCTATTTGTTACCATAATGTCTCTGGCAAATGGCACTGCCTGGTCCTTCTCGTTATTCAGCTAAAGTTTCCTCTGCAATCTTCTCTTGACACACTATGGCAGATTACTTTTTTCACCACAGTATTGCTGGCTAGCGATATAGTATCTAGGTATTGTACAAATACTAGTTAATTATTTTCACAACATGCCTGTGGAATGAGGGGTGGTATTCTCACTTCACGGACAGGCAGCTAAGCTACAGAGATTAAAGTCAGAAGGGTTTTGTATGTTAAAGGTACTCATGGCCTCATGGTTCTTATAGCTGTCTGTAGATTCAAGAACTGGTCTCAGAGTTACCAATTAACTGTGGGAGGGTTTAATGTTTCTGCAAATCACTTGTTAGAGCCAAAAATCAAATACACAGAATTTAAGGATCACATGTACTGTTGCCTCCTTTTGGGGAAAGAATTGTTCAGGTATCCTGTCCTGGCATCATGTAGGAACTCCATAACACAAGCAAGGATAAGATTCAGTTCCTAACCATGTTCCTACGACTTGGTTATAATAGAAATACAGTTTTATCGATTATAGTATGTATCAGAGTATATGAACTCTACAGCAGTATTAAGTGTTGAGAGTACAGTGTTTTTTCTGCATGCTTAAATCCATTATTTGTTTTATTTGTCAGTTGAATGCTCAGTTTCAGGAGACATTCATTTCATGACCTTTGATGGGCGCAAATACACTTTCCAAGCTACCTGTCAATATATTCTAGCAAAAAGCCGTACATCTGGAGCGTTTACCATATCCTTGCAAAATGCTCCATGTGGACAGGTAAGGCTCAGAACCTTCTTGTACTGTTTGTATCCTCAAAGGTTTATTAATCTGGGAAGGGGGAAGCATTAAAAAAATGAAAACTACTTGTGATTGAATATATTAAAATTCATCAGTAGCAACAATTTTCCTCAATTAAATAGTTGAACAACAGTGCAGAGGAAGCCTGTACCTAAATTCTCACGTTTGCTTGCAATAAATAGGAAAGATTATGCTAGTGTTCCAGTTCAGTGTCACCGAGATCATTCAGTAGCACCATGGTGGTTCATGCAGCAAACCCTGGATGATGGCTTGCTTTCTTGAGCTCTCTCAAGAGTACATGGTTTTGCATTTGCAGTCAGTACAAAATGATCCTACTACTGGAAGGAAGAATGACTCCTTTGTGCCTTAAATATGGATTATTTTTTTTCAGCTTTGTTGTTGCAGCTTGAAATTTACTACTTCTACATTGATATGAAAACTTTGGATAGCATTTGGGACAGCTCTCTCGG
Source organism: Psophia crepitans (assembly GCA_013399095.1). NCBI lineage: Eukaryota > Metazoa > Chordata > Aves > Gruiformes > Psophiidae > Psophia > Psophia crepitans. Next base: position 533,917 of record VWZZ01004506.1, read on the forward strand.
ATTGCTGGGCAGAGGCCAACGGGATGAGGTTTAA
>VWZZ01004506.1:534427-623449 GCA_013399095.1 Psophia crepitans
TTTAAGGAAAGGTTAGATGCAGTACTGAAGGACATGGTTTAGTGGGTAATAGGTGGGGGGGAGATGGTTGGACTGGATGATCCTTGAGGTCTCTTCCAACCTTAATGATTCTGTGATTCTATATGGGTATATGTGTGCATCTGTGTGCAGCCAGGTGAGTGATCAAAGGCTTATGTGGTGTGTTCCAGGGCTATGTGCTGCTAATTTAATTATCAGTGTACAGGTGGTGAGAGGGTAGTGAGAACAGTTTGTGTACTATAACTCAAGAATGTGGGGCTTCAGTTTAGCTATTCAAGTGTCTTAGCTATCAACTAGCTGGTACCACTTGGCAGAAGAGCTGCTTTACAGTTCCCTAGACACCATCTATTATCTTTTTCCCATTTATAAAAATTAATGAATTGAAATGGAAAGCTAAAAGATTTGTAGTTCAAAATCTCATATTTCTTGATGGTTTGAGATTTTATGTGCTTTTAAAAAAAAAAACAAAACACAAAACAAACTTATCAGTCCCATCTCATTCAGGCAGATTAAAAACGTAGAAAGAAAATACCTGGGGAGATTTTAGCTCTCAGAGTCACAAAGAATCCAGTCATCTAGAGCCTTAGAGCTGGTGACATAAGCAGTCATCAGACAACAAGTTAATTTCAAAACGATGTGAAATTTTGTTTAAGCACCTTTGGAAGGAGAATCAGTCAAGTGATCAGCATGGCTTAACCTTATCTGAGTTTCAGGTGACAACCTCACTGGCTTTGTACTTTGCGTGATGAGAAGGTCTTCTGAATATAGTCTGGGGTTTTTTTGGTGGTTTGTTTTTTTTTTTTTTTTGAAAGTGTCTAGTGAGAGAAATGGCCATTTCTGTAAAAATACCTGCTGAAAGTTGGCAGGGGCAGTGCTGTGAAAGAAACGGTTCATTGGAACAGAGCATAATTGTCAGGCAAAAATCTCTCAGCATGAAGGAATAATAAACCTTTTGTCAATATTGTGTAGTAATGTATATACTATAGAGGATTATTCTCTTGGCTCTGGTTTGCTGTGTGTACCAGCTGGTATTCTTTTATTTTCAGCTTCTTAAAAGGTCAAAACATTGTCAATTTATAGCCAGTGTTGCTGAATGACATGCAGAGAAACCTAATTTCTTAAAGAGGCAAGATCATGAGATAAGCTACAAAAGCACGGCTTCACGATGCAGATGTCTGTCTTCACTATCAGTCCAGGAGAGCTGGTTGAGCTGATGAAATATCTCAAATTTATTTTTATAATTTACTATTTTGAGCTTCATTTTATCATTTCAATTGTTGGTGAAAGATCACTGTTGCACTATTATTTATAGATGAGGAAATCCTGAATGTAGTTTCAATCTTCACACACCACTGTGTGTTCTTGTGTGTCCATGGTACTTGAAGGACTGACAGATGATCTGCTCTGTGCTAGTTCAGCATCTGTCAAAGCTATGTGGTAGTGTTCAGAGATCCTTGCAGCTCCAGTAATTGTTTTCAATGTTTTAATGCTCTGTATTGGGCAAGTCCCAGTGAAAGTCAGTGCGAGTTGGATAAAAGTACCAATCTTTCAACCAAACATCCTAATCTATTTGCACTATGAATTGTGCTATTCACCATTGGGTGTGGGTAAGGTGGATGAGGTTTATCTAGGATTCTTTTGAGTGTGTTTCATCCAGACTAAAATGCAGTATTCCTTTCCATGTTTTTTCTATATAATTAGAGAACTGAAATGGAAATAAGAATAAGCGATGGTAGTAACGATAAGTTGTGATATTGTATGCTGACTCGATACTGCCTTTCTTTCATCAATATTCATTTAGGGAGCTTATGAACATACTCCATAACTCCTTTCAGAAGTCATGAACTGAAATGCTGATTTAAATAATGATTCACAAGATGCTTCTGTCTTTAATTATTATTTGCCTTTAAAAGAATTTTGTGTCTCGCATATGCTTTAAAAGAACCTGGGTATATCAGCACGCTTCAAGTACAAATTTGGATTTCTGTGCACTGCTGTGTGTATAATGCAGCCTTGTTTCTGTGCATTAACTCAGCCTCAGTAGGTCTTTAATCAGGGGGTCTCATGAATTGCAGGTGTCTCTGTACTAAGCCATGTAAGAATTGTTTTTCTTTCCAACTCCCACTTTTGAGTTGTATTTTCATAACAGGTTAGAGTTATGTTTAAACATACATATGAAGTTATTCAAAATACTAAGTTTTCTTATGTAGCTGTAAAGCTGTATATTTTACAAGTGTGCTCTGCTAAGAAGCAAGATACAACTGAAATTTTTTAATTCCCCACTAATTACAGCTTTACTTGTGCTGCTATTTCATGTTCATCCCACTTAATTTTTTTGTTAATTTGTTATGCTCTTCCTTGTAGAACCAAGATGGATCATGTATCCAGTCAATCAGCCTTATTCTGAAGCAGGACCCCAAGAGGCAAGTGACTCTGACTCATTCAGGAGATGTTTTGGTATATGACCAATACAAAATTAACCTGCCTTATGCAGATGGTAAGGAATAATATATAAGCATATAAGTCCTATAAAGAACTAAAAAAGTCTTTTAATGGCACATGTGTATGTTTTGATGTGATACATTGTTAATATATTGTTAATATCAACATTGTTAATTTTTTATGTTTCACAAATTAACTGCTGATTCAGTTTTTACACTGGTGGTAGGAGTTAGTCTCTAACTAAAGTCCAAATGCCATCCCTAATATTTACAAGGTTGGTCAGTTTTTTTCTGAGGGGAAATTCTTCTCTCTGATTCTCGACTGAAAAATCTCTTTTCCTTTTTTTGTAACTTGAATAAATATAACTGATAGGAGCCCTCTTGCCCCTTATGGATAAGCTACAGATTTTCAGACAAATTTTTTGTTTCTTTTTCTTCTTACTTCAACGAGTTTTTAAATCTCTCCCTCTGGAAGATGTTACCAAGTATTCCGCATATGTGACTGTGTTTTGTGAGATTCAATGTTAGCTTCAGTGAGCACTTCATAGGCAAATCACTAGTACGTTTGATGTCTGTGGGGCCTTGGCCTTCCTGAAAAAGGCTTTAATACAGGAAGCATATTGCTGATATTAGGATTAGGTTGTTTAAATAAATAGTCTGTAATGTTATCTGCAATGTTCGGATCTTTAAATTGATTTGCTTTTAGTTAACTTTTATGAATATGCCAGTGAACTCTGGATGCATTTTTAAAAAGCGTGGTGACAGTCACAAGTTTGCTTCTTTAAAGTCTGAATCAGTATAAACTTCCATGAGAAAGCAATGATTAGGGGGAAATAGGGCCTTAATAGGAAAAAATGTAACTTACAAATAATATAAAACAAAACCAGTGAAATGACAAGAAACAAAATGCAAATTACAAGCAGGTTTCCTTTGCCTTTCAACAATCTGTTTTTACTCACCAGAGTTATTTGAAATACGGAAACTGTCGTCTGTGTTTCTTCAAGTAAAGACACGCATTGGATTACAGATACTGTATGACAGAGAAGGACTGAGGTTTTATCTTCAAGCTGATGGACGGTGGAAAGATGATACTGTGGGCCTTTGTGGAACCTTCAATGGAAATATGGAGGATGATTTTTTGTATGAATAGCTGCAAGATTTCTATTTGCCAGTATATGAATACCTACAGTTAGAGTGGTAGATCAAGTGTGTATTGAAGCTGAATAGATAGACACCAAGACTTATTTTTAAATTTCTTCTTAGTGAGATAGATAGTAGGTTTTAGTTTAACAGAAAATCTGTAACTTCAACTATAGGATATCAAGTGAGGTTTTGCTTAAATTATTGTAATGTAAAAATACAATGACTTATATATGACTTATATATGCTAGTTTATCTGAAAAGTTTTGTCCAAAATATGGAGTGGTCTATATAAGGGACTTTGTGCATCCCTGCAAGCCTCTTTGTCTCTTTCCAGCTCTTATTTTCTGCTGCAAGTTCTGATCTGTTCTCTGTGACAGAGCCTTCATTGTTCAGTGTCTGCAGGCCAGCAACAGGAATTGGCTGTTGCCTGAGGTTCACTTTGCTGTGATGCAGTGAAAGGTGGTCAGAGCTGCCTGAGCACCACAGGCAAGATTGCTGTGTGTCCAGCTTCTTAGCAATCCGTTTCCTACAGATGCTAAAGACAACTAGCTTCCAGAGGATTGAGCAGCCTAATGGAAGTGGGAGAAGGAGAACATGAATTTAGAGCATGACAGAATATTTCTTTGGCCAAGAGAAAATAAGAATGTCTCTCTTCTTTGAAAGTGTTGGGATTTTTAAAATCAAAACTAATAGAAAAATGGGAAGAATTTCCATAATAATTCTTATTTAAAACACACACACACAAAATACTCTAGTGAATTTTTGAACAATTTTTCTCTTACGGTATTATCAAAATATTGTTTGTAATAAGGCTAGGAAATATTTAGACAGGATCTCAATGGAGAGATACTATTTATGTAAAACTACTTAGAATATTTCTGTGTTTGAAGCAAGTAAGTTTTGTAGAGTATTTTTTATGACAATCTTTGGACTTGTTCTCAAATCAGTGAGAAATTGTTCGATAGCTGCTGTTTGTGAAAAAAAGTCCTACAGGAACTCATGAATTGTGCTGAGACATGGCACTGACCATGATGTGTATGCATTTTGACATGTACACAAAACACCTGATCCACACCAGTTTTGGGAGATTTGCCATAGACAGAAGTGTCTTTTGCAACACCTCCACCCCCAGCTACTTTACCAGAAGTGATAGTACTGGTTGTATGTCTAATGCAATCTTTTCCCTAGTGGAACATCCCATGTTTAAATACATGGTTTACATCATTCTCCCTTTGCAATATTAATGTGCCTTTGTTATTTTGATCAGTGTCTTTCTGTCTTTCAGCTTTTGCTGCACCTCTGCTTACAGATATCTGTCCAATTGCTTTTGCAGTTTTATCTTTGGACCCTTAGACTTCTGTTCTTTCCCCTTTCTTGCTGGGACTAGGGAGCCTGGGAAGTCAGCTACTCAGGAACAGACAGGAAATTATAGGCAGAGGAGAGACAGAAATGGATCAGATACCACTTGGGAAGGCAGAAGTATGAATAGGGGAGTGCAGACTTTCAGGACAGCGGTGCTCCCTCCTTCTCTCTTGTGAAAATGGAACTTGGTCTGTTTTGATCTGTCCTTCCTTACAGATTATCTAATGGCTGTGGAGCAGATCTTCTCTTTCTTTTCTGGGCCTTTGCCTAGAAAGAAAGATAAGAGTCCTGAAACTAAAGCTGACAGTGCTTTACGGGAGAGTGTGTGAGAATATGGAGCAGTGGAAGGGGAGCTTAAAGCAGCTCTGTTGAAGGGGCTGGTAGACCTGAGACCATTCTGTAAATTCACTGTATCTTCTGTGACTGACTTCTGTTTTGTAAAAGATCTCCAGTTGGAGTAACTGAAAGCACCCCGGAGCTGTTTGGAAACACGTGGAAAACTTCATCAGCATGCATTCTAGTGCATGATAGTTCACAAATGGATCCGTGTGATATTCATCTGCAGGCAGGTGGGCAGTGAAGGTCAATTGTTATTGACAAATGCATTTCTACTTATTCCATCTGTGCTGATTTTCCCAGTTGGATCAGGTAAAGTAATGACCAGTTCTATGTACTGAAAAAATGATTACTTATAGGTAGCATTTGTTGAGTTCTATCCTCTAGAAAATCATATAGTGTATTGTTAAGTGTATTCTGGTACTTGCAGAGGCATTTGAAGTACGATGTTTTTATCTTTGGTATGCAGTTACAATGTGTAAAGCTAGACATGCATTAGCGATCGGTACTATGTCTAGTATTGGTGATGTTGCTAGTTAAGATGGAGACTCAAAAGTATTGCAGTAATTATTTTTGAAAATGCTGAACAAATGAAACATTTGATTTAGTTGTCTGCTGTGGAGGAGAATGAGTAGGAGAAAGCTACTTATGCACTGCCAGCCTTTAGATTCATTTGTAAGGGTGCAGCTGGGGAATGATGCTAGTGGCTGATGCTGTGAGGACCACAGATAGTCACTAAGATGTCTTTTAATAGGGATGAACTTTGTAGATTGTTGTGGATTAGCCTCAGCTGGGACCGTTCCTGAGACAACCTGTCCCTCCCTGACTAGCCCCCTCTTTTATGCTGAGCATGATGTCACATGGCATGGAATACCCCATTTGGGACACCTGTCCTGGCTGTGTCCCACCCCAGCTTCTGCTGAAAATTAACCCTATCCTAGCCAAACCCAGGACATAGATCAAAAGTTATATTCATTTCACAGTTCCTACCACTTCTTGTCTTGGACTCTGCATGCTTTTAGGCAAGTTTGAGGTAAAATATTAAGGATTGGCTGTAATTTCAGCAGTGCTAGGAAATCATCACGTATCCTGCTACAGCATCATCCTGTCTCCTCAGTATTTATATAATATGCAGCGCTAAGAAGCTGCATTCTTGATAATGGGTTTGAACATGAATGTAGAAAGAAGTGGCCTGTACAGAAAGTCAGAAATTCTGGAAGAAGCATTTTGAAGTTCTAGTCTATGTATCTCTCTTATTTTGTGGGAAATGCAAATATATCTCTTTCTGGGTATGCTAATATAGCATATTATTTCTTTTGACCACTATTGAACAGTCATTTAATGCATTCAGAATTAAGATATTCAGTTAAGTGCTGTGTTTGGAGCTTCTTATGTAACTATTTGACACTGCTCTTATTCTCCTGTGCAATAGTGCTACCCCAAGCTAGCAGCTCTGGCTGTGGGTGCAGCCTTACACAGCTGAAACAGTGGAGAACAGCAGATTATTTTTTAAAATGCTGATGTGTTGAAGGTAGTTACTGGAAATGACTTAAACTGGAGAGAGATGTAATCCTGTGGTTTATGAAAGGCACTGGGTAGTGTGTAGTATCTGTTGCCTAACCCGCATCCATGATTCAGTTTAAAGATAGGAGACTGTATGTAGGCACTGTCTGTGCATTGTAACGTTTTCCAAATACCTTAAAGTCATTTCCAGAGCAAGGTCAAAACTATGAACAGCTAACTTCTTTTCTGTCTTTCCACATAGTTGCCTAGATATCAAAGATAGAAAGATGGATATGGCCATAGTATGTAACCATGATCTGTTGTGTTATGTAGAAGACACTTTATTCTAAAACTCCCTCACTGAAACTGTGTTTAATCTATTATTTGTATAGCCTCCTATGCATCGGAAGCTTGTAGCATCCTTACGAAAGAACTTTTTGCTCCATGCTACCCCTATTTGAGTCCTGTTCCCTATTTTGAGCAGTGCAGAAGAGACACTTGCAAATGTGGACAGATTTGTTTTTGCTCTGCTTTGGCCCATTATGCTCATCATTGCCGAAGATTTGGAGTTGTAATAGATTTCAGAGGAGGTGTCCCAGAGTGTGGTGAGTTGCCTTTCACTTGTAGTCCTAATAATTACTGTTTAAGGACTTAAGAGTGACAACCAGAAAATAAAATAAAATCAATATAATGTTTTAAATGAAGAGAGGATTAATTCTAGCATCATATTTTGTGTACAAGGTAAGGTGTTTTTTTGTCAAGAGAGAATTAATACCAATGTTTTTAGATGATTGTTCTTTATAGTTGGCTTTCTTTTGTTCTTTTGACTTAAGAAATAATGCATTTTTTTAAGTAGTTAGAGGGCTTTAAATATACACAGAATTAAAAATATGTCTACATCTCTTATATGGCTTTGAATATCTCCTACTCATGTTGATATTATTCATGAGACATGTAAATAGATTCGTTCTTTTCCTCATAAATGCTAGGTTTATCTCATTCTTTAAATGAATGAGATGAAAAATGACGGTGATGTATTTAGCGGTTTTAGCTGGATTATTGTCAACTGCTGCTGTCGGGCAATCTCTTTTAGCTTATTCTCTCACTGTCAGTGACACTGAGATAAATATATGGAGTGCTGAAATAAGTGTAGGGAATCGGTATTTTTCATTTTTAATTTTAAGTCAGTGGAAGAATATAGATAGTGTAGGGATAACAGATATCACCTCTGGCTATCTGCTCTATAATGCCTCACAAGTAGAGGAGTGGGATAATATTATTAAATTCTTTAGTTTATATGAGCTTGTAGTGATGCTTTGCACAGATTTTGGTAGGACACGTAGTGCCCTCATGTACGTGGGGTTTTTGGTTTGTTGTTTTTTTTTTTTTTTTTTAAATTATAGAATTGAAACCTATAAAACAACCCTAAACTTACACCCCTGTTGTTTCAGTAATTTTGTCGTCTTAAACAACTGTAGTTCTAAGGAACATTCAAGAATTTAACATCTGGTAGTTTTCATCACATCTGTGTTGTAATGCATGGTAAAGAGGATTTTGGAAAGTTGATTCAGCTTAAGTATCTCAAGCTAGAGTATCTGTGTATCTATCTAAAAAGACTTTGCAGTCATTATGACATGAATGGCTCTGTACACTATGACTGAATGAATCATTCAAAGCATTTAATTTTATTTTGCTTTTTTAGAAGCAAGTACAGTTTGATTAGAATATATTCTGAAGTCATGCTTGTAGGGTTTAAATTTCAAGAACTTCAGTGCTGGGGTTTTTTTAAGTAAAGCTTTATAGGAGAGAGAGATCATATATGAAAACTTAAAGTATTGTGCAACATCTGCAAAGTGCACGCGTTTTTTGCTTTTAATGTTTTCTTTAAGATGCTATCCATTTCTCAAAGCCCATGCACAAGAGCCAAGTGTTTTCAGAGTTGGAGGGGAAAAACAGTTGTTTGGTTTCCCCAGTGTAAATCTGGATTAACTGTGCAGACTTCATTGTACTCACTATTACTGCGGGTTTACATCTGTGTAGTTTACACAGCATAGTGCCAAGATAGCAATTTTAGCAGAATTTAATGTGATTGGGAATGAAAGAATAGAGATGTTTATCAGAAAACTGTTGGGAGGTACTTGAGTCTCTTGCACTGTAATTTGAGAGATTTATTTCATTTGGACAGCTCTTTCATGCGAAGATACAAAGGAGTACAGTACCTGTGTGTCTACCTGTGGCAGAACCTGCCAAGCACTGTCTGTGCCAGAGACATGCAGCAGTGATTGTGTTGAAGGCTGTGCTTGTCCCTCTGGAATGTATTTGAATTCCAAGACTGAACGATGTGTGCAGAGGTGGGTAAAGTTGTGGTTCTAATAGTCACACTCACTATTTTAGACACCTATATTTGCAGGGCAGAGTAAAAAGCTATAAACATGTAACCTTGTAGATATTATTCATCTGTAAACTTGGAGGCTCTTAGAATCGTACAGAACCTGTATGTTGATGAAAAATAACTTTCTTATAGTACCACCACTCATCCAACATAATGAAAGCTAGTTGTTACATATTGCCTGGGTTTTGGCATATAGGGGATACAAAAGTTTGTCCGTTGCTGTGTAGAAGTTCTGCGTTGCTACTGATTTGGTTTGGAATGTGCTTGAGTTATATGGCAGTATGTATCAGTAGTTACTGAGGTCAATTTCCTGTATTTAAAAAAACCACAAAACCCCCACCCACTCAAAAAGCCTCACCAAAACCAACAAAGCAACTAATTGAACTTTGAACAGCAGTCAAGTCAGTGGGGTTGTTTTCTTCCTTCTATTTAATTGCAATTTTTCCTTTACTTCAGAAATGAATGCCCTTGTTATTTTCAAGGAATTGACTATCCCCCTGGAGAAAATGTTATGACATCTTTGGGCAAATGGTAAGACACAAAACTGTTTTTATTTTCCCCTGACTAAACAGTGTGTCTTTAAGAGCTCTGTCAAATCATCCTGGCTAGCCTGTTGTTTATTTTTGTTATTGTTTGGTGTTTTTTTTAACAAGACATACAAAATGTGCCAGACAGTGCTGGCAGTCATGGGAAGGGACTTCTCCTGGTAGATTCTTTGATTTGTTTCCTTTCATCTTTCTCCTCAAGGGATTATTTTAGCTACTTACGCTAAGCAGAATGGTGAATATTTAGCTTAATGCACACTGATCATGTGATCACTCACAAATGCGTTTTTTTCAAAATGACTGCAAGTGGAAATCATCTTTCCCTTGTTTTCAGTGGAGTTATTTAGGATCGGGCAGGTCACGTTTCACGTGAATGTGTTAATTAAAATATATCTACTGGTTTACAACCACTAGTCTTTAAGATAAAGACTCCTATTTAGTCATGACTTCTGCTTACCATGTTTTAACAAGGGTTGCAGGCCGATCTATTGAGGAAAAACTTTCAAACTTGGAGGTACAGGCTGTCAGCTCCTCTGAATTGCCTTGTGCTAAGTAATACATTAGGAATCATGTAGGACTCTGTGTGAGTGAACTGGAAAAAATACACACAATATACTGGGTTTTTATCTGTCACTTCTGATTAGAAACAATTATAATCTTTGTTATGCTCTCTCTGTCCTTTTTCTTCTCAAATGCTTCCTCTTTGGAACTTCCTTTCTTAAACTGGAATTTCTTCTCATGTTTGTCTATGGAATAGCCTTTCTGTTCTCTTGTTTTCGAACAGTTCCTTAAAGTATTTTTATTGTGACCATAACCAATGTTATGCCAGCATTTGAGCTGAGTCCCTATCTGTTCCCTTTGGTACTGCTTTGCCTGTTGGCTGAATTATACTGTTAAGTTCTTGACCTAGGACACTTTTCCTGCAGTACACTGGGGTACATACAGAACTCTGAACATGACAGCAGAAGGGCTGTAGGACATTCAGAATTTGATTCTGAATCTGCTGACTAGCAGTAGGTGTAACGGGAGTGTCTTAGCCATTGCAAAAGAGTGGGAGAATAGTGCTGGAGTTCCTGGATTCAGGTTCCTTAATGAAGCACAGAACCTCAAATGAAGCCAGTGCTGCGACCTTTTTTCCCTGACAATGAGTTGCTATCTGATCTGCTACCAGTTTATAAAGTACTAGACTATTTTGGCTGGAATTAGACAGGAGCAGACAGTATTATGTTGCTCAGTGCTTTCCTGCATACCGTATCTTGTTAGGGTTGAGAGTTACGCGGTTTGCTTGTTTCTTTGCTGAATTGTGTCACATAGGGGAAATGTGTTTGTTCCTGTCTGTGTAATGTTTTGCATATGTGAATGGGTACACATACTACAAGCTTTATGATGCTAACCTAAAATTTTTATTCTCAATCTTGATTAGCATAGTTATTTGATGGGGATTTTTTTAGGTTCTGATTATGAGCTGTAGTTCCAGTTGGTTCTGATAATAGTCACAGTAGGTTGCTATTCCAGATTCTTGTAATATTGCTGAAGCAAAATTAGTTTGAGACAGCGTGAGAATAAAAATTAGCAACTGCATCACAGTTTCCTCCCGTGAGCCAAGAACACTAAAGTAATAGAAATGTTCATTTTGTTACAAATGAGATAGAAATCCATGCTGTTGTGAGATGTCTTGAGATGGATATTTTGGTCATGATCTATGTTAGGAGCAGTTGAGAAAAGACAAAGTTATCAATCTACCATTACTGTGTTTTCCTTGGGGAAAAGTCATTCCAGTTCAGCACAAAAAAATCATTGGGGTCACAATAGCTTGTGATTATATTATATTCAACACTGGGGGCTTTACCTTCAACCATGCGATAGCTCAAGAACTGTTGGTATGGTCAAGATTTTCACATAAACTAAAAGCTGGGTTTTCAGCACAGTTCTAGGCTAATGATGAGGAAAGTGGAGCATTTATGATAGTGTTGAGAGTGCTCATGTAAGAGTACATACCCAGAGCTTGCTTTAACGTTTCTGTATGTGTTTAGGGTTTGGTTTTGCTGCTGTTGCTCATTGCATTTTTCGTTTAGATAATTATGGTTCTATTAGGCATAGAGCTTGGTTTATTCTTACTGCACTAATGTCTTTGGGAGCAGTATAGTGGTGTATTTTTGTGTTAACCCAGGCATTTTAACTCATAGTAACATTATGCAGAAAGCGAAAATTTGAAGTTTAATGAATGCTCTTTAGTAGTTAAGGTGGTGCACACTTTATCCACAGTTCTAATGTTCAGTGCAAACATTTATACAGTCATTTTGTATTGGTTCATACTGTATGCTTTCATTATTAAACAGAAAACATTAATATTTCAGATCTTCCTGGCTCTCATTACACCTTAATGTATTTTTATTGCAGCCATTGCAGGGATGGAGTAATGAATTGTGATAACAACATAATAGGTGAGTGAAGAGACAGAGGGGGAAAGATACTTCAAGTCCAATTAATATGTATTCTCCAGTCTCTCTGGAATCCCTCATCTGTAGTAGCAGATTGTGCAATACGTACAAATGAATAACTTGCAGGAGGGGATCCATAATTTTAGGAATCATGGATTTTTGTGATTGAAAGCAAGGCCTGGTGCAAAGCAGCATCTTTTTTTTTCCATGGTGCAATAAAATACTATTTTTACTTTTTTTTTTAGGTTGCTAATGTAAACAAGCTTAGCTGCATGACAACCATCAGAACTCGAGTAGGGCAAACACAGGTTATCTTTCCCTTGTAAAACATAGTTGTAGGAGCTGAACACTGGCAGTAACTTTTCACAGATAATTTTTTCTTTCCCTCCACAAACCTTGAGTAACCAAAACATGAAAAAACACTTCTTTTGTCATACTTAAGAAAAAGAATCTAACAAGTGTTTTTTCTATTACAGTGTATTTTATATGCTGTTAAGTATTTTGGTCCGTACTCTGTTATGATCATGCTTTTACTTTAGTGAGAAAGGCACTTGTTTGAGGTGTCAGTTCTAGCATTGCCAACTCTTTGGCCTTTAGCAGAAATCTGTTCCCCATGCACTTGAAGGTGGTGGTTGCACTGATTTGACAATTATCCGGAACCTCTCTCTCTAATAAATCAATAAACAAAAACCCCAGCAACCAAGCAAAACCACTTTAAAACACTGCCACCACTTTGGGCATTTCTGTTGCACATACACAATACACCAAAAACCAATTGTGCAGTAGAGTTGTTTTGTTCATAGTCTATGGCTCCAGCATAGAAAGTCACATCCAGCTCTCAGACCTTTTCTGGATTTTTTTTTTTTTGCTTTCTGTTGATTTCTGTTTCTTTGTTGGTAGTACTTTGCATTTCTGTTTTGGAGGGCTGATTCCTGACTAACTGTTTAGAAAGTCATGTTCCTTACTGAATGAATATATTCATTTCGGTATTTTGTATGAGATTTATAGTGGTTCTATGAAGCTGACTACACTCAGGAGATACAGGCAATTGGATGTTAGACTTTTGTGTTACATCATCCTAATCAAAATCGATTGCACGCTTTTAGGGAATACAAAATTTCAGATGTGAAGATTAATGTGTTCATTTTTTTTCTCCTAGCACAAGGGTGCCCGGTTGGACAAATTTATATTAACTGCAGTAATCCACAAGTTGATCCTGAACTCAGCAGAGAGAGAACTTGTGAGAATCAGCTGCTAAACCTCACTTTCTCAGCACACCTTCCATGTGTTTCGGGTTGTGTCTGCCCACCAGGGTGAGTACAGACAGATTTGGATCTTTCGGTGCACAAGCATAGATGACTAACTTCAGTAGTGGTTGAGTAATTAATTCTGATAAGGACATACCACATTTGTACTTGGAGAATTTGAGGTGTCAAGGGGTGAGCATCCAATTTGTGAAGGCTTATCACATAATGACATTGACCACTGAAGGACTAAGAAATGGTAAACCAAGGGACAAGTCGAGCTGAAGATCTGACAACTCACGATAATAAAAGCAAAATAACAGAAATATAGGAAGGGCATTGAAATGATTTGATCCAATCCCTGTACTACAGTAGAATCATGTTTACCTAGATAATTTTTTTAGATATGTAGCCTCTTACTTGAACATTTCACTGAGGGAGGATTTTTCTTCTTCATTCCTAGGCATTGTTTTCAGTATTCTCTCCCTCAAGAGGATATTTTAAGTCTAACGCATTTATGCTGAAAATGTGCAGATGAGCTGTTGTGTTTTCATAGAACGGTTTGTGTTAGAAAGGACCTCAAAAATCCTCTAGTTCCAACCCTCCTGCCATGGGCAGGGACACCCTACACTAGACCAGATTGTCCAAAGCCCATCCAACCTGGCCTGGAACACTTCCATGGACAGGACAACCATAACTTCTCTGGGCAACCTGTTCTAGTGCCTCACCACCCTCTCAGTGAAGAATTTCTTCCTAATACCTAATCTAAATCTACCCTTCTTCTTAAGGCCATTACCCCTTGTCCTATCACTACATGCCTTTGTAACTTGTGTATTGCTAATGGAATTTTGAATATAGAAATGGCAGTTGTGTGTTTTGAGTTATGTTGGTTTTGATGGGATTTAGTTTCTCAAGCACATAACTTGAAGATTGAAAGCCTCCTCAAAACAAAGAGTAAAAGCCAGGTACTCAGTTGAACTGGGTTGAAATAGCTCAGTTGAAGCCTGTGGACTCATTCTAACTTATGTTTGGGGTGTTTTTGTCATGGTGAAAGATTGCTAGCCAGATTTCTGTTCTTTACCTTAACATGAAATGGAACCTGTAATTATTCTAGCTCAGAATATAGTACCATGGTGAAAGAGTGCAGTGCTCAGATAGATCTTGAAATTAACAGACATTTTCAGAATTGCTGAAACTCATCCTGTTGGACCTGGCTTATACCCTTCAAAGCTAATGGCCACCTTCAGCAGCACTGTATGTCAGGCAACTCAGCAAAGAATAAATAAGCAGTTTATATGGTCTATTTTGCTCTGCTTGACCACTGAGATTGTGAACTTTTCTACTGCTTCCTGGTGTGAGTTAGCTCTGTAATTTAAGCAAGTTTTGGTGATCCTAAAGCTCTGATAATACATTTGTATAGTTATAAGAGGCAGAGTTTTATACCTTTCTAGAGAGAAAAATACAAAATTAAGAAGTTCCATATTTACCCTAACTTTGGCAAACTTAGTTCTGTTCTGCTATGGCTGTCTGCTGCCTTTAGAGATACTGACACAAAGCTGGGTTTTTTTCGGTGAGTGGGGAGAGTCTCATTTATTTTGTACAACTTTATTCTCAGTACTTAAGGTAGAGCTAGGAAGCAGTGTCACAAGCCTAGGATTTGAACCAGGGCTATCAGTCTGTACTGATCAAGTAGAAATGACAAAGTATTCGTTTCCATGTATTTAATATGTAGTGCCAGGTTCTGACTGACAGGGAAGTGCTTACGCAGGGTTTGAGGGACACTTCCTTGAAAGGCCAGGGATCAAGTTTTCAGGTTCTGCTAGTCTTTTCTTGTGAAATTTAACATGGTAGCATCTTGCTACCATGATCAAACTGCATGGTTTGGAATATAAGGTGTAATCCAAGAATCATTTGTATATATTTTAAGATAAATTGAGAATCACTGTAAGTAGAGGTTGTCTGACTGTGCTTCATTTGACCTCCTATTTAGTCTGCAGTGAATAAATCAGATGCAAGTAACTGCTGTAAATGTTTAAATTTACAGGAGATCATTCCCATTCTGTGGGCTACAGTATAAAAATTATGATCATGTACTTTTCCCTCTGTTTCAGAAGTGATTGAGATGGAACACTAATTTTCCTGGAACACACATTGTAATGTTCTTTCACTCTGCTGACATACTTAAGGATTTTCAAGATTTTTATTGGGTTTTTTCTCAGTGTTTCATCTGTCACTGTTTAAATGGTACTACTTTGATTTCCTATATTGCATATTGCATTCCAGAAAAATTAGTAGTATTCTGTTTACACTACAGTTCATAATTTTTCAGGTTCAATCTTTGAATTATACGTTCTGCTTCTGGGTTGCTATGATTCAAATGATTCTTCTTTTTTTAACTCTACCACATGTGCATGATTTGACAGAGTCTTTAACCTGGCTGCAAAAGAAACAAAGAGAAAATACAAAGAAGAAAAAGAGAGAAAAAACAGTAGTATCTTCCTATATTTCTGCGTACTACGTGACATGTTTACCAGAAGTGGGAATACAGTGGTTTGTGCCTGTCCTGTTCCATTAGTTTTCCATGGTCTCCAGTCAGACCAGTAAAGATCTCTGAAACAGCCAGCATCTCTTCATTGTTCCTTATAACCTGCTCTTATTGTTGCTGTCAAGACAAAGACACTTTCCTGAAGAAACTTACTTTTGTTTTCTCAGTTGCCCCACTGATTTTGCCCTTGACTGCAGCATGAAATGGATTTGGCTGTTCTATACTTTATGTAATGTACAGTATAAAAACCTGTACTGAATATACAAAGTATATAGTTTTTCTAACTGACAGTCGAGGGTACTCTTTTGTGTATGTGTCTTGGAATTATCAACTATTATCACTGCAGCAGAGGGGCCACAATCATGTTGCACATTTCACCTACTTCAGCAACGTTTTAGAGCTGCTTGCCTGCTACTCCTATCTAAGTAGCAGTAGTGAAGGATTCACATAATCCTTGGGGCTGCAGCAATGAACCAAACTCCATACTGCCAAAGATCCCTGGAAGGGATTTGCACATGTTCCCTGTGCATTATCCTAGGAGGCACACAAAATTAAGGGACTGAAAATTTAAGACAGGATTTGTTGTTAAAGGATTACCTCACAACATTTTTGAAGTATTCATTAACTCATCTGAAAGATAGAAGGTGTCAATATTAGAGATTTGTCTGTGCCATGGATCATGATATAGAACATGCAAGCTTTACTGGATATAATGAATCCCATGGCTTTTAAAAAGCCATTTTCCTTCTGTCTTAGTATTTCCCCTCTCTTAATAGAGAGCCTGTCAGAATTAACCAAACAGATCAAATTTTTTTATATATAAAAACATTAGAAATTACAGAACTTGTAACACTGAGTAACATCAACAGCCCTGCCTTATCATAAAGCAGTGGAATTGTCAAGGTGTGTGAACGAAACAGTATTTCAGTCCAGGTAAGCTGCACACCCTGGTTTCTACCAGTGATGTCTGTTACCTGTGCTAATCCTATTTTTGTCAATTTTTTTTTTTTCGGATGGAGTAATTTTAAGTATAGCAGGTTCTAATAGCACTTTGGGTGTTAAAAGAAAGGACAAATATATCTTTCAAGTTATATGGTGCAGACAGAAGTTGGGCAGGTGGTTTCTGCTCCTTGCTACCTGATCTCAGCTGATGCTCTGAAATAACCAACAGAATACATTAGTACAATAAAAAGTGGATTAAAATTATAAAAGTGAGTATATATCATCAAAAAACCAAAAATATTTGTAGGCATTAACAGATTTTTTTTTTGTAAAGGGAATTTTCTTAAGTGAGCTTTTAAAAAGTAGTATATATAACTAAGTGCATCTTTTTCAATATTCCTACTAGAGGAGAAAACTGAACATTAGGGGTACGCCAGCTGTATGTTCTTTTTTCCATTCATTGTCAAGCACTTCATTTGAGAAAAGCTACCACAAGAAAAGCAATGTCATCTCTTTGAAGACAGATGCTTTCATTTACACTGACTTGGTTGCACTGTTTAATAATATACATCAGTCTTTATTTTAAATAATGTTATCCATATTCCCATTAACTGAAATATTTAATAATTTCCATGCATATTATACATTAATTCCATCTTGCTGTAAAAGAACAAGAAGTTCTCCAGCCCCTAAATATGAATAACACAAATCCTGAGCGTTACGTCAATAATTTGCAAAAAATACTTGCCTCAGTTGCAAATAGCAACTATTTCTAGTACTTCTGTTACTACCTCAGTGTGTTACCTGTCTATTGAAGCTTTCGCATTTTTTCCTTTTTATGGCTTTTGTCCCCTCTATCAGCTATGTTGGTTAAACCAACTGCTATACAATTAACCTAAAACAAGGAGTGTCTAAGTATTTTGACACTTCAGTAAATCTTTGTCATGATTAACTTTAAATCATAACCAAACTTCTCTTCCTAACAATGATTGTAAAACTAGCTGTAATTTTCTCCTTGTTTCAGTGATATCATTCCCTCACCCTCCAACGTTAATAGTGCAAGGGAATAAAAATGAATTCTCAACTGGCCACTAGTAGTGGTTATTTGTTGGTCCAGGTCACTTAACTTCTCACAGCTCAGCAACATCCAATACCAAACTCAGTATTTTATCAAGAGCATCAGCAGACTGTCCTTAAAAAGAAAGCAACATCATTGTAGAATGACCAAGAACACAGATTTTGGGGTCATAGTTCTAAGCATGAAAGGAACACCTGCATACTATTTTCAAATCATGTGCTCCATTTTTCCGAGTATGTATATTTATGGTCTATGAGTCGGTCTGAACCTCAAGAATACAAGATGGCATTGCTGTATCAAAGTCTTTCTCTTTTTTTGCTGGTACTGTATGCGTTAATTGTAACTGAGAGCTACCTTTTTAAGCAGGATCTCTGAGAATTTTTTTTCTCATGTACATTCAGGAAAAATGAAACCAATCCCTTCCTTGCTGGTGCCCTCCCATCCACCACCACACACACACACACACACACCCCCCCTCCACTCCGNCCGCCCCCCCCCAAAAAAAAAAAAAAAGGATAAAAGCCACAAAAAGCTGAGGTCTCATTTCACCAACTTTACAGCCATGGATGTATGCTTGTGGTTGACACTTCACAATGTAAAAAGTTAACTGGGATTTTAATTTTCTTGGTACCAAAATATATGTGCTTTTTTTTTCCAGATACCAAAGACTTCAGTGTTGACACACTGAGTTATAGTCGTTAAAACGTTGCAAACATCTGTGGGGCCTGGTTTTGATGCTAGTGTTCCAACATCCACCACAGTTTCTCTCTTGAATGATTGGTGTGGAGTTACGTGGCCTTTCCAGGCTGGATGCAATGTGTTTATGAAAAGATAGTAAGCTGAAAGCTCTAGTATCCTGTAGCTGTAATGAAGTCTTGTAACTAAGAAAGGAATATCATGACAGGTTTTTCCTTCAAAAATTTCTAAATTATCACTGTATTTCTGAATTGATGTACTGTATCAAATAACATGCAAGGAGCTTAAACACATTCTTGAAAGGTTTTTTTTAAAAAGTAAAATTCATCACTTTATAATTCCCACAAAGAAAACAATCAATTTTGTTGTCTTATAAATGTGTAAGCAAATCTAATAATGGGGGAAGAATGCAATTCAGATTCAACTACTTAGAAGGAATTACATCAGCTGTGTCATGTCTTAAAATACATCTCCTTAAATCAATTCCAAGTCCTCTCCTTTTGGTATGTGTTTAGTATCCTTTTTCAAAAGACCTACTGCTCAGTTTAAGAAGTAAAGCTCAGTATTTATTATTAGCATGAAAATAAAAGTAGTGTTCTGTTCACATCTCTCTTCTTGGTAAGTCTGCTGCTACTATCATGTTAAGTATTTTTAATCTTTTCCTCTTTCTGGTTTAGGCAGAGTTTTGGAGAGGTGTCTCAGGAAGATTTAATGTTTTCCAGGTAAATAAGGGTCACCCCCCATGGGGATACTGCCATGGCTATGTGCTCTACTGTGCAATTCTGTTACAAAGACTGCATCGACATTCCTGTATTTGGGCGCTTCAACAATTTGTATTTATTTGTGATAGTTTTCATGCTGGTTTCTATTTCTGATGGCTGTAGAATTACAGCACGCTAAAGGTATTGGACTGGAGTTCATTTCCAAAGAATACATGTACCTCCATTGTAGTGCCATTACCAGACAACACAGAGCTTCTTTTCCATCCTCTTCTGTTCCCCTGGCTTGCCACACTTTCATATATTTCAGTGCTCGTTATTTCCTCTTGCAATACTTCCAAAACCCTCTTTGTCTCCTACTTTCTAGTTTACACTAGCTGCAAAGAAATATCTTCTCCTCCTACCCCCTAACCCCTACTTGTATTCAATTCACAAGTGAAACTTCACCAGTATCATTCAGATTCTCAAGCAGATTTTTATATTACCTAATGTTTTTCCTCTTGATTTTAAGAAGAGAATAACAAAATTTTCTGTCCTTTAATCTGAAAAAAAAAAAAAAGATTACTTTTATATTTGGAGTCACTCTTCTGGAAATTCTTTTTATTACAAAAAGAGACTGGGAATACACTTTGAAATGTATCTGCAATTACACTTTCATTCCCTGAAAGCATATTTAATAAAAACTGTATGCACACCAATGCGGTGACAGTTCAGACGCTTCTTATTTGTGAGATAAGCTGGGAAGAAGTACAAACCCTGGCCTTCCTTCCACCTCAGTCTTGCCTTGGGTGATGTCCTTCTTGATGAGGATGTAGAAATATCTCTTCCTTATGCAGCTGTGAGAGCTAAAAGTGGACTCTGAGGTGAAGCCTACCTTTTAGCCCTGGTGGGACTGTGAGCAGGATGGGAGGGGCTGCAGATTCAAGCCCTTTTTTTTTTCTGATGGTCTTCAGTCGCTCCCCTCTTCTCTTGTTCCTTCCGTACAACACAAACTAAAAAATAAAACATCTAAAGGGGGGAAAAAAAGAGTTTCTAATGAAAGTGTTCTTACCCTTGTTCTTTCAGTCACTTTGCTTAATTCCCACAGTATTTTTCTACTTAGAATGAGAGATGTCAAGACAGAGTCCCTCTCTTGCTTTGCTTTTGCAGCAAAACCTGCACCCAAGTTTTATGCCCCTCCACATATTACACTTGTGACTTGCAAGATGATTTTGCCCTCTTCTGTCCACAACAATCAGTAGAAGGCATGTGGAGACAGGAGTTGCTTTTTGTTAAAGCAGACTTCAGAGGGCCCACTCTGCTTAGCACCAGTAGGGTGCTGATGCTACAGCTGAATACAAGGGAGTTGCCAAATATAGGGTGAAACTGCAGAAGTCTGACTATCTCAGTTGAAGTGTCAAAACCAGTTGTTGCACAGAACGGTACAGCAAGGGTACTATAAACCCTTCAAGCATTCTGCACAATTAATTAATACTTCTTTATAATAAACTGAGGGAGGGGAGGGGAGAAAGGGTGGACTGTAACAAGCTCCCCAAAAAAGTAAGGAAACACTTGGCAGAAATATATAACTCTTCCTGTCTAGACAGGGAAGCCATTAGGTGCTACAGTGATGTTACCAGCATCTGATGGGTTTTTTTACAATTGTTTACCTTGTTTTCTCATTAGGGAAGTGTCATGGTTTAGACAGTTGTTTTATTTCCTGATGTCCCCGACCCCCTTCAATGAGGAATACACAACCTGTTGAAAATTGCTCTTGTGGAGGCTGCTACAGTTATTTTTTAGTGTTCCGGCCCTGATTTGTGGACTTTGCAGAAGGAAAGAAGTATTAGTTGACTCACAGGAGATGTATTGCTTCTAATGATGCTTTTACCAAGACTGTGTGTATGTGAATGAACAAAGGTGTGGACAACGAGGATATAGTAATGAAACCAAATGTTCAGCATGGTGAAGTGTGATAGCTGTTGTCGTATCTTTCCAATTCATTGTAGGTTGGACAGTAAGTAGAGGCGTCAAGAAAAATGTCTGATACTTCAAAGGGGAGTTTGTGCAAGGTCTGTCTGTAGGGTATTTGTGGTGACTTCTTAGATCATTGAAATCTATCCATTTGTTTGGCTTCACAAGAGAGAAAGCTGTTATTGCCTGGTTTAGCCAGGGTAATAAGGTGAGGAAATAATTGCATTTAGTGTTACCTCGTCAGTGTGATGCCCTTTGTGACTGAATGTGCCCTGTTCAGTTCTGAGCAGGTTTAAACTAGTGGGAATTTCACTCTCTCAGCTGATTGTCTTCAAGTGACACAATACTTGAAATAAGTATGGATTACAAAGAACACTTCACATAGCCTGGGGGAAAATTACAGTTTTTCTCTTTAATGGGGGAAGAGGTTTTATGATGTCTGTCATTAAGAATAGTTGTAAATAGTTGTAAATTTCCATCTGGTAAATAACACACTGAAGTCTTAAGTGGTAGTACACAAATTACTGGTTCATTACTATGAATAAATAAAATGTTTCATGATAAATGCAATGATGAAATCTTTCCTTTTGGATACCAGGGAAACAAAACAGTCTCATCACCCCGTTTGTCATGGATGTGCCTCACACCTAGGATCTTTTGCCCATGTTGCAGTGTCTTGCCCAAATTACGGTGCTAAACATCAGAAACACCATGTCTGTTTTCTTCAGGAAACTGTTAGGAACACGGGAAAATTTGTATACAATTTGCATTACTACAGAGAGGTACTGGAATTCTAAACAAACCTTGGAAAATAAAAAAGAGACATTTTATTTCTCAATACAGATACATTTCAAAGCTTAGCATTTAGAAACAAGAATAATTGTAGATTGTGTGGCATCTATAAGAAATCCTTTTACTCTGTAACTAGCGTGGTTAGCTGCTCCAGCTTCTTAGTTTGTTGTATCAAACAGCATTCTATATAGGAACAGACGCAGATCACGAAACAAGTGAGAGCTGCAGCAGTCAGAGTGAAAGATATTGCTGTAGCTTATCAAGAGTTTGTTTCACAGCTTTCATTTGACAGATTGATTCATCATTGAAGGTGGTGTTCTATCTGTTATGGGCCCTTTAGTTCCTATACTGATAACTGTTTGCCTATCCAGTAGTATTACAATATTTTTAAAAAATGAGTCTGGCTTCGTAAGAAATAAAATTTTCTTGGGCTCAGTGAAAGGATAGCTTTTTTAATAAAATAATTCAGTATTTCTGGTGTATTTCCTGAAATTTTTTATAGAATCTGTTTGAGATCTCTTTTTATCTAATGCTTATATTTCAGTTTTTCTGGATATTACAAAAAGCCACAAATATTTACTTCAAAATTAGGACTAGTTGATTTATTTAGTATTGCTGGGCAAGAATCCCTCTATTTGGTCTATGCTAATGGAATCTTTTTCACATTATTTTTTTTAATTTTCACTTTTTACCTGTTATTCTAAGAGTCATGATTATAAGCACAAATTTGTAGCATTAGTCTTGAACTGTAAATAGCTGTGCATATGGTTATCTGTGTTATCATGGAAATCTCCTTTGAAGGCTGTGAGGGTATCTCTGCCAGTAAAGTATATTTGTGATTGGTTGCATGAAGGTGCCAGTCGTACAGAAATATGTAGCCAATTAATTTCATGCAACCAGGATAGTTCTTTTGATATTGATTAAATTACTCACAAAGCAAGAGGTGTAACTGCAGCTCTAGGAAAACTATGCAGCAAATGCAAGCTCTGTAAATGAGATGAACAGAACAAGAAGAAATCCTCATTTCAAAATTCTTACAGAAACAAGCCACTGATTTTGGTAGTAAAAGTACATACCACTAGAGGTTGGCGTGATGGCTCCTACATCTCTTGGAAGATCACTTGGCTTTAGTTAAATATAAGTTAATTAACAGAGTTACAAGAAATCTGGTGAAATTTACAGGGTGTCTGGAAAATCTTAGTTTCCCTGGCCTTAAAATTTGTATGTTAATGAATGAGTCTTCACAGGGTTAGTGGTTAAAGGGCTAGTGCCCAAAGTGTTAGCACTTACTAAAGATAAAATAGTAAGGTACCTGTGGAAGGAAATTATCAAATTACTCGTAATTAATAAGATTGTGCCTTTTCAATTTCAGTAGATTTTAAATATGACTTGTTTTCAATAATATCAATGCTAACAATTTACAAGTTTAGGAAAATATTTTGGTATCTAGATAGCAGGTATAATTCCGCTGAATATATATTTTTTGGTTTTTATTTTTATAGTCTTGTTAAACATGGGGATGTGTGCTTGGATGCAAATGAATGTCCATGTTCATGGAAAGGAAAGGAATACTTTCCAGGTGACAAAGTCGTTTCTTCCTGTCATACATGGTAAGCAGAAATCTGTTTAGGTGATTATTTCATTTTAGTTGTTTGTTTATGAATTAATTATTCCTTCATGTTTATTAATAATAAATTTCACTCCAGATTCTGGTAAATCACCCTACATTTGTTGAAAGAACTAGTAAAATGACTTTCTTTTTTTAGGGTTTCTTGTTTCAAGAAGCTTTTACATAACAGCTGTTTGGGATATTTTTCTTTTTGAATAAAAAGCTTGATTTAGAAAAATCATTTTCTTATTATCAAGGTAATCTAAATTAATATTTTTGGCCAGTGTTCCTAAAGTGCAGGTAAAATCCTTCAAATCTTACACCTGAGTGACATTTCTCATTTTCACATTTAGTATTGAATCTGAGCGATCTAAGGATCCAAAACATAACCCTGTGGCCATGAGTATACACCTGTTACAATGACAAATTAAGGAGAGTACTGAGCAACATGATGTACTGAGCATAGTAAGAGATAAATTTGTTGCTAATTTTATGTGCATGGATAACTGATGAATAAATCGACTTTTAAAGTGTTCTAATAGACAAGAGTTGATAGGATCACTCATACACATGCAGAAACTATTCCTTCTACTACCCAGTGTTGTAAATGCCGCACGTACCCTGCAGCTATGTTACTCGGTGAAGTTTCCTTGAGCGCGCTCAGTAGAACATGATACACAAACATTTCACTAAACTTAACAAGAGCTAAGATGTGAAAATATAGCACACCTGCACGATAGTGAAACAAACTTCTTTCATAATGCTCCCCACCTGTTTTCTTCTCTGACCACTGTTGGATGTTGCAAGCTGGCACTAAGCAGCACTCCTTGTCTTACCAGAGCCTCAGAAAAATCAGCTGTACTGTCAAGCATCAAGATATTGTGGTAGTGGTGTAGCCTCCAGCATCTCCAGTTCCTTCCTTTTGTCCCCTTTTTTTAGCTTACCAGGAACACTTAACTGGTGTCACCTGGTAAACTACTGCTGCTGGCCTGCACAGCTCAGTATAGCCTAGCATGATGAAGGCTTATCCAGTCAGCACTAATCACTGCCTTGTCTGGATGTCATTGCCCCCTCCAGCCTTGTGCTGACTGCCTACCTCTGCCTCTTGTCAGGTCCTCAGTATCTGCTCTAGAAGATATTTGTAGCCCTTTGGTCGACTGGTGAAGCGACTTACAAGCCATCTCCACTGGGCAGGCAGGTAAAGCGACCCGGGTTATTCACCCCCTTATTTCCAAAGGCCTCTCCAATTGGACCTGGTGTGGGATTGCTTGCATTAGAAAGAACTACTATATCCCATTTAATCTGTATGAGACTTCACCAAAGGCAGCAGCAGTGCAGGCAGAAAGACACTGAATATTTAGCCTTCTCTCTTTTTTTCTGAGGCCAGGCCCATTAATTTGTGTATCAATCCTTAAGGTTGTTATGGCTTTTCTAGTCTTCCACATCCAGAAGCAAAGACAGGTTCAGTGATAATGGCTTTTTTTGCTATCAGTTGGCCACTGAAAGATGAGAAGTCTGCAACAAGCTGTGCTTGATACAAAGCGTATAAAGTCTTTGAGAGTGCTGTGTGTGCATGCAGGAGTGTATTTGGTACGTCAAGGGAAATACGCATTTTTGCTTGTGCAAAGCATGAGAATACTGCTGTGCAAACAAACCCATTTAGGCACTCAGAGCAGTTATAATGACTTCACTGTCATTTCGTGCACACAGATAGTGTGTGTTGATACTAAATATCTTATTCATATCTGATGTAGTATTAACAACATATCTATTAGTCTGATTTGTTTATTGAACAGTAAAATGGCAAATAAAATTATTTCTTAAATTGGCAAAGCTACAAATGGAGTGCGAGGAACTTTGAAACCAAGCTCTGCGGTTTGGCTAAACTGTGGTTCTAGGTTTCCCAAGTTTGGTTCTCATTGCAGCTGCCTGAAATTGTTACCATGTGCCGGTGAGATTAAACACAAAAGGTTATTGCACTAGCTGGAGGTATCAGCGCAGCTTTTTGGCGCTGTGTTGTGTGAGGTAACACAGGTGGTGCAGTTAGCTATGCTGGCTAGCTGTCATGCTTTGAGACCTTTGAGCAAATGCTGCTTAGTGTGTGTGGGCTGCTCAATTAGGCCTTCTGTGTTCTTAAATGAATAATTCTTGGAATACTTCTTTTAAAACAGCTAGTCAAAATTTGGAACATGCTTATAGCCTGATTTTTCCACTTAGGACTCTCTAGATTCTGATACCTAAATGTTAGTTTACGTAGTATGGAACAAGACTGGCGCAGAGGACTTTGAAGGCATTGGGTACCTCTTAACCCCTTCATTCTGGCTGTAAACAAGTTAAGACTCCTGAAAAAGAAAGTATGCAAAGGAGCTCCCTACTCTTTACATGTTAAGAAACGTTTCTGCATGAACCCTTAACAGATCAGCATTTGAAGGAGGATTTGAATAGGCCAGGAGTAAAGCTAAAACCTAATGTCTCACAGAGAGCATGAAAAGCAGCGCTTATTTTTTCAGTCCAAATATAATTTCTTCTATTTACCTCTCTCTCAATCAGCTTGATTGGGTTCCTGCCTTAGGTACCACTTTGAGGTGTCTAGAATTAGCTGGGCGAGTCCTACTGCCATCTACTTATGCTTTGGGACAGCAAACACTTTTTGCGTGTCGTACTTTTAACTTATTTTAGCCATGTGCTTAGTGTATTTATATATGCAACAAAATACAAGCAGTGGGCCAAATCAATGATGGGATAAACAGAGCCTTGGAAAATCTGGAAAAGGACTCCAGGTTGGTGCATTTACATGGTAAGGGAAGAGAAGGAAACATGATGCTATTAGTGATTGGAGCTGCCTAGATGTCCTGAATGATTGCTGCTGTTTTGAAGATCCTGTCATATATGATAGCAATATGAACAGAAAAGGAAAAGTGACACTGACAAAAAAACTTTGTGTTGCTTAGTGCTTCAGTATATGAGATGCCAAACAATAGTGTCTTATCGAATATTTCCGTAAGTCACATTAATAATTTAGCTGTAAAACGTGAAGCATTGATTTAATCAGGAATTTAAAAATTCATTGCTTTTTAAAATAAACTTAGATATGTGCCGAAATGATAGTTTAACCTCTGTTTATAAAATATGCATGCAGTAAAGCAGGGCACCAGCTCTTCTGTCTTTATCAAGGGAAGTTTTTTTAGTGTCTGTGTGATATAGAAACATAAACCCCAGCATTTTAAAGTGGCATGTGGATACAGGACATGAAATTCTATCCGTTATTTATAAATCTTACGTTGTTTCTGAAAAATTATTTAGATTGCAAGAGAGTGATGAAAAAAGAGACATGGTATCCAGCCTTGCTGTTAGGCAGTTACAAAGCAAAGGTTATTCAGAAAGATCTGAACTGTCATTTAGTGTATTTGTGGCAAAAGTACTTTGATGCATAAGGTGGCCATAGACAGTACTTGAACTATTCCAGAAGCCCCTAAATTGTTAGGCTAGGGTTTGGGGATGATAGTAGTTAGGCATCTGAAAAAAAGTTCAAGAAGCCCAACAACCCAAACCATGGCTCTTTTAAGGAACCTAAACGCCAAAATAGTGCTACGGAAAATTTTTCCTTTGCACTTCTGTGAAATTCTTTTTCAAGCAGAGAGTGAATAAAGACTGTATTAATAGAAATAGAATCATTAAGGTTGGAAGTGACCTCAAGGATCATCTAGTCCAACCATCCCCCCACCACCTATTACCCACTAAACCACGTCCCTAAGTACTACATCTAACCTTTCCTTAAACACCCTCAGGGATGGTGACTCCACCACCTCCCTGGGCAACCCGTTCCAATGCCCGACCACCCTTTCCGAGAAGAATTTTCTCCTCATCTCCAACCTGAACCTTCCCTGGCGCAACTTGCAGCCATTTCCCCTTGTCCTGTCACTAGTTATCTGCGAGAATAGGACACATTGCTTGTCGATTCTATGATTCAACTCATATAGAAACGAATGTTCTGTGAGAAGCTGAAAAAGAAATCTCTATCCTCATGGCACATGATTGATGCGGGTTACTAGACAGTAAATTGTACTACTATGGTGGCATTTTTTCCTTTCTTGTTTCAACAAAAGAAATGCTCTTTCGGTGTCTACATATTCTGGAACCTATAAATTCTAACAGGAAGAAACACAGACTGTATGCCAATGTCCAATATGTACTCCACCTCCCCCTAAGAGAATCAATTTGTATATACAGCTTCCAGTTAATACCTCAAAATGCTTCTGTCCACAGTTGCGATACTTGCATGACTTTTAGTTTTTTGCTTCTCTGTGCAATACCTGTAATCATTTTTCTGTGGGTACAGTTGATATTACCATTATTGGTCATACATTTTTCAGCATTTGCCAGCATGGATCATTTCAATGCACCTTCCATCCTTGCCCATCAATGTGTACTGCATATGGGGATCGGCATTACAGAACTTTTGATGGACTAACATTTGACTTTGTTGGAACTTGTAAGGTTTACCTAATTAAGGTGAGACTTTTTTGTAAAACCTCTGTAAAATTGGATTAAAAAACTACCTGTTTAAAACTACCCTTCTACTCATTTCCAATCTGTACATTTTATTGAGTCCTACATACTGTTTTTTAAGCTTCAACCTGGAATCACCTATAACGTAATGATTACACACAGTTTTCTGCTAAATGGACTATGTAACAATATGCATATTTATATTAGTATATTTGAGAGTATCTTTTTTTTTTTTCTTCAGGGTACTTCTTCAACCAGTTTTTCTGTTATTATAGAGAATATTAACTGCTTTAATACTGGAGTCATTTGCAGAAAAAATGTATTCATTAATGTTGGAAAATCTTCTTTAATTTTTGATGATGAAACTGGAAATCCAGTAAGTTTCAATATTTAACACTGATCACAAGGTAGCATTTGTACTTCTCTGGGTTATTTTTTCCTTTCATTAGCCAAAGCTTACTGTGCCACTTAAGTAGCAGAAGTATAAATATCTTTACTATGAATGCTGGGCACATCTGGATTGTTCAATGGATAACTTAAACAAAATCTTGTCTATATATCATAAAAATGTTAGATGAGGTGATTGTAATTTTTTTTCTTTAGACTTAATTCCTGTTTAGTATCTTAGGAAAAATCCAGATACTTTGAAGTCAGTGGGAGTTTTGCTATTAATTCCACTAGAGCTGAGTGTTTAGTCTGGTCTGGAATGTATAGGAGGAATATTCCTATGTAGTTGTAAAAAGTAAATAGCAGTCCCTGATATATGCTCCACAGCCTGAATTTCTTTTTTGTTTTGGCCAAACTGCAAAGTCTGTTGCTGTAAATATTTTCTATTTTTAATAATTTTGGTATAAACAGTACTATTTACAGTTTATAGACTGACTATACAAAGGAAATTGTAGCTTTCTATGAGGCATTGTGTTACTAAACCAGACATCTTAGTCCATGCTACTGGAATCTGTTGTTGGATGGAGGAAAGAGTGTTTTATGTAAATAGGATGGCAACCTCTGGACTTATCTAGACAATTCCTTATTTAGGAAAATGCTACATACCTCTTTATTCGTATTCTGAAAAAGTGTGTGGCTAAGACTTTCTGAATGCAATGATGTACAACTGAGTGAAAATCACAACCATGAACCTTAAAACTCATTTTTTACCTCCTAGATGAGCCATTAAAATTTTAGTCTTCATTCCAGTTGCCATTACCCATCCTGCAAATCTGATATAAAATGAACTTTAAAAATAGGAAAATCATAAAAATACAATCAAAATCCAGACCACTTTTGTTTAAGCATTTATCCCTGCATGGCCTTCTGTCAGTTTTAGGACTTCTGTCTGAGAACCATGTTGTCCATTTTATTTAGGTGTTTCATTTCCTGTCAAGTGAAAACTTTGTGAAGACATTAGTTAAGAGTATAAGATGGCCTGTTTTATTTTGAACAGAGTTTTTCTAGTTACATAGATGAAGTACAAAACCTACAGTTATGGAAAGCTGGATTTTTCACTGTTGTTCATTTTCCTGATGAGCACATCACCATTCTTTGGGATCAGAGAACAACAGTTCATGTACAGATGGGTCACCAGTGGCAGGTAAGTGGAAGGCACACTCTTATTGTCATTTCTTTGAAGTATCTAAGTAAGTCTTATTAAGTAGGACACATTATCATTATTCAGAGAACAGATAACGTGTCAGCAATCATCTAGGAACTCAGTGGCAGAGTCAAGGAAAGAAGCATTCAACTACCTCATCAATTACAAAATTAATTCTCATTTACTTTTTTCCCCAGTCACTCTTTACTGGCTAACTTCAGTAACAGCAGAAACAAGTATCTTTGAGGAGACATTCTCCTTCAGTACTCATTCCTGATACTGGAGCAGGTGTTATTTTGCTGAACCATTAAAAAAAAGCACATAGCTAGCAAACAGGTCACTTCCCTGAACAAAAGATCAGCTCTTTTCTCAAAAGCTCGGAGATACTTAGTTGAAAGAGAATAATACTGATGTTGTCAAAATAAAATGTTTTCCATAGCTTTATTATCACAAAAGGCTGAACTGTTTTGGCTGAAATTCTAGCTGAAAAGAATCAAATCCTGACAAATTTTTAATTTAGCAACTGAAGCCAGGAATTTAAGAAGCAAGTTTTGAAAATGGTCATGGCTGGCAGTGTTTTGTATCATGTGCAAATAAGGATTTTTTAATATATGTGTGTGTGTGTATATATATATATCTCTCTTTTTCCCCAGGGTAAATTAACTGGATTATGTGGAAATTTTGATTTGAAGACAGTAAATGAACTGAGGACTCCAGATAATTTTGAATTAACAAATTCCCAAGAGTTTGGAAACAGCTGGACAGCTGTAGAGGTACACAGTAAAAAGCATGTGTTTGCTAGTAGATCTTTTTGCTATTACATCATATAATGTACTGAGAATGAAATCTACACACACTATTGTGTAGAGAAAAAATGCTGTACAATATTCTGAATCTACAAGTGTTTTTGAAGATGTTCAAACAGTAACTTAGTAAGTTTTTTATGTAACGGAAGAATCGTGGGTTCACTTTATAGCTGATCTTTCTTAGCTAGGAAATGCTTAACTGTGAAACTATAGCAATGGAAAGAAAAAAATATTCTTTCCATATGCTGTAAAGTGAAAAATTGAACTTCTTTAATGTTGTGTCTAATGGTGTTCATAGAAATGTTCCTTCCTAGTACTTAGAGTAAAAAGATCTGAGTTCTGGCACTTCTAATGTATGTTGTCCAAGTGAACTTTTTTATTTATGTAAGCTATGCTATTCAGGTGTAAGGACTGAAAATTGGGACTGCATGACATCTCTGTTTAGACCTGTATGTATGTATATGTCTTCCTGCTGCTGTCAGACAAAGGAAACATTTCTTCAGATTGTGTACTTTTCCTTTTCTGCAGGTTATCATCCCCTTTTAATTCCATATCTTAGTCTGGCTTTACTTTCATAAATGATGCATTTGTTCTGTGTCTTACATCTCTTTTTAAAAAAACCTCAAAACTGTGCTTTGCAAGTTCAGATACAAAGTGGTTATGAAACAAGTTTCTCATCTTGATTTTGCTTTCTGGTTAAGTGTGTTGACAGCTCTGACATTCGAAATCCATGCAGCTTGAATCCTCTTAGAGAGCCATTTGCCAAGAAGGAATGTGGAATACTGTTAAGTGAAGCATTCGAAGCTTGCCATCCAGTGGTGAGTGGTGGTCACATATAGAAAGATGTGAAAGTGAACATATCACTAGAGAGAAACTTTACTCTTCAACTCACATCACTTTAAATCTTCATCTTGTCCTCCATAACATAATAATTTTGACTATTATAGCAAAAGAGAACACAAAGAAAGTCTAACCCATACCTGTTCTGATTCTAGAATGTGAATGTTTAACTGGACCTGTTATAATGGTCACATAGGAATTAGGATTTTCCCCCAAAAAAGGTGATCAACACCAATGCACACAGTATAGGCAGCAAAGGGGAGGAGCTGGAAGCCATTTTGCAGCAGGAAAACTATGATATAGTTGCCATAACAGAAACATGGTAGGATGATTTGTACAAGTGGAATGCTGTAATGGATGGCTATAAACTCTTCAGGAGGGATTGGCAAGGAAGCAGAGGTGGTGGGGTAGCCCTGTATGTTAGGGAGTGTTTTGATTGCCTGGAGCCTGACGATGGTGACAATAGGGCTGAGTATTTATGGATAGGAATTGGGGGAAAGCCAACAAGGCAGATATCATGGTGGGATGCTGTTATAGACCACCCAACCAGGATGAAGAGACAGCTGAAATATTTTATAAGCAGTTTGGAAAAGTCTCACGATCGCTAACGTTTGTTCTCGTGGGGCACTTCAACTTCCTGTCAACTGTTGGAAATACAATACAACAGAGAGGAAACAGTCTAGAAGGTTTCTGGAGTGCATGGAATATAACTTCCTAATGCAGTTGGTGAGTAAGCCAACTAGGGAAGGTGCTCTGCTGGACATGTTATTTGCAAACAGAGAAGGACTTGTGTGTGATGTGATGATTGGAGACCATCTTGGACATAGCCATCATGAAATAATAGTTTTCAATTCTTGGAGAAGCAAGGAGGGCTACCTTGAACTTCTGAATGCAGGCTTTCGCATGCTTAGTGGACTGGTTGACAGAGTCCCTTGTGAGGCAGACCTGAAAGTCAAAGGTGTCCAGGAAGGCTGGACATTCTTCGAGAAGGAACTCTTAAAGGCACAGAAGCAGGGAGTCCCTCCCCATGTGCCTAAAGACGAGTCAGCAGGGAAGACTACCAGTGTGTCTGAGCAGAGAGCTTTGTCTGAAACCTAGGAAAAAAAGGAGTTTATGAACTTTGGAAGAAGGGGCAGGCAACTCAGAGGAACTTAAAAGGATGTTGTGAGGTTATGCAGGGAGAAAATTAGAAGGGCCAAAGCCTAACTAAAACTTAATCTGGCTACTGCCATAAAAGACAATAAAAAATGTTTCTGTAGATACATTAACCCTAACCCTCCTAAAGGAGGGCTAAGGAGAATCCAATTGTGTGAATCTCAACAAGGCTCAGTGCTGGGTCCTGCACTTGGGTCACAATAACCCCAGGCAACACTATAGGCTTGGGGAAGAGTGGCTGGAAATCTGCCTGGTGGAAAAGGACCTGGGGGTGTTGATTGACAGCAGGCTAAATATGAGCTGGCAGTGTGCCCAGGTGGCCAAGAAGGCCAACGGCATCCTGGCGTGTATCAGAAATAGTGTGGCCAGCAGGAGTAGGGGAATGATGGTCCCCCTGTACTCAGCCCTGGTGAGGCTGCATCTTGAATACTGTGTTGAGATTTGGGCCCCTTGCTACAAGACAGACATTGAGATGCTGGAGTGTGTCCAAAGAAGGGCAATGAAGCTGGTGAAGGGTCTAGAGCACTTGTCTCATGTGGGACAGCTGAGGGAACTGGGGTTGTTTAGTCTGGAGAAAAGGAGGCTGAGGGAAGACCTTACCACTCTCTACAACTACCTGAAAGGAGGTTGTAGGAAGTGGAGTGTCAGTCTCTTCTCCCAAGTAACAAGTGATAGGACAAGAGGAAATGGCCTCAAATTGCTTCAGGGGAGGTTTATATTGGATATTAGGAAAAAAAATTTCACCAAAAGGGTTACTAAGCACTGGAACGCTGCTAAGGGAAGTGGTTGAGTCACCATCCCTGGAGATATTTAAAAGATGCTTAGGGATATGGTTTAGTGGTGAACTTGGCAGTGCAAGGTTAATGGTTGGACTTCATGATCTTAAAGGTCTTTTCCAACCTAAACAATTGTATGATTCTATGAGGACTATCTGCACTTAGCTGACCTAGATAGTAAGCTGCTTTGGCTTATTAGTCCCCTTTGTAATTAATGCAGACAGAATTACACCCAATTTGTGTTACCTTTGTTCATCCCAAACATTGTTTGCATAAGCATAACCACGTTATTTTGCTCAAATGTATTACATAGCATGCAGATTTTTCAGACACATTTAAATAAATTCACAGTTCCTTCTAGGCAGTATCAGATGTGAAGAATTCATTCCTAGGAAAAAATACATATATCTCCTTACTCAGGCAACCACCTAGGGAAACAAATGAGACAAACAACATGTTCTAACAGTTCTTACAGACTCAGGTTCAGCTGCAGAATGAGGGAGAACTGATTTCCAGAGTTAGATCTTACATAGAAAATGATATGTCCCAAAATGTTCAGGTATTAAGACTGTATTGCATGACTTAGAGTGTGTCAGAATGGTTCCTAGGGAGACAGGAGATTTCATATGAAAGCCAACCAGGAGTCTTGCAAGGTTGCTTTGTATATTATTTTACAAGAGAGGGGAAGTTGATGTTAAAGTTGTATTAATGTAATGTCAGTTTAGTCCACTATAAGACATAGGTAGCAATGAAGTTCCTCATAAGTGTGTAGGTATTACTCAAGTGTGAGTCCACATAGAATGTATAACAATTCAATAAGCAAAGTAGCATTGGCAGTTTTCTTTGAAACTTTGTAACTTTAGACAAGATTTCAAAATAATTTAAGGGAAAAATCACAAATTCGCCTGTGAAATTTTCTAATAATATGACAAGAATGAACTACTGTTACATGAAAAGGAGTGTTTTCCATCTACTTTATTATTTCTTACATTTTATGTATATCTAACTTTCTTAACACTTCTGAGATTTATTGATCTGTGATCAGTTTAGAGAGTTTCCCTTATTTCTTAAGCTTATTTGTAGTTTATTGTGGTTTAAATATTACCAAACCATACAAAAACACAAGCTCACAACATCATCTTAGTGTGCATGTTCTCAATGGGTCATTGATTTAATTGTGTTGCTAAGTACTGTACGAGATTTTACGATGTGTTCTAATAAACTTTCTTGTGTGTCAGGAAGTATTTATAATTAAAATCTTTAATACTGCAGAGCATTATATATTAAATTTTGAAAGAGTCATAGCTTTGTATTGAGGTGATTGTTGCCAATGTCTATGTGAATACTTCTGATGTGATATTTATATTTCCAGATTGATGTCACCTGGTTTTATGCAAACTGCTTGACAGATACATGTGGTTGTAACCAAGGAGGTGACTGTGAGTGTTTCTGTACAAGTGTATCAGCATATGCTCATCAGTGTTGCCAGCATGGAGTCGCTGTAGACTGGAGGTCCCCTAGAACATGTCGTAAGTTTGCTTAATTAGCGTTGCCAGTGACTGCCGCTGTCTGCATTCATGAAACCCAAACCTGAAAAATCAATCACATTAAGTTGCCTGAGGCCATGAATTGAGTCACGAAGCTATACTGACAGGAAGATGAGTGGGTGCCTCTCACTGCCCTCTGTGTTCATTTTGGTCTAGCTGGATTACATGCTTCTTCTCATATTTGTGGGTGGTACTCTTCTATTTTTACTTCCCTGTCTTATGATGTGAAAGGAGAAGTCATGGAAAGTCTATACCAGGATACCGCATGCATCTGTCAAACCAAAGTTAAGAAGTTAAGAGCTCAAGTAATTTCCATCTTCAGGAGGACTTCACTTCTTATAAGCATCTAGAAAACATAGTTGCCTTACTGCTGCCCCCAGAGAAGGTGTGAAATAGAAAGGTCTTCTGAAGAAAAACAAGTAGGGTTTTACTCAGGACTTTGCCATTACCTTAGTATCCCTATTCAACAGTGCTTAGAAGCTGTAAAAAAAATTAAAGGCCTTTTTCTGTGGCAGCTAGTGCAAATGCCTAACAGGAGACAGTCATTTCCCCAGAGCTGTGATAAAAAAGTGCAAGACAGAAAGAATGGAAGGAAACAAGCATTTTTCTAACTTTGCAGTTGCACAGAGTATGCAACTTGCTTGAACTGACACAGGAAATTTGCCAAAGAGCGAGAGGGTTACTCCTAATTTTTGACAGAAATGGTACATGTGCTTTAATGTGAACATGGAAAGACAGCAAAGCTTAGTCTTAACCACTAGAGGTCAGAAAAAGACAGCTGTGGATCTGTAAGCTTAGTATTTCCTGCTAGAAAACAATATTTTATTTAAATCAGTGTAAATCAGTATTTTATTTAAAGCCGTAAAGTAAATATTTGACAATAATTTTTGTAATAAATGTCTGAATGATCTAACTTGGTGAAGCATTTGGCTTACCCATTAATCGTAGAGGGTAATAGAAAAACTGTTTATCTGCACAATGCTTGCAACTACATTTCTTTTCTTTTTATTTTTTAGCTTATGATTGTGAATATTTCAACAAAGGTAAGTCCTAAATGAACTGATAAAATGTCAATAAAATAGCTGGTTTCTTCATATGAGTCTTAGTACTTTATATAAAAATAACTGTGTTTAATTAAACAGTTGCAAGTGATGCATTGCTTAAATAGCGAAAATTCTGTTTTAGTGGTTTATTTTGCTTTTTCAAAAGCTTTTTATTTCATAATCTTTTTTTTTATTCCTGGGCGTTCCCAAGAATACATGTTTAATTAATTTTCTTTGCATTCATGGATCATGATTAAACTGTTAAATCATTAAGTAATTAATATACTATTCAACTCAATAGTACTACTGGCTAAGTACTAATAGTACTAATGGCACTACTTGCTTAAGGCATACTGCAGTTCAAAATTGATACCCAGTGGGTTAAACCAGTCATGATCTCCTGTGCAGCCTCAAGAGGGTGCTATCTATTAAGATACTTCAGCGTTTTTGTGCCCAAATGAGAATAACTCATTTAGGTATCTGACCTAGCTTTAAGTTCTGGAGTGACATTGCTGCTGCATTAGAATGGCTCTCAGAAAGAGGTGCAAAACCTGTGCATCGTGCTAGAGGAAACAGTGAATCTGCATTTGGGTGCTGTGCTGCTGTGTTAACACTGGAATCCATATTCAGACTATTTCAAAGTTATATTGTGATTGTGTAGTTAGATGTGGCATACATACAAGCACTACAAGCCAGCCTGATGTGAGGAACGGTCAGGACTTCTGCTGTTTATTCTGTAACTCTTTTGTCAAGCTCATGTAGAACCCTGTCTATCCAGATGGTTTGTGATATTTTGGTCTTCTCTTAGACTCCATTTTGTAGCAGCTCATTCCCAGAAAGATCTCGGAGAGGGACTCAGTTTAAATTAGAAGAGACTTGTGCAACATGCCAGGCTCAAATGATACAGCCAAGAAATTTACATTTTCTGATATACTGACTGCTGAAAAGACTTTGAGTAGGGTCAAATTGCTAATGCAGTGGATTTTATCTAAATCACTATTTAAGCCTCTAAGTTAATTTAAATAAAGGACAGTTGAATATAAGAGGTGATTGCAGTTTTACATTTCCTTTTTCATCAGTTCTGTTTGATAAATGAAATACAGTCTGATACTAAATAATCTTATTGCAGTTGTAACAGATTGAAAGTGTGGTGCCTCTAACATCTGTGGTAGTAGTGAAGTGAGATGATAACATATGCTTTTAAAGTGTGTTATTGGTTTTACTTGTTATTGAATTCTCACTGACAGAAATTGTTTGAAATAGTGGAAAGTTGTGCATGTGACCAGCTTGTAATAAACATGGTTATCATACACTTCTCGCTTCTTATCTTCCTACTGTTTGCTAATCCAGCTCATCATTATTCCACATCGGATGTTTCAAAGCTGCCAGTGGGGAAAAGAAGTAATCTCTAAGATGAAGATTTTATCTACCTCAAATATAGTGGCATTCCCCAATATTACTTACTTTTGGAGACAAGAAAGTTAAGAAGCTGTCTTAGACCAGAGAGTGGTTTTCTCTATGTAACTTTGTCATGAATCTAAAGTGAAATAGTTCCAGTCTGAGTAGAAGCAGGAGCAGAAGCCTTTTATCTATGATAAGGGGAAATTCTCAGCTGGTAGCTGTGGTTTCTCAAGTTTTGAATGGGCCTAAAATTTGAGACTTAAATGTATAATAACATTTCTAGACCACTAATTTTTAAAATCTTTTCTGACTCCCTGCACTGAAGGTAACGAGGTATCACTGCACATGTTTTGCTAGGCATGGGCTTGTGTCCTAACTGGCAACCTATTTATACCATTAAAATCTAAAACTCTGATTGCAGTGCAGCCTTCTTAAGATTTTAAAACTCTCAATAAATTTTAAGATTAGGGAGAACCAGAATGTGAGGGTAGGCTGCAAATTGCGTTCCAAACTTCTAACCTGTTGGAATAGATTTTAAGAGTGAGTAGTATTACCTGCAACTATCAGCTGAGAAGTTCTGGGACATTTCTACCTTAGATGTATGCTTGTTGTGTCCTGGCTTGTGAATAAAATGATAGTAAGCTGAATTGCTCATGTGCGGTCTAAAGTATCTGGGTTTAACAGAGAAGTTTACAAAAACAATTTCAAATAACACTTAAAAATTAAAATGCTTTCCTGCAGTGAAATAGGAACGAAGTGAGGAGGTGTGACATTGTAAGATTTGTGAAATGATAACTTCACATGCTTTTGGATTTTTTATTTATAGGTAAAATATGATCATTCCTTTCCTTACAATGCTGATTTCTTCCTGTCTCACTTCCCAGTGGTTACGTTTGTATCTACGCTGCTCAAGGAGTACTTGATGACAACAAACTTTTATTCCTTGCAAAATGCCTCACACTTCGGACACTAATAAAATAGGTTTTAAAGAATAGTAAGAAATGTATAATCATTCAACCATACAAATAAACAATTTAGAGGAATCCCAGGGTGGTCTGTAGAACACTGTTTCTAAATCAAATAACTGAGGAGTCAGCTAACTTTATTAAAGTGACTATGAAACTGAGGAACGAGAGGGAGGAAAAGAAGCCAATCTTGAAAACTGAAACTAGGTATTTTGGACAGTATTCAGAACAGGTATTTTCTAAAAGGGTTTGGCTTTGTTTTTGTCATTATAATTTAATGCATGGCACCTAGAGCTAGTTTCAGAGTAGAGAGATGTGTTTATATGCTGTATCATAATATTTAGAGCTCAAGCAGTTGTGACACTTCACATGAGAAGTATTTCTGATTTTTATTTTTTTTTTCCCCCCTAACAGCTCTGGGAAAGGGCCCATACAAACTGGTCAGCTATTTGGATGGAGAATTTGTAATCGCAGTGAAACTGGTGGGTGGTGGTGTTTTCCCAGTGAGAGAAGAAGATTTTGTTCCTGGACATGCAG
This sequence comes from Psophia crepitans, assembly GCA_013399095.1. Lineage (NCBI taxonomy): Eukaryota > Metazoa > Chordata > Aves > Gruiformes > Psophiidae > Psophia > Psophia crepitans. Next base: position 573,357 of record VWZZ01004506.1, read on the forward strand.
TGAGCTTTATGCTGACTTCAGGACTTTATAAACCCAAAGCACATGGTAAAGTCACTGTAACCTAGAGGCTTAAACAAGGCAGAGCAAATTCTGCCCTTTAATACAAGCCTATGTTTAAGAACAGACCTGGGTCAAAAATTCTTTTCTTTATCTGTCAGCTCATTGTGCACCTTAATGTTGTCTGCCAAAATTTTCGTTTGGTTGGTTTTAATTAGATGATTGTAGCTTTATAAACAGATACTTTTAGTTGAAAAACAACAGCCTCTTCTGCCCCAACCTTCAGAAGCACCAAACCAGTGTTGTAGCCCAGTGCACCAGATATATGTTGCTCCCCCTACCTTTCGTCTGGCAGAACTGGTACATGGGAAAGAATGGGAGAGAAATGATGCAAGAAAAGTGCTCTCTAGTTCACTTGCTTTGCCATCATTGCTCATTGTCTGCCCACTTGTACAGAGATGTCCCTTGGCACTAACCTGAGCTGTGTAAGGGTGTATGCTGCAAATTTGTCCCCTTCAAGTCCCAACTTAAGTTTCCAGTGAAGGAACATGTTGCTTATTCAGTAGATGAAAGAAGTCTTGCCCACCTTCAGACAGGTGGAGAAAGCTTACAAGAATATATTCAGCCCGTTGAGATACTGATTAAATGCTAGAGTTGTCTGTATACACAGTTGTGATGCCCACAGAGTATTTAATGCCCATCTGAGTCGCAGTACAGTTTTACTGCCCAGAGTCCCTTGATTAGGTCTTTGGACAGCCTGAAGGTGGCTGTCTTTGTGTAATCAAAGAAGAGATATGGGTCAGTTGAAAAAATGACAAGCATTTGATTAGTAATACTGCTGCTTGTAGAACTGACACTAGAACTCCTGTAACAGAATATCCAGAGCCAGATTTCTTTTATTAGTCATAGTTTTGAGACACTTGTATGTTACGGTTAATTTAGGTTTGGAAAGGGAAGGTCAGTCCTACTATTTTATTCCCATATAAAAATCTTTCGCTCAGAATTTAACCCGGCAAATGGAATTTGTACCTTATAGTCCAATTTCAGCGAATGGCATTTCATCATTTGGCTGTGGAGAAGTTCATGTAATCAATACGATATTTTTTATATCCGTGTCTTCATTTATATACCTGCATTCTCAGTTCTTTGGTACCTCAGAAAAATGGATGTGTTTCTTCAGTTTCAGACAAATCATAAATAATGGAAAATTTTGGGCATTGATGTACTCATTGGCTGTATGTCAGGTATTATAAAGGTACATTGACTGTCCATTGTTACTTATCAAATAGCTACTTGCTACAGACAATTAATAAAAAGATTAATGCTACTGTGTTTTTCAGATTAATTGAAGCTTTTATGCTCAGAAAACAAGCTGGTCTTCCAGAAGTGTTATACCAGAATAGGATAGTATGTCTGTTTAATAGAGATCATTTGTTCTCTATGCATTCATTTTTTCAAGAAATGCTACCCAGGCCTTGAGCCTTAGTTGATTTTACAGTAGTTTAATGGCTGTTTTCAAGAGAATAGCAGAGTTTACAGCAAAATAGAATGAAGTAATTCTGTAAGCAACAGATGCCAGTAACAGGCTCGAGGTCTGCCACTCTGCAATCGGCTGTACAGAGGCTTGCTTGAAATCAGCAGTACTGTTTTCAGGGTAAGGTATCATGTGGGTACATTTATCAGAAAACAGACTTTGCTGTTACCATTCTTAAGGGAAGGGCTAGAGAACTGATCACTTAGTAATTAAGACATAAAGGTGTAAGCTGAATGCAAAATACATTTTTGTAATTTATTTTTAATGAAAGGCTGAGTTCTCAAGCTATAAATTCCTGACGGCAAATGTTACTTGTAAAGCTATTTCAATGAAGTTTAAATTTTTATTAAATAAATGGCTTAATGAAGGCTGTAAACTGAAATTCTGCTTGATTGCAGGGCTATATTCCTTTATCCTGCTGCGGGCAAATGTCGTAATCTGCTTGTATTCCTGTTGAATTCTGTAAGGTATTTGAAAAACTAAATAACCATCAAAATCTAGTACTTTGGAATCTACCTTTAGTATATTTTCTTACCAGATTCAGGCTATTTTCACTGACAGGGCCAAACTCAGTTTTGATTGCTCATGCTACTAGTATCAGTAGTGGTATATCAGAATGATTTTAGTCTATTATGCATCTATCAGCAAGTAAATGAGTTCTGTGTGTTTTTTTCAGATTCCAACTTGATTTCATTTGAAACAGCTGAGAGACCAAACTATTTTCTTCAGCTAGCCTCCAATAATACTCTTGTTCTTTCTAAGTGGGAAAAAAGAGAAGCATTTCACAACAGATCTACATTTGTCATTCACAAGAATACATGGCTTTCAGGATACAGTTCCTTTGAATCATTTGCGAAACCAGGATACTTCATCCACATTTCACCCTCTTCAGTTGAGCTTTTGAAGTACCGTCATTCAGAGGAGTTCAGACTGTCAACCCTTTTTAAACTCATAGGTAGGTAATTAAAGTTGTATTTTATGAACAGCAGTTTTCCTCCCTGTGACAATACAGGCTAAATGGAATTGATATTTTCCGAAGTGATGAGATTGCTTACTTCCCCAGTTTACTGCGAGCTGTGGCACACAGGCACCAAATCCTCTTTCCTGAGCTTTGTAGTGAGGAGGCGATTCTGTTTTCTTGTCAAAAGCCATTAAATAGCCTAATACACAACTTTGCTATATTTGCCAGCTGTTTTTGGACATACAGAGCCTAGTGTACAGTTAATGGGCAATACTTGCTTTGTAGGTGGTGAGGAAATTCTTAACGAATAGAAAATTCATGATGAATATTGGACTTCTTAAGGGAGTAGAAAAGAACCAAATACATCTCTAATAGCAAAGGTCTGTGGATGACATTTTCTCCTCCTTTCCCTCTGACTGCCACCAAGAGAGTTTTCTGTACAGTGCATTCCATTGCAAGCTTTGTGGCCTCCTCAGAGGCCATGCCATCCAGTGCTAAGGACAGTGTCTGTAGATTACATCTCTCAAACCTCATGTTTCCCCTGAAAAACAACTTGAGCTTTATCCGCGTACCCACTCACAGAGGCTCTGCCTTTTTGGATGTTATCCCCCAGTGTTTCAGGCATCATCTAAGTGGAGATACATGCCTCTTCTTGGGGACCTAGATGTCTGTTTCTGTAATGTTTCTTGGACAGCTACAGCTCTTGCATGCACAACATAGACTGCTGTGAGAGTGTTTCTACCTACTGGAGAGATTCCCATTCCTGTAATAGCATTCCCATTCCACTGAGACGTAAGGATCAGAAGAGAGGAGATATTCTTAGGGCCCTTCATAGGAGCTGGATCCAGAAGTTGCTCCTACAAGAACTGATGACAAAAACCACCATTAAAAAAACACTAATCAATGAAGCTCGCTCTTTTTTTTAGATAAGTAAGGAAAAGAAATAATAACTGTTTTCACATATTCTTGGGAATCATGCGCTGAAATGAGGATGGCCTTATGGGTCAAGATGCAAGAGTTACATTGGCCTACAAAATAAAGCAAAGCAGATTATTCATGAAAGCACCATATGCTTTAGTGTCTGCTTGTCTTGATACATCAAATGTGTTCATATGACTTCATTAATGAACTTCAGTGACAACTACTACTTGCTGAGACTACTGGCCTTTGTGTGGTGTATAAAATTCCAAAATCAGTACAAGTGTTTATTTTTATGTTCTATAGCTTTTTATTGTGCTGTAATTCTAAATGCATTAGTAATTTGTTTATTGGGGTAGCACGAGTCTTTTAATATGTATTCTTGGCCCTTTTTTAAAATAAGTTCTTCATTCTCTGAAACCAAATTTTGTTTTACAAGCAAGGAAAGAAAATAAAATAGAACAAATTAAGCGTGGCCTGGCCATGTTTTATGGTCACCATTTTGAATCTCAGCACAGACAAATTTGAAGCAGGCGCTGACTTCTGTGACAGAAGAGGCCAACTGTATGCCTGGTGGAGCTTCTTGTTATCAAAACATTGAATTAAAGTGTTAATGGTGGCATTGTGAATCTGCCGATGTTTTGCGGTGCATTATGCTGACAGCCTAATGCAGCTGTTGACTGGCACACTCCAACTTCAGAAAAAATGACAGATTTTGTCATTGCCAAATGCCTGTTGCCACTTGACAAATGCTTGTAATCACAGAGCTGTTGAGGTTTTTGAACAGCAGAATTACAGAGCTAATGATATTACCAGGATGTTCGTACAGCATTTCAAGCAAGGAACTTTTTTTGGATGTAACAAAAATATCTCCTTAGTCTTTTATCTTTGAGGGATGAATGAAGAAGGTTAAAACATGTTCCAATTCTCAGTGGTCATCCATTAACACAGAGTGGTATGTCTTTTCAAGTGTGAAGTCTTTACCCTCCAGTCATTATACCAAAAAATCCTATCTATGCCAATGGAAAATTAAAACAATTTACCTCAGCAAGTGAGATCAGATCAAATGATCAAGAGGCATTTCATTAATCACCACATCCGAGGGCTTGGGTTTCAGGGTTTTATAAGCAGAGAAACACAGGGCTCGAATCTTTCTCCAGTGTACTTTCACAAGGGCCAGCCTGCTGATGTAGGGTAATTACATGGTCTAAAAATACAGCAGCATTTGTTTAAGTTAATGGAAAAGTTACACCAGCTCCAGAGTGCACAGGCAAAAGCGTATTGAGTTTCCTGCTGACTATTGTAAATGCTTTGCATATTAGATCAGAAACTCTTGAACCGGGAACAGCTATTCCTGCAGAATCAGAGGATAAATATCAGGAGCAGAATAATAGGCCCAGTAAATCCCCTTGGCCAGAAAGTTCCTCATGAGACTTCTTCATGCTCTGTGACGCACATTCAAAAGGAAGAATTTTAAACGACCTGATGACCACAGCAATAGATACATGTTTGTTTAAAGTCAGCTGACGAGTCACTTTTTCCAGTTTCATAGCAATAAATATTGTCACATTGAAATACTTGACTATAAATTGCGCAGATATGATGGGCTAACACTGCAAACTATTTTCCATGAGAACTCACTTCAGCTTTTAAATTGGGTTATCTTCATTACACTCAGATTTGTCTGCTGTCCGGTTCCCACAAACATTTGAGGGTTTGAGTTGGTAACTGAATTTGAATATCTAGAGTATACTTCCTTAAAAAAAATACGTGCTGGAATTTTTACTGCCAATGGATTGGTATGCATTCAGTCAAAAGAAAAAACACTTAGTCTTACCAGATGGACAGGCACAGAAGTGTCATGTAAAAGCGATCAATTCACATTTGAAATTGTTGGGAAATTAGTGGCTATAAGGAACTGATGATCTTTTTATGGATATAGGTGCAGTTTTCTTAACCTTTTTAAAAACAATGTGCTCAAGCTACTTTCCTGTTACTTTCCACAGAATTATCACAATATGCTTTACCTTTTTAAGATCACTCTAGTTTTATATATATTATAACAAATATGACTTGCCCTATATAAATTCTGCAGCAGAGCTCTTAATAATGTTAGTTATGTGCTCTAATAGCTAACTTGCTCTAAATATAAGGCCTGTCTCAGAGAGAATTTTCAGCTAAAATTAAAATCTCAAGATGCACTAAGTATATGCACACTGCACAGAGGTGTCAATTAATTTTTTAAGTTTGATACAGGACATTTTTTGTTGCTTTTAATGTTTGTATCTTAACTAAAACATGTTCAAAAATATAGTACAAAACTGAAAATTAAATTCATTTTAATGAAAAACATTTTTTTACAGAAACATCTTGCATCTTAAGTGATATCATTGGCTATTTTAACCTCAACTTTTATCCCTTTCCATCAGTAGAATTAATTTTCTAGAATGTCCTGTTTTACTTATAAGGAGTTGCTTTTAAGTTTAATTTGAGCTCATATGCTTTGTCAGTCCAAAAGATCATGACATGGTGCCTGAGCCTGGATAATACTGAGCAACTGCTATTGTACCTGCAGATCCTGGGTATGTCACTGAACACATCTGCTCAGTAGGTCTTGGAATCAGACCAGTATTACCGTAGAATTCATGGAATCATAGAACTGTTTTTATTAGAAAAGATGATCATTAAGTATAATAAAGTCTTTCTTTTTTATACCACAAATACAAACATTTGACCTCCCATTTTTAACTGAATGAATAGGAGGAGATTAAATAGTTACATTAACAAGACTATATTCCTCTAACATCATAAGAGTAAACTCAAACAGAAGTATTTAGGAGGTAGATAATTATACTTTGCTTTCACTGATGTTTTGGCTGGGCACAGAGTTCAATTTTTCCAGTGATATTTGCTTGCATTTCTTGTTGGAGAAAGTTAGAAGTCATGGGCAGAGTTTGTTAGCAGTTTGTGTGTGTTAAGTAGATAGATAGGATTTCATGTTTCTAAACTTGTAACTGAGGAGACAGGCAATCTATGTTACTAAGCAGAGTTTTGCTGCATTATAAATAGAACTAATTCTAAAGTAAATTTTGTTCCTGCTAGATTTTTTTAAATCTTTGGGAAAAGTAGAAAAACAGAAATAAGTGTCAGATGCGAATGAAAATCCACATACTTTCTTTTTTCATTATTTTAAAAACTTTTATTTTAAATACAACCTTTTATTAAAGTTAGAACATTTCAAATTTTAGGTTTTGGGGTGGTTTTTTTAAAGCAAATAGCCATTTTTTGAGTAAAGCATGAACTTATTCATAATATGAAAATTCTGATAATGGCAAATTTTGGCTCTGAGGTAAGAGCATAGGAAAAAAAAAGGCAGGATGGACTTGTGAAGCCTAGGAATTGTCAACACACAAAAAAGTGCCCAAGGAACTAAGAAAGGTGGTTGTGATTCAACGGAACACCACAGTCTGCCAGTGACAAAAAAATTAAAATTCTTCATTAAATGGTAGCAGCTGTTCTCATTACCACAGAGTTATTTTTGAAAGCTACAAAGAATTAAAATCATAATGTACAGGGAACAAAACACTTCTCTGATGTCCCAGCAAGTGAGAAAACATGGATTTGGGGAATATCTTTTAATATTTTGTCTTTGCCAACATGTATACCTGCACTCATATGCTTTCCATGGTACTGTAACATGTCAACGTGCTCAGTTCCTGTTAGATAAAAGAACTGTGGGCTCAGCTGGCACGTCAACTGGAGAGACTGTCATCCAGGGCATAATTTACCATTTTGTGAAGGATTTGCTGTGTCACTGAACAGAAGACAAATGCTGGTAGATTTCACCAGGATACACATGGTTATTTTCAAATGCCATGACAAATCCTTTTGAGGAACACATGCCTGATAGGAGAAGCTTGACTCATTGTCTGTAAATTGTGTATCATTCTTTTGTTGTGAGTGAACTGTACTGTGTTGCGCAGAGTACAGTAAGCTCATATTACTGGTTGCTAAAGGGGGAATTTAAGTTTTAAAAAAATAGGAAGCATGTGGTGGAGGTGGCTGGTTAGCATCCTGGCTAGCATAAAGCATTCGTGCCGTGACACTGGTGAAATCCACAGTTTCTGAGTTGTGGTAGTTTCTGTCATCGGAGTAGCAGTATTGTGGTAATAATAAAGCTGAGGGTGGTCTGGCATCGAAGTTAATGTCTAAAATCAATACAGACAGTTAAAGGAATATTTCCTTCAGTTTAGGGAGAGGGATGTTTGAATGGCTTTGAAGCACTTTGTTAGTGCTTTTCATTTTACCCTAATGATTGTGGTTTATGGGGGTCACAGGTAACGTGATATATGTACTAAAAAGACACAAAATAATCTAGTATTTTAGCTAAGTATAGGGATATTTTATTGTTCTCTTGGATTAGTCATGAATTCATGTTACTTCAGAACATGACTCTGCTTCTGCTTCTCCTCCCCTTCATTTTCTGCCTCATCTATTCAGTCTAAACCTTTCAAGCAGGAGCTGCATCTTGTGGGTTTTTTCACAGTGGCTTGCACAGTCAGTCAGCAAGGTCCTTGGGCTGCTTAGGCATTCCAGAAGTGATACTACCAGTAGTGAAAACTTTAAATATGATGAATGACTCAACTGACATTCTCTTAATGCTGGAAATGTATTTTCCCATATTACATAATAAAGCACAGATTTAACTATATCTGATGGGTTTACTGGGACATACTGAAAACTTTTGAGATACTGGAAACCAATTCATGCAATATATTGAACTCTTGCTGTGGTGGTGATTGTCGGTTCTTTTATGTAATTTACACACTAAAAAAACCTAATACAGCTTGGCCCAGCATACTCAGTTCTCTCCAATCCCTTCACTGGAAAATTAAATGTCCATTGGTTCTACAGCTCTTTCTTTAGAGTTTTTTTTTATAACCAGGTTTATGAATCCATCTGTTGTCCGTACTTCTTTCTGCAAAAGTAGAGACAAAATTTGGAGACAAGGATGTCGTTGTTCATTCTTGACTGAAAGTAGTGTTTATGAACCACTCAACAAATGCGATGCTTTTATGTAGAAATTCACTCTGTTTCCTACCAACACATGCAACACCAGCATACTCTGTGAACTTAATCTGTAGGAAAGCTTGAGGGAAACATGACAATCATTTAATAGAAGTCTAAATTTATTTGGAGAATGGGAGATGGTATGTTAATCCCACTGCTTGGAAGTGTTAATTCACAATCACTGTTCTGCTAAACTGAGAACCCAACATCCTTTGTCGGGTTATAGTATGTGTTCTGCAAAGCTTGTGCCTTCATTGTGTTTGAAACTACTTCTGTGATTAACAGTGGGGCTCATGGGAAGAGTTAAAAGTTACAAATCTGTCTCTGTACTTAATCTAGGGTAGTCTGATGAATGAGATTTCCTAGATTCCACTTGGATATGCTGTTATTACTACTGTTGGTGACTGCCTGTGCCAGCAGGTCTCTGATATGTTCTGTCTTTTTCTGTCTTTATCTTCTCCTTTTGTCCTTAAACCTTACCACTCTGACCTGTTAATGCATACAAACCCCCATACATCAGTCAGCAAAATGTATAGAAATAATTCCCTTCCTCCATTAGATTTAAGTAACTTAAATTGATTTCACTAGAAGGAGTCACAGAAGTATTCAATGATGTGTACTTAGTTTTTTTATGGGAATGTAACTTTACAAATGGATTTATTTACTGTTGTTAGGATTCATGTTTTCAAAAGCAGTGGCCAGTTATGTCCTCGGTTAAAGTGGCATGTAAAAAGGATACACCAGATGGCAACATAGACACTTTTTTGTCCGAGTTTGATTTATACCATTGATTTAAGAAAATTATTTGTATTTAAAAAGAAGACATTAATGGTTAATAGTGGCAAAGAGATATTTACCTGTAAGTACTGATATCCCTAAATTGCAGGAAGAACAATTTCTTAGGATTTTCATGGAAAAATTGAATGTCTCGAAGATGTAAAAGAGCTACTCTCTGTATCTTTCTCAAGCAAACCTTAAAAGCAAAAAGACTTCACAAGACCAAAAATCGAAACTTTTCCTAAGCATTTTCTTTCTGATCATTAATGTAAATATTGTTTAAGAGCAGCTACTCTTCATAGGCTCTGAACAACATAGCTGTAAGATTACGTTTATCAATCTACAGGGGATCCACATGTCATGATGGTGATCTTCTGTAGGCATAAATGTAAAGGAAGTGTCACTGCTCTGCCCTGACTGCTCCAGGAAGAAACTGGGGTGGGCTGTCATAGTTTAAGTACTGAAATCCAGATATATTACCTAAGTCATTCTGACGTTGGAAGAGCCACTGGGCTAATCTGGCATTGTCTGGGGAACTGTTCTGCATGCAGATGGAGCAGGGCTGTAGTGAGAAAGAAGGCTCAATGCTGCATTTGAACATGCGAGTGCATGTCACCCACATGATGATTGCCAGAAATTTGTTTCTCTCAGATTTAACAATCTATTTCTTCTTTACTTAAATTATGCAGGAATTTCACAAAATTAAATAAGCACTGGAAGTATAGCTGATCCTTATTTCTGTTTGTTTTCACTCTGAAGTTTAACTCTTCCTCTATCTGAATTTGTACTTTGAGTTTCAAGTGAACTTGAAATCTTTCAATAAACACTGTCTGCTTAGATAGTCTGAAGGAATTTTAGATTTTGGGCAGGGTCATTGTTGTTCGGTTGTTGTTGTGGGGTTTTTTATTTCCCATAGTGTTTCATTATTGGTACTATTTTTTCTGGTGAAGTATACGTATTGAGTTAAATTTTGGAAGACTACACATCTCATCATCTCTGAGTGCTTTGTTCATCGTAGGGGCAGTTAGAATTTCAGATTCAAAGTGTTTTCAGGTTTGAATTAATTTCCCTTGGAGTAGCTATCATACACTCCTTTTGAGAAGATCAACTGTTCAGATGTGTTGTTTTAAAGAGTCTGAATTGGTATGATTTCTGCTTGCTTTATTTGCAGTGGTATTTGTTTTGGCTCTTAAAATACAGTTGTACCGTACACCTATATGCTATATCAGCATATACAGTGCTATATCAGCAAATTTTACATATGAAGTAAACAACTGTTGTGCTACATTACATTATAAAGAGTATTGGTGTATCCAACTGATGCTTTTTATTTTTATTCTAATAACAGTAATTGTACTGAATCAACATAATCTTAATTTTGCATTTTGTTTGAATAACCAAACATATAGTTTCATTGTTGATACAGTTAAAACTTAAAAATAACGGCTCTGTTTTGCTGGTTTTATTTTCAAGTGATTGTAATATGCAGTAAATGTGGCTAATTCAATGTCACATTTTATACGATCAAGAGTAAAACAGGCTGCAGAGCCAGCACTCTTTGATATATTCTGCAAAAACAGAAACTGTTTTTCTAAGTTGTAAAGACCTTAACAGTAAAAAAAATATTACCAATTTTATTTGTAGAGAATACAGGTGGAAACAGTAAGAGATTGAGAGCTGCAGTGGACTTAAAGCTTGCCTCTTAGTGATATGTATCTGTGTGTATTTCTAGAAATGTATGAGAATAACAGATCTTGATTGCTTTTCAGATGTCAAATTTAAATTTCTATCCCGTTCTGCATGTGAATGGCATTATGGTGCCTGTACAAGCCCTTGTTTCAAGACATGCAGGGACCCTTTGGGAAAAACCTGTCAGGCAGTACCAAAGTAAGTATCTGTATTTTTATAGAAAAGTATGTAATTTGGTGACTATATTTATCCAGCACAGCAAGAATAAGAAGGACCAGATGTAGGGTCAGTATTAGCAGGACTGTGTTCTTGTGTGACAAGGTAAGCAAAGGGGAAAAGAAATAGAATAAAACCTGCTATGTGGCAGCTATGTGAAAGTGACATTTCAGTTGTTAGGTAGGTATTATCAGAGGAATGACTAGGATATTTTTAACTTTTAAGCTGGGGTGGTACTATAGACTATAAATAAAGAAAGGTGATTCCAAGTTTGTTTCAAATAGTTGTGCCCCTACTTCTATGGCATTGCAACAGCCAAATCTGCCCTTCCTTGCCTTTTCCTGCCCATGGGAGTTTGTACTTACTCTGGTAAAACTGGCATTTGGATTTTGGTGTGCAAAAGCATCTGGCATTTTTTAAGCAATAGCATTCATTGTTGAACCTGTGATCATCCATTTCAGAGGCTGAGTATCACACAGTTCATGCTTTAGCTTAGATCTGAGTGAGTACGGAAGCTCTGGTAATGACATTTTGAAGTAATGAGATTAGATAGAACAAAAATGTCTACTTAGAGTTACTTTATAAATAAATTCTGTGTTCCTAAAATTAAATGTGCAATCCAGAAGATACTGTTCAACTAGTTAATACTAATTGTTTTTCTTTTAGAGTGGAAGGATGCAGCCCTGTCTGTCCTCTCAATATGTTGCTGGATGAAATCACTCAAAGATGCGTGTATTTTGAAGACTGTATGTTTGAAAAATTATATATATATTTTATGTATGGTACTTAGCTTATTAATTTCTTAGATCTTCAGTTAAATTTTCAAATATCGATAATGAAATTTGTGTACCTGTGACCTGTACTCAGCCCTGGTGAGGCCGCACCTCGAGTACTGTGTCCAGTTTTGGGCCCCTCACCACAAGAAAGACATCGAGGCCCTGGAGCGTGTCTAGAGAAGGGCACCGAAACTGGTGAAGGGGCTGGAGCACAAGTCTGATGAGGAGCAGCTGAGGGAACTGGGACTGTTTAGTCTGGAGAAGAGGAGGCTCAGGGGAGACCTTATTGCCCTCTACAACTACCTAAAAGGAAGTTGTGGTGAGCTAGGGGGGTCAGCCTCTTCTCGCAGATAACTAGCGACAGGACAAGAGGGAACAGCCACAAGTTGCGCCAGGGGAGGTTTAGGTTGGAGATGAGGAGATATTTCTTCTCAGAAAGGGTGGTCGGGTGTTGAAACAGGTTGCCAAGGGAGGTGTTGGAGTCACCGTCCCTGGCGGTGTTTAAAGAAAGGTTGGATGTGGTACTGAAGGACATGGTTTAGTGGGTAATAGGTGGTGGGGGGACAGTTGGACTAGATGATCCTTGAGGTCTTTTCCAGCCTTAATGATTCTATGAGTCTTGAGCTCACAGAACATAGGTTTTAGTTAAAATAATTTCACTCCTCAAAAATGTGAGGCAAATTTTAAACTAAGAACAATGTTCTTTTTTCATAAAGCATTTCAGTAACAAATGTGCAGCAAATGATTTAATGAAATAATTTTTTAATTTGTCTATGAATTTTAGAGGTTTAAAGGCAGTTGAAGAGATCAGGATTATGTGAGTTAACGTAACTTCCTTCTAGCTTTGCTGCCTTCCTGACTATAATATATATATCTCCATAAATTTCCAACTACTAGTAACTTGTGTCTGATTTCAGGCATTGAACCTGCAGATGATAGTCCACCTTTACCACCCAGCATTCAACCACCAGCATTTTCACACATAACATCAAGTACCAGTTTGGCAGTGATAAGTGAAGCAGTAACTTCATTTCCTGTACCTGAAGCAAAGGACATGGAAACAACACTTGCTTCCAAATTGCAACTCACTGCAACAACAGCAAAAGCTGAATTTTCAGCTGTTACATCTAATACAACACTTCCAACCATAACTTCATCGTCAAATATTTCTTCACAGTCAACTGAAATTACATCTGGCAGAAGCACTGCAACAATGTCTGAGACGACAAAACCTAATATAAGCTTGTCTTCTCCTGTTGACATTTCTCCATTGTTTCTATCCACGGTCAGTTCAGAAACTTCCACAAAGATGCAACCAATCAGTAGTGGTTCCACTAAACTGTTGAGGGCTACAGAGCCTCAGACAGTGACTGCTACACAAGCAGTGACTACAAGCACAGAATCAGAAAGCAAACAAATTTCTACTTTTATTTTTACTGGGACGCCACTCATACTTGAAACAACAGAATTCCCAGTCAAAACTAAAATGATGGAAATACCAGAAATAGCCACAAGAACACTTCCCACAAAAGAAGCACAAGCAAAACCGGAAGGTCTTACAACATTTACACCCAGTTCATTTGAATTAATAACAGAAAAAACTACTGTGTATCTGCCCCAGTTTTCCACATCACCACCTCTGAGCATGGCTTCATATACGCCACCAGTAAACTTAACAGGAACTTCAGAAGGGACAAAAATAAGCGTAGGACAGTCTTTTACCACAGTAGCTAATCTTACATCAACATCATTTTCTCCTGTGTTCACTACTTTATCTTTGTTAAAACAAGTGTCTTCAGCAACAATGAAAGAAGCAATTGTTTTATCTGAACAAAGCACGAAGACTACATTTTCACCAGCATCCACATCACCTATTTCATTAGGAAAGGCAATTACAGAACCTCCTATTGAAACTGTTCAACAGCTGGCTGGTACTGCAGAGGTACCTTTCACTACAACTCTAGGTCCAAAGACAACTCTGCAAACTCAAGAGAGATCATCAGAAACAACTTTGTTACCATTTAAAACTCATGAAAAGGACGGTCCCAAAACAACGTCTCATGTGGAGCACATGTCAAGTTCCCTTTTCCCTCCATATTCACTACACCCTACAACTGAAAAAGCCGTCACACTCTCTACAAAAAGACCTTCAGTGTCTGTTCCTACTCCTGCTTCTCCAGCTTCAGGTGAATTAAAAAAAACATTTAAAACTGTTTCAACTACAGGATATCCCTCACATATTGTTCTAAACACAACAGAGTTCCTGACTACCATATACACTAAATATCCTGTTGTGGCTGAGACTGTCAGAGTGACACCTCTGTCTGTCAAGGTAACATCCAAAATAACATCCCCTTTTGAATTAGCAGCAAAGTCAACTTTGTTTTCTCTAAAAACATCTACGGAATACAAGTCAATTCTGGCTTCAAGTACGGTGAAGACAAGCACATCAGTATATTCAGGTAGTGTTATCACATCAGCAATGAAAACCTCTATCTCATCAAAAGAATCCACCACATTTCCTTTTGGAGCTGCAGAGAGAGAGTCAGCTCAAAGCACATCCGTCACTGAATCTCCACTTACTCTCCTTAGTGCAACTGAAACCACATTATTGACAACACAGCTTGATAAATCACAAGTGGAAAGAATTACTAGCATCTCTACTCGAAAGCCATCTGCTTTCCCTTCTTCACCATCAAGTTCTCTAATGTCCTTAAACATTTCTCTTCCTTCACTACCCTCATATGGAAAAGAAGTATCACTGACAACTCTCAGTCCTGTGCATACATTCCATGAAGCAATCTCTTTATATCCAAGAACAACTATAGCAAAATCTATGTTAACAACAGAAAAGACCTCTCCAGTCCTGACTTTCTCTACTTTACCCACTATGACAGAACAATCAAGTCCAATAACAGCAGTATCACATGACAAATCACCAGGCAAAGCCATTTTAAATATCACTTATGCCACATTTTCCCCATCCTCTGAAATCAGCAGTCAGCTCATAACAACCAAAAAAGTAATGACAGCCAAAGAACAATCAACTCTGTCCCCTTCCGTTGTACTTCCATTAACAAAGTCTTCTTACACTATCTCCACGTCTCAGTACCTAGCAGATAAATTGGTTTCTTCACCTTCCTTAACACGAATGATACCAGGAATAACAACCACACCAAAGTATCCAGTTTCTACAGCATTGAAATCTACAGTGCCAAGTATAACAGGTATAGTAAAACTTACAGCAGTGACAGCTCAGCCATCCTTTCCTTCATCTTCAGTAGGCCCCTTCTCTTGGCAAACATCTTTAGGAGATAAATTTTCAGTACAGACCACAAAGACCATGGCTATACCCCATTTTTCTACTCAGAAGGCTATGGAACTTGGTCATCAGACTTCTCAACCTTTGTTGACAAGCCAAAGCAGTACCTCAACTTACCAGTATCCTGCAGAAACTCTAACAAAATCCACTGGTAAGCCACAGCGTGTCTTTAGCGCAACTGAAGCTACAGTAGAATTGACTTCCTCATATCCCTTAATCACCTCACTACCTGAAAGCATTCATTCAACTGTATTACCTACCTCAGTAGGTCCTACACAAGTTATTTTACCAACTGAAAGAGAGTTGCATTTAACTGATTCAGTCACAGAGCCGTATGTGTCAAGAACTTCCTCTGTTTTGCAGTCTACAGTCCCAACTAGAACAACAGCTGACTTGTTTTTGCGCACCAGAATTCTCCCTTCCTCACCAGAAGTGCTTGCAGCTTCGTCTTCTTTAGCAACAGTTGAAAAAGAAACATTGCCTTCATTTTCCACACAAAAGGCAGGTACTGGTTTAAAATTCACATGGCAGGCCTCATTTACTGAATTGCTTGATTCAAGTCAAATACTAGAAACAACTACAGCTTCACCAGAATCTAAGTCAACCTCTTCATCAGTTTTGTTACCAGCAACAACAGAAATTCCCATTGTGGTGGGGAGTGGGCCATCCACATTAATGGGCAAAAGCAGTACGGAGAAAACTATGGTGTTGCCTAAGCAAGTCACGCTTTCAACCACCACCTACAGTCCCACGTTTCCAGCAAGTACAGTGTTGTCAACTATGGCCCATTCATCAACTGCAGTCTCAGGCTCTTCAGTGATAAGCAGTACTGGGCAAAACACCAGTGTTGTATCAGCAACATCAGACAAAACAGAAGCAGTAACAGAATCCATCACAAGCTCTGTGAAGCCCACCTATTTTTCTGTTACTTCAGAAGCAAAACAAACCATATCCCTTGAAACAGCAACATCTGAAGAGCCAGAATTAACAACAGAAGTCCAAGTGATCTATACTCACAGTGCTACTGTTACCCCAGCAACACCTCAGACATTTCATTCTCCATATTTCACAAACACAACTGCAGTTCCTTCTAATGTAAGCGCATCAGTACTGCCCACTATACATTCATCCTCTGAACCAAAACATTTTTCTTCTACAGTTGTATCATCGTTCAGTACTACTCAAACTTCAAAACCTGAAATATCATCTGAGGTCCAAACACCTTCTGTGGGTTCACTGCTAATGATGTCTGACCATCCCAATGACACAACAGCTTCCTCATTTGCCTATTTACCTACCAAACCCCCTTACAGCTTGACTACAGCATTTTCTGATGAATTAGCAACAGCTGAAGCCATGTCAGGAGTCACAGCATCAGCTTTTATGCTGCCTAGAGAAACAGCAACATTTCAAACTTGTACAGTGAGTAACTATAAATATTTATCTGTTTGGTCTCAGTTACTTTTACACACTGATAAAAAAAAATTGTGAGCCATACTTTGATCTTTAGGATTTAAAATGCCTGTATCAGACAAGGAGCCCCATTATTTTCTCAATTATATCTGTAACTCTGGATTATTTCATTGTGCCTAATGGTTTTCCTAAGTGCTATAATACAGTGGTTTGGGCCTCAGTTTTCTGAGTGTGACTGTTACAACAGTGCTTTTTTGGCAAAATATGGTGCTTCATACTGTTCAGTGGCAGTTTTTTTGTTACGTTGCCCTAATTAAATTATGTCTTTCCAGAGATCCCAGTTATTATTCCTACTTGCACCTTTCCATGCATTTCCTTCTCAACTTCTTTTAATGTAAAGTTAAAAATTTGATAATACTGTTCTCCACTTTACAAGAAGACAGCAGTTTTAAACTGTTCTCAGTACGGTTGGGTTTTCAAAGGTGCTCTTCAAGTGTAGCTTTCATCAGTGTCACAAGGACTCATAAGTATTTTGTACCTGAAGAGTGTGAGCCCTTTTTTGAGCAAAATTCTGTAATATTGCGATACTAGCTTGGTAAGAATGGTAACCTATGTCTTTTATTAAATATGCCTTAGCCAATCACAGAGAATGAGTGTATAAAATACATTTGCTTGGATGGACAACTGATTCAAGTTAATAAGTCACAGAACTGCCCATACAATGCAACTCAACCCAGCTGTGGAGTTTTAGGATTTGCTACTCAAACGAATGGTGACAAATGCTGCCCAAAGTGGGAATGTGCATGTAAGTTTTAATTACATGGTACTTTTGAAGTTAATTTAAATAACAATTTAATGCATATGTAAGAAGGCTAAGGACTGACTTTTATACTATGGCATAGAAGTGGGACATGTATATTGTATGGGTTACTCATTGTGTGATGCAATTTATAATTTTAGTTCTACATCCAGGGAAATGAAATTGAAATGCTCCTTTAAAGGAGGATATTCCTTTTTAACCTCGCTTTAGGTATCTGCAGTGAACATGTCTAGGTCTGACTTAGACCCATCTTGTCTACTGTCTGTTCAGAGGATACCTAGTCAGTATAGTCAGGGATTTTCTGGTTCATCTTATATCTACTTCAGGATGAGAAGGTTCCCTCCACTCTGTTGACTAGCTCTGTTAACAGCTTGGGGACTCTGGAAGCATAGCTCAATTACCTAGAATTGGGCAGGAATAATCCAAATCTTAAAGAAAACTCCGTTTAGTCCATAATAGCAAAGAAAGGATGCAGAGGTGAGCAATCACGATTTCTGTTCATGCTCTAGAGTTTAGAATAACTAGGAGTTAGCCCTATGAACACAAAAGCTTTAGCAATAGGACTGGGAAGAAGGAAACTTTCCACACAAGCTTACACCTTAGAAACAAGACTAGAAGGGATCTAAGGATCCAGCATGATCATCCCACTGAAATACACAGGATTTGACTCTGCTGTCCATTTACAGAGATGCAACAGTATCAAATGTAGCTGAAAATACGTGCACGTATATGATACTCCAGTACGCTAGTTAATCTTATAAAAATTATTGGCTTATCTTCATATTTCGTAATATTTACAGAAAGTCTAAAATGAGTTAGAAAATATATTTAATTTATTTTTATTTTTCTTAGGTCGCTGCACAATTTTCTCTGATCTAAGCATTGTAACCTATGATGGAAATCATTTGGCTTTATTCAAAGAAGCATCCTATGTTGTTAGTCAAACTCAAGATGAAACTATAACCGTCCAAGTCCTTGATTGTAGAATGGTAACTAACATTTATCAGCTAAGAAATGGTGTTCAGTACTGCTAATAAGATGGATCTTAAAAGGAAGGGCATAGTTGTGCTTAATTATTCACTTTCTCTAATATCTGTGAATTGTACTTCCACATTACAACACTTACGAATTGTATAGCGCTTTATTACCTGACTCTATATGCATAGTTCCTTCAGAGAAATTTGCACTGGAAACACCAATCTTCAGAGCTGTAAGAGACTGTGGGATTGTCAGACTAAATTAGACCACCCTGTGCATTCCAAGTCTCTGACAGTGGCAAATACTTCATTTAGAGGGGGAAGAGAGAAACCCTAATAGCTGTCCTGCCTAATGAGTAGTGTAGATTTGCTTTATGTCATGAAGAGTTAATTTCTTGTGAGCCTTTATAAAACTCTCTAAATTCCAGTCTCTTCTATGAAAGAAAGGTAATTTTGATGTCCATATAAATGTCCATTACAAAGTTTGGTCCAGAGTAGTACCTTATGGAAGTTAATTCCATATGATTGATGTGAAAAAGGAGATCCACTTATGACTTTCAGATTTGTTTTTTTGTAGTATTCAGTGCTTTCTGTTTTGTTCAGCACCTTGTAGCTTGGGAAGAATGGGTGCATTTCTGATCCATTACCTCTGTGCTGTTCATGTATCATATAGATTCTTCATTCCCAATCTAGTTCTTGTTCACCTTCAGATACATAGTTCATATTTTTCAGTGTCCAAACAGCTAGTCTGCTGTACTTTTTTCCCCTGAAAACCTTTATTTCTGTTGTAATTTCAAGATCAGGTGATACAACACAGTTGCTGAACACAATGAGATCATAATATTTTGTTTGTTTATTTTGCAGGAATGCTATCCAGATGAACTGTCTAGTCCAGATTTGAAATTACAATTGGCAGCAGTTGTCCTCTCTTAAAAAATGTACCCCCCCCTCAAATCCTTAATGTCCCAGTACCTAAAAGTAATAAGAAGCTAATGTATAAAGATTTTCCACATCATGACTATGGTTGATGTATTTTTGCTTTCTCCACAGAGTAATTCAAATTCAACTTCTTTGTGCCTGGCAATGTTGAATTTAACCTATTTATCAAACCAAATTGTTATCAATCGTTTAAGTAGAAAAGTAAGTATTTTGAGGGTTAGTTTTTCTTTGCCTTTTAGATACATCTTCTGTAATCAACTGCCCCCTTATGTGGATACTGAAGATCAGAGTAGGACACAATAGGTAATATAATTCATTGTTTCAGCTTTGTCATTTAGTAAACAGCTTGTAAATTCAAAGAGTAAAACTGTGATACAAGGACAGTTAATGAGGTAAGTCACAGAGCAAGGCACATAAACTGTTCGTCTTTTTAGTACCTATATTGTCTTTGTAGAGGTGAGCCTGACTTCCCCTGAAATCAGTTATGAGTTAGATTCCTAAGCTGTCGAGAATGTGGCTTTAGTTCTTCTACCGACAGCACTTGGTACCTGACATTTAACCTCTTTTCTTTGTGTATTTTAGATAACAGTAAATTCAAGATTTGCTTGGCCTACTGTTAGAAAATATGGATACAAAGTCGAGGATTCAGGCTTCAAATATGCAGTTGAGACCCCAACAAAAATCAGAATTCAGTGGTTTCACAACACAGGCGTGATGATTATAGAGTTTAACAGTACCAGAGAACCAAGAGCTTTGGGACTGTGTGGTAAGTATAGGGTAGTGCAAGAAATAAAGGCATTCAGTTGCTGTGCTAGGGAGGCACATTTTCTTAACTATATACATTATATTTTGCAGGATCTGGTCCTTATCTACTTATGGTAGATCTTTGTAAAGTTTAAGATACTGTTAAAATTAAATTACTATTAATTTTGTTAATTGTTGAAATTATGTTTGATACCTATCCATGTAATCACTTTTTACCCATAGTGTTGCTTCTGACGGTAACCTATTTGAATCACAGGCATGATTGCTGTAACCAAATCCAAATAAGTAAGTCAGGCATAAATCCATAATGTCAAATAAGGTCATTTACAGATTTAGTGTTTGATATCCATCTGATAGGAAGCGATATGTGCTATTTTCAGTTTCTAAAGGTCAGAATTCACAGGAAATGTTAACTTGAGAGAACTAATCTTAATTTATCATTGGAGGAAATAGTTCAGAGGGGATTTCTTAATAGTAACGGGTTAAATAACTCTAATGTTGCACTCTGTTAGGTCTGCTCAATAGTTTCACATAGTCTCTTTCCTTCTAAAAACATAGCTTCAATGAAGCTTACAGTGCGGTAGCTTTTGCAAGCATGTATTTGTTGTTGTAAATTCTTACTGTGACACCTGAATCTGTAAATTTATCTGCTGTAAATTGGAGCTGGAAACCAGGGTTACAGAGTTCATATAATTACAGTGGCTGTCTTTCCAGTTTCAGAAAGGGCAAATGTCTGTAGCTCAGTATCAAGTACCAGCGATAAGCTCAGTCCAGTTCCAAGTTCCTTCCAAGACAGAAATGTGCTTCTAGCAAAGGAATAGATTTTGAATTTACTGCCATTTTGAAACTGGATTATTATCTGTAATTTGCCCTGACTTCTGTTTTCGACATCGTTCTTGCTCTCTTTGGCTAATTATTATTGTAATTAGATTAAACAGAAACAAGAAAGTAAAAACTGTATGTTTTAGTGAGCCTGATTAAGTTATCCTGAAAGTCTCTTTGCCTTTACCAGTTTCATTACTGTGACAGGGTGAGTTTGGAACATTAGGTTCCTGGTTTACAAGGCACTTTAGATGACCACACATTTCTGTGGATGGTGTTCCAAGTACAATTTCTTCAGAGAATGTGCTGTACTTTTCTGATATTCATCTGATTGGGATTCTCTGCCTAAGTCTTGCCTGCACAGTGCTATGTGGTGTGACTTGCCAGAGCCTGCTTTAGATGAGCTGGTTGTACTGTGTCTTTTCAGGGTGAATTAGTCTCCCCGATCTCCTACACTTTCTATGTTAGTCTGCTTCTTGTATTTGAGCTTTCTCAGATGTCTTTTGGCTGAACCTGCAGTATTGGTAGGTCCTGATTTCTCAGCTTCATGGCAATGATAAACCTGAAGGCACCATTAGTTCTGTAGCTCAAGCATCCGTTGGAAGGATCTGTGTCAGAGACAACAGTGTCTTTTAAAGCGAAAGGGTCAGGCAAACATGGCAACTGGCAAAGAGCTGGTGTGGGAGATGAGGAGTGTCTGAAGGGAATGTGGACATCTCTATAGCAAAACTAGGGAAAGAGAGTGCAAGTATGTCAGTTTTAGCTGCTACCAGATCCTGCCAAATGTAAAATCTTAGTTTTGCTGTGTTAAATCTCTTTGTCAACGTGTAAGAGAAGTGGAAGAAAATATCGTAGACATGACAGCAATCCTTTGAAGTCTCTCAGAACCACCAAGTGCTTCCTATTTGTGTTGCATAGATTCATAACCTCAAAAAGTTCAACCAGAAACATTTTTGGTTGAATAATTGTTAAGTTTCAAAAGCTGCTTTACTCTCTGAATGCCTATAGCTGTATCACTGATTATCAATGGCTTGCTCTTGTCATCAAGAATTGGTGAAAAATGGTAAAACAGACCAATTTTCTAGAAAAGGGTTAAATCTGTAAATAGTTTTTGAAGAGAGAAAGGTTTAGAATTGCATGCAAGTTTGTGGAGACATCAGAAAAACATTTTAGAAGTCTGATACAGAAGTATCAGGAATTATGATTAGGAAGAAAGAGTGGGGGACTGATCCATCATTCTGGTTTTTTGTACCTGCTGGCTGTTAAAGGACCTTCCAGAGGAGACTGCTGTAATACCTGAATGTTGTGTGTTGATCAAAGTCACTCTCCATGTGTAACATTGCTTCCTTTGCTCCAAAGTGTTTCAAAATTCCCATCTACCTTAGTGTAAGCCGAAACGAAATGTGATGTTGCATTCTGAGAAGTGAATACAAAAAAGTTTGGGGTTTTTCCTGCTGAGGGATAGTATAAGGATACCTCGAAGTGCCAAAAGCTGGACGTTTATGGTGCAACTTAAGCCAGTAGATGCTTAAGACTGCTCAGAAGCACAAGTAGAATAGTACAGTATTTCTGAAGTACAGTATCAGATAAGCATGTTGGCATTTTACGGGAGTTTCCTTTTCTGCTGACATTTACAGTTTTCATTTGTTGCTATACATGGAGGTGCTTTGTAACCTTTTTTAAAATATGGTTTTAGTGCTTGTGGAACTGAGGGGTGAAACTCGTGTGCCATAGCTGGGCTCTCTGAACAGCTCTTTGATAGGCTATAGATTTCCTTTCACTCATCTGAATTCATAGATGCATCTTTACTTTTGCTTTGCTTAATTTGTCTGAATTTTGTGTACTTTGATCTACCAGAGACTTTCCACATCTGTTGTGGGTTGCGATACTGCAATGTTGTGTAAGTTTTTTAAAAGCTATTTATTTGTTTGAATATGCCACTTCAAACATACTTCAGAATGAACCATGTGGTGTTAACTGGCTTTTTTTCTTCTGGTAATATACAGGTTTTTGTGATGGAAGCTTGGAAAATGACCTGATGCTACCCAACAGGACAGTTTTAAGCAAAAGTGATGCCCCATCAACTTTTATAGACAGCTGGCAAGTGCCAGACACGTTAAAGTATGTTGGAGAAGACAGGCATCAGGAAGCTAATTGTTCAGTCATGGACTGCTCAGAGTGCTTAAGACTGGTGTTGAACCAGACCTTCAGCAGCTGTCATCCTTATGTATGTTAACTATTTCAGAAGCTTACATCTTGAGATGCAGTTCTGATATAATTTTGTATACTCGATAATTTAATTAATGTGAAAATATATGTAACCACATCTGTGGAATGAGATAGGTACCTTTTTGTATCTACAGTTGCAAGGTAAAAATAATTGAAGTGTGGCAGCTTGATAGGAGCGTTGCCATAAGCAACTGACATTTTCAGAATTCATAACATATCTGTTAGTTTTGACGAATATACGCCATCTAATTTTGAAATCAGTCCCAGCTAATTCAGCTGTATCAATAGGATGTAAAGCAAAGTAAAATAAAATAGTTTCAGCATTTAAGTAATCTTTAAGTTTTTAGTAATTTAACAAGTTCCAAATCACAGTAGGTAATCTGAGAGCCTGCATTCTCAAAGGCTCTAGAGACAAGGAGTTCCAGCTTGGATGAAAGGGTAGAACAGACCATTTAAAGCAAACCTAAAGCAAATAACAAACTCACAGCGTGCAATAAATTATGTATTTGTGCTCATATGAATATGTTTACCATTACATACCTTTGTATGTTGTTGAGTTTGATGAAGTGGGGGTCAAAAATAGACAAAAACTTAAAAGGTAAGGAAGAACAAGGAACACTAATTATGTGTTCTATTGCAAAAAATGGTATTATTAGCTCTTGCCGTGGCACTTAGAAGAGATGAAACTGAGGAATATAAGAATGTCTTCTATGTTTTCAACGTTCAAGAAACCTTACTTTTAAATACTAGTCGAGTCTCTTTGTACACCAATGAAGGCTGGTGACTTCTTGCTTACTGTGAACCAAGAACGTTTGGCTTCATTGTTTGTAGTGAATATTTAAAAGAGTCAATCTGTTTCCTGCCTAGCAGAGTTTCTGTGAAGGTGCAATATTTATTTTTTTTTCTTTACTAGGTTCCACCTGAGCTATTCTGTAATATATGGGTTCAAGATACTGAATACATTCAAAATCCATGCATTTCACTAGCTGCCTATGTGGCAATGTGCAACAAATTTAATATTTGTATAGAATGGAGGAGCTCTGATTACTGCCGTAAGTATTCTGCATCTATGTGTACCTCTAGAGTTCACTGACACAAAATTTGCCTCATTTAAGTATTACTCTAAGTTGAAAACACCAATGCTCCTTGAGTCCTCATGTACTTTGGAAGTCATTATTGAGATAATAAATTCAGTATTTTTTTATTATACAATTCAAAGCAGCATGCAAAAGGAACTGGGGTCATTATCGCCATTTCACAGATGGAAAAGGTAAGTTAAAGAACCTTACTCAGAAGTCTACCTCTGCCTTATACCGTACTTATCGTAGGAGTCAAATCTTTTCACTTGCAATATAGCGTTCATTTCTCTTAGCTACTTTCCACTGATAAAAGCAAGACACAACAGAATTGGTTGAGGAAAGGAGGAAGCCACAGAAAGTTCTGTGATACTTTGAATTGGCGATGTCTGCTTGATGCTGCTCCAGAAAGCTGTGTCTTTGGAGAAAGCATTAGAGAAATGAAACACCTTTCAGATTAGATGCAAAGTAAGGAGTAAAACCTGAGAGCTAGAGTATCCTGGCAGAAGACATCTCCCATAGCAGCGTACTAAAATGTAAGGGCAAATGGGATCTGTAGTTGTCAGTAGAGTATAGAAAGTTTGGATTATATCATCTCTTTGTTTGGTCAGTGGTTGCCTAGGAAAAGCCCTAGGCAGGGATAACATAGGGAGGTCTGTGGTTTCACTGTGTTAAAAGGGAAAGAGTTACTGATGAAGCATGATCCCCAAAATTAAGAGAACTCACTGTACATGGAAATCATAAGTGATGTCTTTTTGACATGATTTAAGGTGTGTACATGTGTACAGGCTTCATGCAAGCATGCTGTAATGCCCTGCAGCATAATAATAATAATAGTCATGGAGTTTTAAGCTTAAAAATAGTCAATTAAAAAAAACCACAAACGATTTTACTATCGAATAACTGCTTAAAAGGGGATCTTACAAACTATATCTGTAAATACAGTTAGGTATTCCATCTTTCTTCAAGGCACACATCACTGATTTTTATGCCACAGTGACCTCTGGTGGTGCACACTTAGCAAGGGAGAACCACGAGGTCCCATCTGGATTTTTTGGTTGCTAAGTGTTCATATGCTGCAGACCTGAGTTTCTGTATTTACAGGGCTTTAATAGATATTTTCTGTGGGGCATTATGGCCATTTTTAGTAGTGAGAAGCTGAATAAAATCAACCTCCTCTCCCAGTTAATCTTTAAAATTTAAACTGGAACCTTCTTCTTTTCTGAGCAAACAATCCCTTTGTGAACTAGACTTTGTCTCAATCCCATGATTCCAGATGGTGTTGCTGCATGATTTAGGTAACATTACATGATGAGGATCATATATTTTGATAGTTCACAGAACCACACCCTTGGCATTTGTGGTCATTCTCTGTTTGCCATATTTATGCAGCTTTAATCATAGTTTTGAGCCAATGAAAGGTCATGTTACATTTTCAACAGCAAAAGTTAGATCAAAATGAGATGCTTTTTTGGTCTATTCCTGCATGCACCCATAACATGCCAATGAATTTACATTAGTAGTATAAAGGATGTTAAATTTAACTGTGTTCATTGACTTAAAAATAATGCACACATGCAAGATAGTGATTAATATGCATATCTATTAAATGTATTAATGAGTTCATCCCATTCTTTATTATTCCGTGCAAAACAATGGTGAATTTGCCTGTACATTTATAGGTTTGTAATTGACAAATTTTTGCCCTTTCATAATCACTGCATTTTCTTTAGCCCATGCGAAGTATTCAGAATGATTCGAACACTGTGTAGTATTTGCAAATGTTTTTGAAGTTTAAATTAGTTTGTGTCAGCCGTGTTGCGTGGTTTGATATCTCTACTGCCAAAACGCAAATGGAAACCTGATGAAAATGTTACTGTGAGAAGAAGTAAAAGTCCTCACAACTTCCTTGTGTTTGAATTTGTCATGTAGAAGGTAACTGGTCTGTATCAGTGTTTTAGGTTGGTAGATCTTACTGAGTTGGCAGGCACAGGAACTTGACAAGAAGACAATAATGTCTCCTTTTAGGTACTGCCTCATGATTACAACTTATTTTCAAGTGATTTGGGTTTTTTCCATCCTAGCCTTCCCCTGCTCTGAAAACTTCTCCTATCAGGCTTGTATAGCTGCCTGTGAGGTTGCAGATAGTTGTCAGAATAGCGAGGTTGCTTCTCTGGACTTAGACTCCTGCTCAGTGTTGACAGAAGGCTGCGCCTGTGCTGGAGGGACCATCCTTCACCGAGCTCACACTGCTGTGTGTATTCCTGAAGAAAAATGTGGTATGTTTGGATGTGATTTTCTTCTTGATTATCTGCAAGTTGGTGGTCAGATATTTCATTAGTAGAGAGTCGAGTTCTGGCCTGATGTTGTGTGGGTTCTGCATGCATTGTTCAGTTGTCTAGTTATTCCGTAAACATCAGCTGCACAGGTGAGCAAGCAGGGACTGTCCCTGTGACATACAATTTTGCTTACCTTCTCTCAGCTGGTGGATGCTCTTCAAAATGGAAGATTTTGCTTATGTTTATGCTTTCGAATATTCTAAGTATGCTAATGTTAGCCTCCTTTTCACCTAGCCCTTTTGCCAAGGGGTCCAACCTACTGATACTGAATGGCATTCAAAAGACATGCAGCAACAGTTAATTACAGATTTTGAATAATACATGTATATGTCCTATGTTCTTTCTGCCAGCATTGATGTTTATTTTCACTACAATTCTGCCTCAGCAGACCAAATTGTGGATGAATACTTAACGTTAACACCACAAACCTGAAAGATGCAGTTTATTATAAATCTGATTACATAAAGCACTGTAAATTAATAAGAGTTTTTCTGTGTGTGAAATACAAAAAATAATTTCTCAGATCACTGCTTTAAAAACAAAGGATTGGATTTTAAGTGACTAGCCTTGCAGTGGAAACACAAAACAAAGTGGAGGACCTGATCCCCTGGAGGGTGTTGAGTGTCTTGCTTTCCCATACAAACTCAGTCTCTCACTTATTTGTGGGGTGATGGGATAGATGCTGCCTTTAAAACTCTGGAATTTTTATACTTCATAGTTCCACACCTGCTGTGGAAGAAAACAGTGGTCAGAATTTGAAGTAAAAAGGAATTACTTCTGTTTTCTGTTGTCCTGATCTAGCTTGTACAGACAGCTCAGGATCACCTCATGCAGTGGGTGAGATCTGGAAAACTTCTTCGAGCGGATGCTGCATGCAAAAATGTGTTGACAGTGAGACCATTATTCCAGTGGATTACAACTGTTCAGATACCCACAACTTAGACTGTCAACGATTTGCAGAAGTGGCCTTGCTTGTTCCTGATGATCAGACGTGTTGTCCTCAGAAGATCTGTAGTAAGTATGCCTTAATGATTATGAATGCTGCCCACTGGAATATGCAGATATCCTTTCCCTCTGGTTTGTTTTCCTGTTACACAACCTGCTTTTGAAGTGAATGTGAGTTACTCCAGTTTGCATTTACAGATTACATAGAAAATTGTAGAAGCTTTGTACTATTTGGCTCAATATCCAGTAGGTTTTGGAGGAGAGGTAAGGGGAGGGGACAAGGGTTGTAAGGACTGAAATAGCTCTGTGTTTATTTGGATGTGAATTGTGTTTCTCTCAGCTGTACAGGCTACTGATTTATTTTCAATGTCCAAATACAAATAAATTATATAGTTAACTACTAGAAAAAAAGATCAGATGATTGTTTAATTTACAAAGTGAGTAGTAAAAAAAAGGCTTAAAAAGGCTTTAATCCTTGTTTAGCTTAGAAAGTCCATTTTCAAAAACAAATTGCAGGTTTTGTGTTTTGAGCACCTGGGATGATGTTGCAGTGAGTTTTCCACAGGAAATTTTTTTTTTTTTTTTTTTAAATTCTCACAAGGACAGCTTTGATTTAAGTTTGCCTCCATGGAGAGTGTTGCAAATGCCAGACACTTCCAAATATTGCCCCAGGGGTTTTTGCTAATTTGTTGTGGTTTTCATACACATGTTCTTATTTGGAGATTTGGGGTATCAAACTGCAAATACTGCTTGCCACTGCTCTCTCAACTTATTAACACATAAGATATTTGAGAAGGGTTTTTTTTCTTTTCCTTTATGTAACAGTTTGTAATCACAGCCTCTGTGAACCCCTAATCCCTGAGTGTAATGGCTTGGAAAAACTGGTCACTTACTACAGAGAAGAATCCTGTTGTCCCAATTACGTTTGCGGTACGTTTCTTCTGAAAAGGTAAAAAAGTTCACCCTGTAGAAGACATTCAGTAAACTAAACAGATCAGCTTGAAAGCAAAAAAGTAGGTAGCGTAGATGACATTGTTAGTATGGCCATTTACAAAATTCTTTTTCATTGAAAAGCTCTGGGTTGGTCTGTGCCTCAATTTGAGCAGATGTAATGATGGAGCCTTGTGTTTTAACGATCAGGCAAGAGTGTTTCTTTGCTCTCTTGAGATGCAAGGTACAAGTTTTTCTAAAGTGTCTTGTAGTATTTCTCTGCAGAGCACTGCCATTTCTTAGAGATATAGCATAGCAAAGGAGGAATGCTGTACTTTGTGTAAAGAAATACATCTGTTGTACTTTTTTCAGAATGTGATCCAGCAAAATGTGAACGAGTGGAGCAGATGCCAAGCTGTCAAGATGATCAAACATTAATTGCTGCTCAGGTGGAGAGTACCTGCTGCATTTCCTATATATGTGGTACAGTATCCTGGCTTGTTGAGACTATAATTGTTTTTGCGTATGCAAGGATGTCTACTATTATTTTGCCAATTAAGGCTCCTTGTACTTCCTTCAGCTCTCCCAACATAATAAGGCTTGAAAGTGGTTAAAAAAATGGGCATTAAGTTTACAAAACATAAGAAATTTCAACAACCATCAAAAGTCACAAAACAGCTTTGTGCAATTGAGTAGTGTTCTTGGGTCATGTATAGGAGTCCATGGGTGAGGGAATTGAGGGCTTTTGAGACACTGTCCATGTGTGTCGACCAGCTGCATGAATATTTTATCTGAAGGAAGACTGAAGCTATATGTGCTCTTGCTCCCTATATCCTATTGTATCAGCTATGGCCCATCTTATTCGATGGTAAATATCCCGTATGAGAGTGTTATGCAAATTTGTTCAGTTCTTTTAGGATTTGGCCTTTAATGACTTAATAATAAGATGGCATGAGTAGAGTTCTGATGTCACCATATGGTTGTTTTCTGTATGATAATATTGTGATAATGATGTCCTATTCAATTTACTCAATTTTTTGCACAGATACCTGTGAATCAAAGACCAAGTCATCTTGATTAGCAAAAATTTGAGCTATTGTGCAAAAATTTTGCACATTTCTATGTGCAAAAATTTGAGTGTTAATAGAAAACTTGAATTACTTGTGTTGTTTATAGTAATCAGGGGGTCACTTTGATCATGTGATAGTGATGTGTTTGGCTCTTTTCACCGTTTGCATAGCATCCCTCAATCTCTTTTTTTGATATAATGAGTCTTTGCCGTGTACATATCAAAAAGTTCCTATTGCGGTTTTCAGATAGCTTCTAGGAGGAGGAGAACACTGGGATCACAGGAGATACCCTTTATTAGGGATACAAAATCGTATAATTTGGGCAGAGGAGCATTCCTAAATACAACAGGGTGACTTGGTAGCAGAGAAAATCATAGAATAGAACCACAGAATGGTTAGGGTTGGAAGGGACCACAAGGATCATCTACTTCCAACAACACTGATCTAGCTAAATTTTTCATAACAGAAAAGGAGAGAAAATCCTGTTTGTTGTGATTGGGCTCACAAACAATGCATTCGTTCTTTATAGCAAGTGACAAAGAGAAGGCATGCTGCACCGAACGTTAGCATCGTCTATAGGGACTATAAGGAATGAATGCAGAGTTTCTCTGTTCTTTTTCACATGTGTTTATGAGAAACTTACGGGCATGTTTCCTAGGCAGTAGTAAATGTCTTCCTATGTTTTAGCTTTAAGTAATTGTTTTCTCCAGCATGCGGGGCTTGCTCTGATCAAATACCCAAATGTCAAGAAGGAGAACTTCTTACTGTGGATGGCAACACTACAGAGAGGTGTTGCCCTACATACCAGTGTAGTAAGTTTGACTTGATTTTGATATTTAAAAAAAAAGAGAACATGTTGAATTTTGTAGTGTGGATGTTCATTGCCAAAGATGATGGATTAGAGATACAGCTCACCTGTGCATAACAGCAAGCTATCATCTGTAGTCCTGAACAAATAATCTTTACTTTTAAAACTTCATGTGCCTAAAGCATTATCTGAATATCTGTATCATGGAGACAAATGAGTAATTTCAGGCCCTAAATTCTGGAGATTTAAAATTGTGTTAAATATTTGCCTAGAGTAGTTGTACTCCATGCTACTATTACCTGATGGCTAAAGATTAAATTTTGATTATTAGTCTTTTCAAGTAAGATGTTTTCTAAAGGTATTTATTATAAATAAGTTACTGTCTTTTGATTTATATTTCTTTTCATCAAAATATGACAACCTTATGTTTATTGCACTTTCTTTTCCTTCATTTCAGTTTGTGAAATGCATCGTTGTCCTGAATTCAAATGTATCCTAGGCATGTCTTTGGTGGAGGTATGGAGCCCAGAGAAGTGCTGCCCCTTTCGGACATGTGGTAAAATGACTGATTTTCATTTTAGTTGCCTTAGACAATAAGACACTGACAAGAGCTTTCACCTTTTGGGTTTAAGTCTGGTTTAAGCCAGCTGTACCATTGTGAGGTGCTCGTGAACAAATGATATAGAAAAGTCATCTCATAGTATTGAACTTCTTGATCTGCCTGGTTGTTTTTTCCTTGCTTCATGAGAGTGATAGCATACTGTAGAATTTGCCTGTCCAAACTGGGTGACATCTTGAAAATTTTGTTAGTTAGTAAATTATTTATGGCCTTAAAAAACAGTTAAGTTCACAGGACAGGAATTTGCTGCTTCACAAAGATGGTAGTGTATCATACATCTCTGTGATGCCTTAAACATAAATCTCCATTGCTTTATATTGATTGTAATGTCATCACTGCAAGGAGGCTAGTGGCTAGAATGATCATATCTCTTTTTAACATGTTCAGGTGGACTGCAGTTGATACAGTGCCGTAAATTGTAATAAGTAAAGATGGTCATAGAAGTCGGTATTAGTTTTGTGGATGGAATAGAAATAAAACATAATTCTGGACTACCCAGATGGGTATAGTTCAAAAGTCAGCAGAACTTCTTCAGTGGTAACTTGTAAATCTGGAATTTCTACTCTCTCTGATGCTCTGTTTTAAACAAATGGCATAAAACTTTCTAAACTATTATTTCTGTAATCATATTTTGTTTTAGAATGTGCATGCGAAACGATTCCCAAACCTCAGTGCAAACTGGTATGAAATTCATCATCTTTGTCAGTATTCTTTTATGAATTTCTCAATAAATCAACTTACTAGTATCTTACTAACAGTTTTTATCAGTGAAATATGAAATTCCATGTCACTTTTTTTATAACTGCTTTACAGGAAGATGTATCTATTTTTTTAAGAAGCCAATTAAGTTTAAATATCTTGCAGAATAAAATGGCTGTATAGCATTGATATTTGGGGGAAGGGGGTTAGGGGGTACGACAATATCCTGCCCTGAAGTATTTGTGGAGTGAAACTGCTTTCATGCACCCAAGGCTAAAATTTTGTTTTTAAATTGTCAGAACTAAATACTTTAAAGCGTCAGTGTTTTGTTAATCTTATTTGTTATAGTGAATATGTTAACGTATGGCATGCACTCAGACTGGTCACTAAGCAGACCTTTTAAACTGTATTGCATTGTGACTTGTTCTGCATTACAAAAAGTCTTATTAGCATTGCTGGGTTAGATTCTCAGTCAGTACTGGGTATGCTTTGATTTTGCTTGTCATTATTTTATTCAGAGAATAATACTGTGATGGGAATCATTTATAAAAATTATAATTTGAAGTCCTAGGAAGGAGTTGGAAATAGTACTCATTTTTTATAGAGGAACTTCAAAATGCTTTTTAAGTGAGCTTCTTGTTAGTACTTTCATTTCGTAGATGAAGAAACTTGGGCATAAGGAATCAGGACTTGCAGAAAACTGGGAGAAAAACCTTAATATGCACATATATAAACAATACAAGGCAAAATTTAAAAGTATATCTGTGCTATTGAAATACTATTTACATCCATTAAGTTATTCCATGAAAGAATAGACTCCACACTGTGTGGAGATTTCTGTACAAAGGCAAGCCATTGCATTTCATTCTTGGCCTGCCTTAGTCTTTTCTGTCCTAAATGTCTGCTGTACTGACACCAACCACAATTCCTGTTTTTCAGGTGTAAAAAAAATCCCATTTGGTTATCATTACTAAATTAAATGTTCCTGTGGGTGATGAAAGTGGATTCAAAATAGGTTTCCAGGGGCAAGAGATACTGCTATTCAAGTCCTGAAGGAAAGGCGTTTAAAAGAAAAAGATCATACAGATAAGAAACTACTGTCATTTCACTTCTCTTTTTTTCTGCTTTTATACACTTAGGGGCAGAAACTTCAGATAGATGAACAGTTTCAGAACAGTACAGAAAATATCTGTAACTGTGTTAAGTACAAATGTGGTAAGTCAGAAAATAATCTAATTCAAAAAAATACTATTTCAAGTGCTAAGGTAAATTAGAAGTTATAAATTGGATGTTGACGTTGAACATGATACTGTGGAGGAAAGAATTGACTGACATAATTCACAAATAGTGTGAAAAAAGGTAAGAAGATAGGGCCTGTCACCAAATACTTGATTGATCATGGCCTGTTCTTCTATTAAGTTCCTGCAGCAGGAGGTCTGTGCAGAGAAATAGCAGACAGGAGTTTCTGCAAAGTTGGGTGGTGTTGACTAAGCTGCCTCCATATTGCTGAGCTGGAGTAAGGGTTCCACAAGAAAGTAAAATATATATTCAATATTCACATAAAGAAGAGTTCCACTAACCCATTACAGGACTACTCAAGAGCCTGGTAGACATGCTTATGTGCTTTATAAGATCAAGGATAGCATTCAGCACCATGCAAATTCATCTTAGAGCATACCTAATAGTGTCTGAGAAAACTCAGGAAAAAATAATTCCTGTGGGGCACCCAGCTGGCCAATAGAGTTGGGATTGCCCTTGCCTAGATTTCTACAACAAAGATATATACTTCTAAGCTAATTATCCTCTGTCCCCTCAGTAATCGGAAGGAGTAATAGACATTTCTCAGGTACATTTCTTACTCTAAAGTAGCCTTATAAAACGAATCAGTTGAAGACGGCACTGTCATTTTGGTGGTGCAGCTAATAGACTATTATATTATATGTATCAGATTTGATGCATAGTTATATTTGAAATAATTTGGTGGCTGTAGTGAAGCATTAGACTACTATTAGAAGTTTATATATATATATATATGTGTGTGTGTGTATCTGACCCATAATTCTTAAAGTGTTAGTGTAGCTTTTTCCATTCCTGTTTTACTGTTTGAAACTTATTTAACAGAGTTTTGATACCAAGCTGATTGTCCTGAGCATGCTGTTTATTTTTGTGGTTTTTTGTAGTGAGAGACAAAGTTTGCCTAAGTAATGAGAGAGGTGTGCTGCTTCCTGGACAGACAATCGTCGAACGCAGTGCAGATGGCATTTGCCATATTTCTTATTGTACGAATGTGATTGATCCCTCCACTAAATACTACCGCATAAACACATCTTCAATAGACTGTGCTGTCAAGTGCAAAGCTGTAAGAATTTCAGAATTTTAAACCTCTATATTGTGACTAATTACATTTTGTTGGGTTTTGTCAAGCAATTACTGTTGTAGGAGCAAGACAGAAAGAGCAACTATGAGCTCTTCCTCTAATGATGTGCTACCGCACTTATGGTACAAGTTTATAAGTCTCACTCCCTCCACTGTTTACCCCCATGTAAATCTTATACAAACTAATGCATAATATTACCTATAATACATTATTAATATTAATATATTAATAATAATATAACATACTGCCACCTCACGTCCCTGTATAAGTGCACTATGTGCAATCTGGTACAAACTACTGGCAGACATTAGTTCAAGAAGAATTGGGAAGAGAATAATTGTAAACAGAAGTATAATTCTAAATGTGGTGAAACAGCTTTATGAAATAAAGAAATGATATCATGATGCATTACCATGGGAATATTATATAGATTACTTTTTCTAATTATGTACTTTCTTGATGTCTAATGTGTAAAAACTCAACATTGTGGTGGCTCTTGAAGTAAGCTGTCAGACTTCTATTTGAAAATGGTAGAAAGACCAGTTCATTCTCTCAGAGATGGAACTTTTCCCCATTTACTTCAATTAAGATCAAAAGTATTTTATAAAAGCTTCATGAGTGCACAGTGTGTCCAAATATAATCTATGTGGTTTTGAAAGTTATTTCAAAACTATCCCCAAAATCAGATACCTGAAAAAAATCTGCCTATTACAGCAGTAAAATATTGAGCTGCAAGATGGTTTCATACAATGAATAATCTATTTGATTTTGGCAGAACCAAGTCTATCAGCCTCCAAAAGATTTAACAACTTGCTGTGGTAGCTGTAAGAACTTGTCTTGTCTCCACACTTTCAGCAATGGCACAGTTTCCAATTTTAAGGTAAGTTTATACACGTCTTACTCCCTCAAAAGATTTACAAGTAAAGAGAAAAATTGTGAGCCACTGTACACACATCACCATATAAAATGTGCAAAGAAAAGCTTTATTTGCATGTAAGCAACATTCATTTTTTGGAGAGTTGATATAGCTGTTTAGAAGGATTACCCTAAATCTTTGTATTATCTGTTGATATGTCAGAATTATCATCAACTTGACTATTTTAGAACCTCCTTAATGTTCTATATTTAGTGGACTTTTAAGTTCTGTACTAAAACAGAACTTTAACATGTGTCTAAATTTTTTGCTATAACGTATTACTTTAGGTTCAGAGAAGTTCACGTTCAATGGAATTGTATAATAAATAGTTACAATACTGTTTTTGCTGAGTTGCTGAGTAAAGATTCTGGTTTACAATTTTTAACAGCCTGGTACTGTTTGGATTTCGAACTGCATCAGATATGAATGCACTAACACAGCAATAGGAGCCGTTCTGGTTTCCTCCTCAGTTGGTTGCCCACCCTTTAATGAAACTGAATGTGTGAAGGTCAGTGTTCAATACATTGTTTGCATTCCAGCTATGATCTATGTTTGCATGAAAAGACTTACACTGACAAAATACATTTTTACCTCCAAGTGGGAGAAATTATAAATTCTTGCAATGCCTACACTTTTGCCCAGACATTTGAAGGTGAGAAGCTCTAACTATATACATATATTGTGCCACCAGACTGCCCAGTTCCACAGCTGGAGAGAACTCTTCTTATTCTCAGATTTTGGGGTTTTTTTTTTCATGGAAGCTTGTAATATCAAATTAGTCCTCATACAGCTGTCTGAAATTGGATGCTTTTCTGGGTTAGACTTCTCCTTTCTAACTGATTTTCTGCATATAGCAATTTGATTCATTGCAGTGGCCAAAAACATTGAAGAAAAGGAAAGATTGTCCGAATATCAGGAAAATCTTTTCTACTGTGACACATAAGGTTTTGTGGACTAGTTTTGGAGGAGCAAAAGCTCTACTTGGATTTGCAAAATGAGATTAGACTAAGTGCCAGGAAATGTATGCAGCAAGCAATCTCATATTGCTCTCTGTAATTTTATATTTATATTCAGGCAAACTAAAAAAGTTAGAGCAGATAGATCATCATAGCTTGAGGTACTGAGGTGGACATCAAAAATTGAACTCTCCTTCAGTGTAATCCTGAGAGAGCTTTTTAAAACCTGCTCCTGTTTTTGCCACAGTACTCTGGGGGGGGTGCTTCATGCTACAGCACTGAAGACAGCCATGACTCCCCACTATGAGGAGCAGGTGGCTTCTCATTTAGATGAGATTTCTTCCTTCTTTGAATTCAGAATCATTTTTTGTGATTGTCAATATGGCAAGAAGTCAGGGCTTTACTTTAGGTAACACATGATGGAGAAAGACTTAGCACAGTCATTCCCCCTCCAAATGTGGATTGTTTGATAGCTGGTGATGTATAGTTGCATTCAGTGATAGCCACTTAATATGCACTCGTGTTAAAACAGGCAAGTTCAATCATGTACAGCCAGACCTTCATCTGTTCACTAGAGTGCTGCATTTGCCTGAATAACTTTGCAGAGCTTTATCTGGGAGATATATATTTCTAATAGTGCAGATATATGGGAATGAATATTTGAAAAAAAAATAAATCAAGTTTTTTCCTCTTTATTTCTCTCTTGGTCAGGTTGGAGGTTATGTTGTACCATTCTTAGAAGGATGCTGCAAAACATGTAAGTGATTAATGACAATTCCTGTCTCACTAGTCTCTCTGGTTTGTTTTTACCTTAGAAATAAGGTTAATTCTTTCCTGCATGAAAGCTTGGTTCCCTGATCTTAAAGGCCATGCTTTTCCCAGTTTTACTCATGTGAATACCAGTGAGAAACTAGTGGAGTTAAATCAGGAGAAGTAGTTTAACACTGGAGAGTTTACTCCACTGACACTAATTGTGGCTGGCCAAGTCATGAAAATTGCTACCTTCAGTATTTTGTAGTTCTCTTGTAAAACTCCTCAAAATATTAGTTACTGCATTTAGTATAGTAGAAGTTACTGTGTTTTGGAAGGCATCTTAAAATATTCTTCATCTACGTTCATATCTTCATATTTGGTAAAAACGAAGACTGATCTATGCAGTTTGTAAGCTAATGCTGTAAATAATTAACTGATTGTAATATAGTCTTAGCTTCCATTAATAGACATAGTTCAGAAGCTTTCAGGCAATATCTTTTAAAAGAACTTAAAATTAAAAAAACCCACTACCTTGATTATCAGGATATGTTTTGTGTTCTATGAGAGCTAATAAAGGTTCTCTGGAAAAAAATAAAATAACTATCTACAGAATAAGTTTCAAATATGCTAATTCTTAATATAAATCAACATTTTTTTGTTAACACACTGGTACATAGCTGAAACATTTTGGCTGATTTCATGAAGAACTTAGCCTGAGGCAGACATCTAACCCGAAGAATTTAAGCTCAAATACTTGAAGCTGACTATGTTATAAGCTACTGAAAAGATTCTAAACTGGACAGTATCATATTATCTTTAAAAAAGGTGCAAAAATCTCACTTCATTTGCATAAGTGGCTGGAATAGTGACCTCAATGCTAAAGATAGTAGGAGGTAAAGTGTGGGAGAGAGCTGGAGAGAAGTGCAGGTATTTCCTGCTGAGTGGGATGGGACTTGAACAATCATGACTACAAGATACAGTACCATGTGCACAGTTACTGCAGTGGGATATATGTTGCCAAGTGGGAGGTACCTTCTAGTGTTTCTCATACGTATTACATTTTGTAGTACTAATGCTGAAACTGTGGAAGATTAATCTGCTTTTCTCCGGCTCCTGATCACTGTAAGGGAATGGTTTTTCACTCCAATGGACCTGTGTTTGTAGCACTTGTCCTAGTTCTGTAGCCAATTCTCCATAGGCTCTTTGAGATTAGTTTTTGGTTATCTGACATTACCCTTCAATGCCTTAGTAGCCATATAAGCCAGCTTCCAAACAAAGAATTTATTAAGACTGTTAAAAATCCATTAAGCTACTTTTCAGCAAGGCAGAAGATCTTGCTGCTATACATAGAGAAAGATCACAACCACACTCTTAAATAATTTTGACAAAAGTACAAAAGTAGTAATCTGGGGCATGCATCACAAAGTAAAATTAAACCCTTGAAAGATCCAGTGACTTCTGAGATGCATTTACAAGTAGGTTCATACAGTTTGGATTTCACACCTGTTCACAGACAACATAGTACCTCTATGAATCATGTATAGTTCACTCTGACTGCGAACAAATGTGGCACGAGAGGTGTAAGTCCATTGTAACTGTGTGAGATGTTTTATGAAAAAGGTTATCAGATGCTTGTTTTCTGTTGAAGTACTTTACCATTAGACATCTTTGTGATTTTTGCTTTCAGTTTTATGTTGTATTTGAAAATTACGTCCCAGTAGTTCCATCAAACCTAGAGAGCTTTTACAAACGCTATTTCTTTCTTGTAACCCCAAAGGACAACTTTAACTTAGGGTACCAGATTGTCTTAGTTACATGAACATAGATCGGATTCTTCCTGGTTTTGACATTAGGCTTAGCAACGCAAGTAATAATACTTGGACGTAGTCCTGAGCTGCTGGCACAATGATCCCTGCTTGAGCAGGGTGGTAGGACCAGATAATCTCCGGAGGTCCCTTCCAACCTCAGCCATTCTGTGATCCTGTAATACACAGGGATTTTAAGGTTGTTTTCTCAAATATGCAAAAATCTAATAACTCCAAAATGTTTCATACTGATAGGGAATCCTTTGTAACATGTACTTTGTTCAATACGTAATATTCTTACCAGGTTCTTCAGTGTCAATGCTCCTCCCATTCCCTGTTAGCCCAGTCACTCCTACAGGCTATGCTAGCTGTAACACAGGTACATTTTCCTGGAAATAAGTAGGACCAACCCAAACAGCATCATTGTTGATTTCCAACAATGTACTCCCTGATAGGAGCATCAGGCCTCATGTTACCCAATTATGCCAAAAGCTGCAGTGTAGTATAACTGCTCAAGGTTCAGAGTGGCTCATGTTTTGGTTTTCTTTTGGTTTTCATTTTGCACTGTGTGGGCGGTGCATTGTTGTTAGCCAACAATGTACTGTTGGTAGTAAGCACTTGCATAGTCTTTAGCTTGCTGCATGTGTAAAATTGCTGTGTTTAAAAATATAAGGTAATTCCGTTATGTTTACAGTGCTGTAGAACATAGAGACTAATGGCTTTGCTTGTTAAAGCTTATTATATAAACAACAATTTAGCAGATCATGTATTGTATATTTTTGCTTCCAGTGGCATATACGACAGAAGCAGGTAATTTCTTTGCCATCTGTAGTTAGGACAGGAAAATAGCAAGCCTGTGTTTACTCATGAAAATTTGAGTTTCTTTTTAAGGGAATATGATATTTTTTTAAATTGTAACATGGTATGAATGTAATTGTTTTGACATTCATGTTGTGAAAACATCTCTATTTCTGTAAGAGAAATTACATTGACTGTAATTTTGTACATCATGGAGTGATATATGCTTCATTGAATTACACTCATGACTCTAGGAGTACTACACTAAAATCTGTATTTCATATTGACATCACTTTAAATGACAAAGGTGTTATGAGTCTAACCCACAGACCAAGCAAGGATTTTCGAACATACAGCAGACTGTGAAAAGGAATCTTATAACACAACACATACAAGATGCTCACATGTTTTGTAAGGTTGTTCGTGCAAAAGTATATTATGTTGTAGAGCTCTTTTAAAGCCACTGGGCATTAAAGTACATACATGGAAATACATTAGATATCTTTTTTTTTATGAGATATGATGTACTTTCACTATAGCCTGGATGAAGTCATAGCCACAGCTGCACTGAATGCTCCATCCTACACACCATGTATAATGTAAAAGAAGAAGGCACATGAATAGGATAAGAGAAACGTGAGATAACGGTGAGTTTTTTATTCTTAAAAATAAGGTATTTTTTTCTTAATGTCTCAATTTACTTTTTCCCTAAGCAAATACAATTCGACAGTCAAGCAGTGCCAGCCATTTCTCACTGTAGATTTTTATTTGCTTCCAAGATTGATTGCTGTCCTTTCTCAGGCTTATATGTTGGTGTTTTTTTTTAATTAACACCCCCACCCCAAAAAACAAGCCCAACACCACAAACACAAAACCAGAACCACAAAAGGTTTCTCTTTGAGAAGCCGTATTACGTGGTTTGGCAGTGATTAGAGCAGGGAAACAGACATTGCACATCAAGATGTAATTAACCTCAGCCACAGTTCAGTATTGGGTATTGATCAAATCAATGAGTCTTTCATTGCCCT
The DNA here is from genome assembly GCA_013399095.1 of Psophia crepitans. Taxonomy (NCBI): domain Eukaryota; kingdom Metazoa; phylum Chordata; class Aves; order Gruiformes; family Psophiidae; genus Psophia; species Psophia crepitans. The sequence continues at coordinate 613,701 of VWZZ01004506.1, forward strand.
TGCTTTACTGGGGCTCACGGTATTCACCTTTTGTCAACATCTTTGGATTTCTAGCCTGAAAGAAAATGCAGCTCTGTAAGTGGAGAGTCATGTGGGACAGCATCATGGGGTGTACAATCTGCTGTGAAACTGTGGAAGCTGTTATAATGGAATGGATTATTCATTTCTCTTACAGATCTGCAGTGCGATGTGGTTTCTTCAGCACAGAGAGGATCATCGTAAGAAGATACTGGGCTTTCTGATCTCTAACAACTGAACTTTATACTGAACTTTGCTTTTCTTCAAATGTTCAGAATTCCAGTCTTAAATTAAGTTTAACCACTCTTATTTAATTTCAGAATTTCTTTTTATCTTTTTTGTTTCATCCATGTACTTTGTACATGCTTCTGTGAGAAAAACTGTGGGAATAACGCTAATGGAAACATCAATAAAAAATTAATTTCTTCACTGGTGTTCTTTTTCTTATTTAATAAAAAACATACAGAAATGTAAAGCCCCCTGAAGCCCTATTCTTCATCAGATTCTGCTTTTAAGCGTTCATTTAAACTTCGTTTATACCACTGGAATGCAATTGCTGCTATTAAAGTTTGTTACAGCTATTTCATAGAAAATGCATTTTGTGCATTTTTAACAAGCCTTCTCACAGGAGTGGCTGACCAGTTTTACAAAAATTTTTGAAAGACAGTGGACTTAAAAGGCTTCGGAGTGAAGAATGAACCTTTTATAATTATTATTGGAGAGAAAGGAGACAAACACTTTAATGCATAAAATAGAATTATTTTAAAAGGATACAATGTACAGCTAATATCACTTTGCCAAAGTTTTGTATGTGTACCAATTGGGTGTTTTCTTCTTTGACCCCAGAAAACATTCAGGAATGTTCTTGTCTTTCATTCAGAATTTTCAGCTGATTGTTTTTCAATCAATGCCCATTCTACAGGTAAGGAAGATGGAAAATTCTGTAAAAAGGTGACTGTTAGGATGACTATCCGCAAGAATGACTGCAGGAGTAACACACCAGTAAGTAAATAACCATCGTGATTTCTTTTAATAGAAGGGAAAAAATACGAGAAATAAGGAAGAAAGGGAACACAAATTCCACAAGGCTAATGTCTGCATAGAGCTGTTTTGATGTTTCCCAATATTCTCAGCAATCATCTTCTCAAATAATAAGGAAAAGAGGGGTGTGACTTCTGCTTTTGTATGCATTTAGGCACACGTTGATTTTGTGCAAATCCCAGGTCTTGGTTCACCTTATAATGCAATTATTATATGCAAGTTAACTTTGATATAACTGAATCTTGCCAGTGATATACTACTGTTAAAACGGCTGCAGATGTGTTTAATTTTCCATCTGTCGAGGGAAAGTGTTTAAATGCCAACTTCATGAAGAAAGGAATCTTGGGTCCTGAAGGGTTTTTTTAGACGGCAGCATGAGCGTACTGTGAAATGCGTAGGAAGAATGAGGCACTATCTGTGTGTCTACCAAAGGATTTAGTGTAGGAGGACACCAACAATGTCCTGCTAGGCAGTGAGAGCAGCAGCAGCAAGGGTGCAGACAGACGTCTCGTGTGAGATGTGTAAGAGTGCCTGGAAAAGCTGTAATAAAAGACTATAGGGAAACAGCTGTAACCTCTAAAATGACTCTTAGGGTGCATTTTGTGGAGTAAACTGTTGAGTGGCAAGGAAATTTAGTCTCAGTGTCTCATTGAACAGAAACGCAAATCCTGACCATTAAACTTGAAAAAAAATATTGGTTTATATAGCTGTTTCTGTCACAGTCTGTAATACAGTTTTGGTATCATTAGTAATAATTCCCCTTGGCTTTCCAAAGGATTGATTTGGTTTTTTATATTCCTCCTTGCTGATACCAGTATAGCAACACTGCATCAGTGTATTACTGAAAATAATACTGTAGGGAGTTGTAGACAGAACATTTGGTGCCATGTCTAAGCCAAGGTTGTTAGGAATACTTTAAAATTCAAAACTGAAATTGTTTCTTTGTGTCTGTTAATAGCCAAAATCTGCTGTTCTTGAAATTGAGAGGAAAGTCATCATTAATCTCAGGAAGATAAAAATTGAGACCTATCTGGGCAGCATACTTCAGGGTTTATTACTCAGTGGGATTTCAGAAGGGGCTAGAGGAAATACCTCCAAATTTTTCATTGTTTTTGCCATTGGATTTGGGTGCCTAGTGTCTTTGGACTTTCTTGAGAACTCCCAACTTTATTTCCTAGCTGTTTCAATTTACTGATTACTCTTTGTGCTTGTTACCAGGTGAACATTGTTTCGTGTGATGGAAAGTGCCCCTCTGCAAGCATTTACAACTACAACATCAACACATATGCAAGATTCTGCAAATGCTGCAGGGAACTTGGACTGCAGAGACGAACTGTGCAATTGTACTGCACTAGTAATTCAACCTGGGTCAGCTATTCAATCCAAGAGCCTACAGATTGTTCTTGCCAATGGTCTTAGAAAAACATGAAAGGAAAGACATCAGGAAGCCCAACTGTTCCCAGCATAAGATAATTTGACTATCTATTAAAAAAACATACCCAATGCACTGAATTTTACCAATTTAATGCTAAAAGATTAAAAATGAAAAATATATGAGACTCTTCTAAATTCCTGAAGAATGGCTTTGCATCATTTGTATTGTGATTTGTCTTCATGTTAATTTCACAGGGATTGTTTTAAGAGTTCTTGTGATATGTGCCAACTTAAAAAGTGATTTACTTTAGAGACACTGCAAGAGAAAGAACACCATCTATTTTGTTCTGGAAGGCTGGCCCAATTTTTGTCAGGCACCCATTCCTGTACTAAATCATTGACCAGCTTATCTGGCAGCAGTTCACAAAGTTGAATGCATTGCAATTGTGCAAATACATTCAATGTCTATTAAGAAAAATTGTTTGGACAATATGAGAAGACTTTTCAGTTTAAATCATATTCCTATTGCAACGTAGAGCATGTACAAGAAATCAATTAAAGTTTTATTGCTTTTATCAGGGAAACATTGTCAATACTGACAACTGTATGTAATATTCCCTGGTAATAATTTTAGGTCATCTTGTGTATTTTGTATTGTCGTGAAAGGCATTATGGCCTTGTAACATGGCCATGTAACGTATGAAACAGATAAACTGTTTTTAGGCTATCTAGATTAGTCATTACTAATTAGTTACTTTATTTTTCTGCTAAACAATATGACATAAACTGAAAATACACAGATTTAACAAATGAAAACTATTTTACATTCCTTTATATAGGTATACCTTAAATGAAAACATTCAGCTTATGAAATGCACCATATTTAAACTATTTCTTTAGGAGAATGAACTTCGTTTAATACTAATGTTAAAGATGTGAAAATTCATTAGGAAAAAGAAAACCAGGATTATGTATCCATCTAAAAGAAAAACAAAGTTGAAAATCTTTGTCACCAGTATCGTAGAATGTAACTTCTTATGGTGAGTATTTGGTATTGAAAATGCACAATTGTAAGATTTGAAATTTCAAGAGCAATTTTGCTTATGAACTGGAACAATTATCATTTTGTTGTAATGAATTAATATTTTTTTCTCTTATAAGCTAATGTTGCTGTTCTATTCTTTTCCTACAAATGCCATCAAGATTCAGCAAAAATGCAGTAGCTTTCATTTTGTAGATTAAAACTGTAGATAGCACATAGTGATATGCTTGAGATCCTGTAATAGAAAATAGATCTTAGCATAACTTCTTAAAAAGCTGCTTGTCTGCAGTTAATCCAAAGAAAAATGTGTTGTTAAAATCAATCGTGAACTTTTTTGATATTAATTTTGTATACTGTACATTTCATTCAATATCCAATAAATAACAGGAAGTCTTATTTTGCTATAATTAATTTTGCTATCATTGTTAAAGCAGCTTACTATCATGTGATTCCAACTCACAGTTTACTGATTTTTTTTTCAGCCAGTGCACATGGTTAATTTTAAGGTTTGCTCCTATCACTAATACTAATGATCAAGGAAGACCTGCTTATGAGTTTATGAAAATATACATCTTTTTCTGATTCCGTCACAGTTAACTTTCATACTCAGAAAGGCAAAATTCTGTGTCATTTTATTCAGAACAAAAATGGGAAAACTGTTGCTCATCAAAGTCAAACAACACATTTCTGATACTAAGGGTCAGATAGGCTGTTTGTTCTGGGAAAACAGGAAAAAAGAAGGGTAAATGTCTACATTTTCTGCAGCTTTTTCCTAAACCATTCCTCAGGATTGACTGCAATGAGTAGCCTATGTTTTGAGTAAGCGTACGCATTTTGTTACAATATAGTTGTTGTGTAGTTGTGATTACACTTCACGTACTTAGGGCAAGATAAGTCGTTAAGATCTCATGGTAATATGTGCAGTCCTTACCCATTTAGTAAGACATGTTCCTTGTTCAAAGATGTCTTCTAAATAGTGAGGAAGGACAGAATCTGGGAGGAGTGCATCCTTTGGAAAACCATGGCCTGAGGAGCAGGGAAAAAAATTGCTGTTTACAAGAGCGAGCAAAGTCCGTGAACCCAAGTGCCTAAAATTGAAGCTTTGGCATTTGCAAAGGTGAAATTCCCTTAGTACCATCTGGCAGATGCCATCTTAGAGGGCAGAGATTAATAAAAAGAGCTGTTTGTTTGCTCTCAGACAAGATGGTATTTGCTGTGAAGTGCCAACCAGCAACATGAGGGACAGGGCGAGAGCAGGAATTAGGCCAGCTGCCACGATGCCCTCGACTATGGCCAGTCCCTCTTGCCACGTGAGTGTTACCCTAAAAACCGGCAGAGGAACTCTAAGACTCGATTTGGAGTTTTAGAAAGCAGGCATTCTTTATTACAGTGCTGGATGCATGGGGGATCACTCTCCCTATTGTGCATACCGAGAGTTAGAGTTAACATTTATTAGCCCAACCTATGCATATTCATACATTCATCAGCATAACCTATACCTATTCGTACTTTCCAAACTACGATTGGTCAACTCATTGCTCGTTTTGATTTAAAAACACAGTGTCTCCTAAATTCGCTACGCATGTTCAGTGAGTAGGGGTCTTTATCTGGAGAGGGGGTGTTTTTAGCACTGGAGATGTGGTTTTTATAATGAGACAACTCACTCTAGGATACCAGTTAGAGGAATTTCTGCTGACTTTTGGCTCTCAAGGATGTATATCTTTGTTAACAAGCGTTCCCCTATTCAAGATTCCTTTGCTACATCTTATCTAAGCATACCTCATTCTAATTAAATACATTGGAAACTTTCAAGGGTGGTCCTGTTCTCAAATCTTCCTCTCAGGCAATGAACAACAATGAATATACTGCTCAGAAGTTAACTCCCTCTTCATAAAGGTTTTCAAACTTGGCTACATTGCTCCAGCAAGGAGGGAACCATACGTTATTTTGACTTGGTATGAGCAAAGCGCTCATTGCTTCCAGCAGCACAAGGTGGTTACTCTGAAAAACATTTGAGGTGCAGACTTTCAGAGCAAGTTAAAACTGGCAGCGAGAGTAGAAAGCAGACTGTAGTGTATCCAGTAACCATAATGAAACTCTGCTGCTCATTCTCCTTCAGTAAAACAACAGATGTATTAAGTCCTTTCTTCTGATTTTGCAAATGTTAGGCTTATGTTGAGAGAACCAAGGGGAATATCCAAACTGCCTGTGGCCTGATAGGGGGAAGCTACTTTTATCCCCGCTTCTGTGTTAAATTCCTTAGCCTGTCTGGTTAGTTCAAAGCAACCCGGGCCCTTGCCATGCATCCACCTTACACCGTGTTTGCACAAAGCAGCTCAGCTGGAAAAAGATTTGGCCTTATTTGTACATCCCTGTCTTTGGAAACCAAAGAGACCTTCAACGAGCCGTGGGTTTCATCTGGCCCTCCCATGCAGGAGCCACTTGGATTGTAACAATATCTGAGTCCTAAAACAACTTTACCTTCTTTTTTACTAAGAATTTGTCTTTTGCTTGATTATATAGATGTAATACAAAGGGTATACAGCACTGAAGCTACGGTCTTTAGAATATATGCATTTTACTGTCACAACCTTATTTGTGTCTTTATTCCCCTTAAAGACATACGTGCCCTTGGAGCTAATGAAATACTGGAGCCTTTACGTCATTTCTCATAGTGGCAAAAGTTAAATCCTGCCTTCAGCCCATAAAACAAGTCACTGGAGGGAAACTTGCTTCCTAAAAGCATTGCTGTCACCACATGCTCTGGTGTTACGGCTGTTCCTGTTGCAGCTGCGCACAGCGCACAGTTCAAAGTCAAAACTGTGACTGGATGGATCCTTCACTGACTTCGGTATTTCTTCCAAATTTTTTGTAGAACAGTGTTTCTGAGGGATCTAAATGGGGGTGGGGGGTGTATTTTTAGAAGTCCAAGAGAAATAACTTGGGTGCCTACCCAGCAGATACCAGGCAGTGTTCTGGAGAGCCACCTCAGCTGGCTGGGTGAGCCCCTCCTCCCTGGCACCAGCTGAGGGCTGTTTAGGGTGTAATAGCGGTGCAGGTGGTGGGGGATAAAAGCAGCAAGGAGGGGGCAGTGGGAGCATGTGCTGAGTGCTGTTCTCCTGAACTAGCTCCTGGTTTTAGAAGAGCTGTTGATGTGGGGCCTGTGAAAGGAAGGACAAGAGGTATGTGGTCTTGGAGGCTTTGGTAGAGGTCTTTATTATTTCTGTTGTGCCTGTCTCAGCGTGGCTCTGGGAAAGATTTGAAAAGGTACTGTTATTCTGGAAAACTGGATTTCCAGGTGGTAAAAGCAGCGAAGAAATTCTGGTGGTGTTTGAAACCTTTGTGCTGGTATAACTGTTGAACTAGTCTCTCAGGCTCTGCTGTGAGAGGTAGCGGGAGAGCAGACCTTCCTGGCTTATGTAAATCTGAAACTGTGGTGGTTGGTAAGGGAAAATACAGCTATTAATGTCCTCTAGTTTTCTTGTCTTCTCTTGGCTTTGAGGGCAGGTGCAGAAATGGACTCTAGAGGCTGATTAATACAGATCAAACTCAAAAACAGTACTTGACTACTTCCTCTAAGCAAATGAATGCTGCTGGTGCTCTTCTGGCAGACATCTTGTGACCGCTGCTCCGCAGAGCTGGGTGCGTTGTGAAGCTGTTGATCCTGAATAAAAGAATCCAAATCTAAATTTTGAAAATTTCTCTTCAGAAAGTAGGTGACAGACTGAGTAACTTGAGGGGAGGTGTTTTTATTTAATGCAAAAGAAAGTGTTGTGGGAGTGAAAGTCTGACCTTCTTGAAACTAAGGCCTGTTACATAATTTTTTCCTCAAGTCTAAAAGCTGTACTTGGCCCTGAGGGCCATGTTCCACACATGCGGACGCATATGAGGAGAATTTCTCCACAAAAGTGACTTCTAATATAGGTGCAGAAACATCTTCAGCTTGTGTTCTGTTAAAACTAGCATTTTAAGGCTTTGTAATGCTGGATTGTTTTCATTCTTTGAATAAAATATTTAGTGATTAAGTATGGAAAACTTGTTTGTTTTGGTTCTGATCACTCATTGTTATATCCTCTAAAAAGGCGCTTTACTTGCATTACCTCAGGCAAGCTTACCCAGCCATGATTCACAGGAAAATAGAAATTATTTGGCAGCTGGAGCCTTGAATATGATGGATATTGGCCATTAAGAAAGGCCTTTAAAAAGCAGTATCAACTGTGCTATCTAAACTCTCACTGTCTGGGTTATTAGTATATGATCTGGTCTTAGGATAACAGCCTCCTGAGTAATGCTTACTCTAATTAGTGCTAGTGCTGCCTGGTGGTTTGGTAAGTTAATCTGAAATACTGGCATCTGTTGGCTCACAATTTAATATGAGCTATTAGTCACAATTGAAGTAACTTGCTTCTCCTCAGACAGCCTCTCAATTATGTAGCCCTTGAAGTCAGACCAAAACCATTCAAAAAATTTCATCTTCACTCTTACCTCTGCCCACACCATCATTTTTCCCCCAATGCAAGTGGCTAGCCATGAATAATTAAAATGAGGTCATAGCTTCTATGCAGATGGTGGTGTGGTTTTCTGTTTGTTTGGTGGTTTTTTAAAATCCCCGCTCAGTGTCATGAAGACTTCCAACCACTTTAGAAATAGTATATGACAGACTGCTGTCTCCTCAGTTCTACTTTCTGTATAGACTTTTGACCAAGGCTTTGATCATGTCAGCTCACTCTGGCTGTTTAAAATCTAGATATCTAGACTAACTCAAGTGTCTGGGCTCCATCCATCAGAGAAGAGAGGGGTGCATCCAGAGTGATTCATCCCATCCTAAACTAAGATAAATGTGATGAATTATCCTCCAGATGTATCATCTTTCCTTTTCAGTGTAGAAAGAACCTGGATGACAAGATGTAGTTAAGCATCTCACTTCTAGTTTGTTAAAATTAGTTGGAATGAAGTTCACCCTTAATGGTTAAAGATACTGTGACAGGCTCAAAAGTCAGCCACTCTGATAGTGTGTATGGCATAACTTACCTGACCTCCTCATACAAGGTGATGAGTGGTAATATTTAATTTGTGTGAAGCTGAATGGATTATTTGTCTTGCAGAGTATCTCTCAAGACTTTAAGTGTGCTCACTTCATATGAAAGTTACACAGATAGTTTATGTATATCTCTAGAGCTGAAGAAAGGTGTCATCATCAGCCAAATCTTCGATTTGCAGCTGAATTTGGGAAGATGTGGTGTGTTTACTGCCATGACAAGATGTTGGAAAGGATCTATAAAGCGAGTGATTTTTAAAATATCTCTGTTCTGTATACTTTTTACTGTGTAGATGTTGGCTTGAGTCTTGCAGGTGACTTGTGATCTTCCTTTCTAAGTTTTTTGCATCCAAGATCTTTAATGTAAGGTGAGTCTTCAGGAAGTTATTAAACCACCTATGAAATACGTTTGTGCTTTAGCTTTTTAGAGTGTCTGGAGTGGAGTTTGAGGCAGTAGAGAGGCTTTTCAACATGCAGGCCTTTCCTGACTGATTTTTTTTTAATACTATTGCTCAGGAGCAGATTCTGACAGCAGTTACGTACTTGAAAGGAGCAGCAGATTTGATGGGTTTTTTTTATCTCTCAAGACTGATGTTAGTTTCTATATTGAATATGTGAAATTTGTCCAATATGTGCCTTGTGTAGTAGAAGACTGGAAAGAAAAAACCAAACACTATATTAGAGTGCTTGAATAAAATTTATTTTTGATTAATAATGCAGAAGTCTGGTCTTAAGTATGAAATATCAAAGGAGTAATGCCTACTGTCAAGAGCATGCTTGTTCTTGATCTGTTCTTAATCCCCTCTTTTGGACCATAGTCCCTATTGAGCTCCATGTTGATGTCTTTATTTTACTAAATAGGGGAAAAAGCAGAGAATGACCTTCTGAGATGAGGCCATCAAGGTGCTTAATAGGCCTGATCCCCAACCTGGCAATATGCAGGGTGGTGTTCTTTGATGCTTTTTTATTTTATTTTTTTTTAAATCGCTAATAATGTGCTCTTCCATTTCCTATCAGAAGATAGCTGCTATATTTCTTTTTTTTTTCCACAAAGAACCATGCCTAAGCAAAGCTATTTTGGTGAGTGGCAAAAGTTAGCTGTATGATGGTTAATCACTAAAGTAAAGCATTATTGTTTAATACTGCTGGAGTGATTAGAGGGTACCAGGTAACCTTGTCAGTAGCACATGAAGATCATAATTTTTTTATGGGGCTGTGTTGTGGTTTTACTCCAGC
>VWZZ01004507.1:0-12697 GCA_013399095.1 Psophia crepitans
GCTGGTGCAGCTGCACTGTGCAGGATCCTCCCCGGGGGGATGCGGTCTGGGGTGCTGGTCCCTGGGGTCGGCAGGGGGAGAGGGGCGAAGGGACGCAGTGGGATGTCCTGCGTATGTTTGCCGGTGCACTGGGGAAGGAAGCCCAAAAGCTGGGCCTGGATGAGTCACACCATGTTTAACAGATAATTTGATGGGGAAAAAAGATTGTTCTTATCCCCCCTCCTCTGCTCCAGCGAGTGCCCAGCAGCCACACGCCCTGTCGAAAGCCTGGCACGGCGGCCACCCCCCTCGTGCGTGCTTACCCCTGGGGCAGCCTCGGCCCTGGTGGCTCTTCCCAAGGGATGCATTTCCCTCCTCGGGAGCTCTGATTTAGCAAACAGTCACGTTTTCTCCCCCAAATCCCCTTGCCTGCCCTCCTCCAGCCTGGGCCACACATTGAGGTTTGCCCGACACCTCCGAGCAACGCCACGGGCAGAGGGGACAGGCCACGGGGCCACCCCCAGCGCCACGTGCCAGCTGGAAATGCCCGTCCCCGGGCAGGTTTTGCCGGAGACCCTGTGCTCGGCCGGGCTGTGCCTGCTCCGGGCCCCGGAGCACGGCTCCCCACGGCTCCCGTGAAGGAACATTTCGGCTGTAATTTCTATCGCCCTCTGGGGACGGAGAAAACCGGTCCCTGGGCCAGCTCTGTCCCCAAGGACAACTCTAAGCGCCCTCTGGAGTTCTGCCACACGTGAGAGGAGGGCTGTGTATCATAAAGCTTAAAAGAAGGTATTCTAATATTAATTATAAGTCTAAGGTGTATAAAGTTCTCACAAACTGTGTTTTACTTCCAGAAGAAAAAAAAAAAGTCACTTTAACTTTGTAAATATTTATGTAAACATTATTTACAAAACTTTGATATTATATATTATTTGACTGTATATGTACACAGTGTAAATACATTTGTACCTCTCTCTTGTATTCTAAATAAAAATTACTTGGGACATTTATCATTTAGAAGATGGATAGCATGGAGAGCTCTTTTTGTGCCAGAAGGATGTGGCGGACGGGGTGAGCGAGCGTTCAGGCTGGGACAAGGTGAGTGAGGAGCACAAGGTGAATAATTCAGGATTCACAGGGTGAGCAAGGAGATGCAGCCCTGTCCGTTGGACCAAACAGGGCAGTCGGGAAGAGGGAAGCTCGTTTTTGGGGAAAAACGGGTCTGAGAGAGACGGGGCGAGCGCAGGAGCGGGTGGTGGGATTTGGCCTGGTTCCTCCCTGTCTCCAGGAGCACAGTTCCCATTTGAGGCAGCAGCTCTTTATGTCTTCTGGTGCCCTCCGTGAAGGAAGGGGCACCCCGCAGAAGGGGCACCCCGCAGCGGCGCTGGCTCCAGGCGCCCACCCTCACAGCTGCCCTGGGGGGACTGTGGGCCTCTGGGGCTTGGTGCTGAGGGAGCAGAGCGTTTGCTGGCAGGCATGGCTGGCTTCCTTTTCTAGGTCTTTTATCAGCAGCTCTGAGAGCCTCACCGCTGTTTGAATTAAATTAGTAAAGCTTCCACACAAACGTGGTGCTCACCGCTGGCTGCGGCACGGTGTGTGCCCCGGCCCCCGAGCTGTCTGAGCGGAGGCCGAGCACCGTCCCGGCAAAGGCCTTGCCGCAGCCGTCACGGGTGGGATCCCCTGGGCACCCCCAGAAGTTGGAGGTGCTGCTTCCCCCTCCGCCTGCAGCGGGGCGGCCCCCAAAGCGGGGTGCTGCAGCCCCAGGGAGCCGGGCTACCTGCCCTGCTCGAGGCGCCTTGCCCGCACTAAACATGGCCCCTCCCTCCCTTGGGATCCGAACGCGGTGAAGCCCGCGACTTCCCCTTTCCTGCCAGGAACCAAAATGGCCACCCAGCAGGCTCGCTGCCTTCCCATTCCCGCTGCCCTCACTCAAGATGGCAGCGCCCGCGCTTCAGGTGCGTTCTCGCCAGCAGCCAACATGGCGGGCGGAAGGCACAGCCGGACGTGGTCGCCGGCGCCGCGCCGCCCGTACTCAAGATGGCAGCCATCAGCATGCGGCTGCCCGTGGCCCGCAAGGCGGTGGGGCCGAGCGCGTCCCGGGGCGCCGAGAAGCACCTGGTGGCACCGGGGGACACGATCACCACGGACACGGGCTACATGAGGTGAGGGCAGGCGGCGGGGCGCGGGCCGGTCGGTCGGTCGGTCGGTCGGTCTCGGTTTCTCCTCAGGTGGCCGCTCTCCCCGCAGGGGCCACGGCACCTACATAGACGAGGAGAAGCTCATCGCCTCGGTGGCCGGCGCCGTGGAGAGGGTGAACAAGCTGGTGTGCGTCAAAGCGCTGAAGACCAGGTGAGCGCGGCCGCCGCCTCCGCGCAGGGAGCCGAAACCCGCGGGCCGTGCGGGGCAGGGCCGGGCCCGCCTGCGGGGAGGCTGAGGCCGCGACCAGCTGCTCTCTGTCCCGCTCCCAGGTACAACGGTGAGGTCGGCGATATCGTGGTCGGGCGGGTCACGGAGGTAAGGCTCCGGGCTCGGTGCCCTTGGTGTCCCTGCACGCAGGTGCTGCGAGCCGCGGCTTTGAACACGGCGAGGCTGGAGCGCTGCGCGGGGCCGGCTTGTCCGGGGCCTCCTGCTCCTGCTCGGTTTTTGAGTGTATATCAACTGAGGATTTATTTTCTTCTCCAGGTTCAGCAGAAGCGATGGAAAGTGGAAACCAACTCCAGGCTAGATTCAGTCTTGTTGCTGTCATCTATGAATTTACCTGGTGGGGAGCTGGTGAGCGTAGTTCATGCGGAGCAGTGCCAGAGCCCTGGCTTCTGCTTCCGTGGCAGGAGCTGAGGCACTGGGAAGCTCTGGAGCCCTTCCCATGGTCAGCATAAGGGTGGTGGTGGGTTTTGTGGGTGGGCCTGTAGCTCTCCACTGTTTTTAACTCTCAGTGTCATTTATCAGGGAATCCCAGACTGGTTTGGGTTGGAAGGGACCTCAAAGCCCATCTAGTTCCAACCCCCTGCCATGGGCAGGGACACCCCCCACCAGCCCAGGGTGCCCAAAGCCCCATCCAACCTGGCCTTGAGCACTGCCAGGGATCCAGGGGCAGCCACAGCTTCTCGGGGCACCCTGTGCCAGGGTCTCACCACCCTCACACGAAAGGATTTGTTCCTTTAGTGTGCCATAGCTGTACTGGAATACTGTTGTATAATTATGCAAAATGTAAGGTTATTTTGATTTGGTACTTAGGGACATGGTTTAGTGTGTAATAGGTCGTGGGGGGACGGTTGGACTGCATGATCCTGGAGGTTTCTTCCAACCATAATGATTCTATGATTCTATGATTCTATGATTTCTGCCTCAGATCTCATCTCAATCTCCCCTCTTTCAGTTCAAACCCATCCCCCTTGTCCTATCACTGCACTCCCTGACAGACAGTCCCTCTCCGTCTTTCCTGTAGGCCCTTTAGGTGCTGGAACATAAACACATCAGTGATCTAAAGATTTGCTGATGTACCCGATTTCCTTTTGGTGGCCAGATTGCGTTTTGCATGGCATCCTAAGGTTGCCCTGCAACGTTGGTGTGAGTTGATATTTTCTCACACTGAGGTACGTGTAACTCTTCTTGCATTGTGCCTTTCAGAGGAGGAGATCAGCAGAGGATGAACTTGCCATGAGGGACTACCTGCAGGAAGGGGACCTCATCAGCGTATCCTTCCATTGCTGGTGCTCAGAAGAGCCACGGGGCATGGGGAGAACAGCCGGACCTCGGGTAGCCTGGCTGGTGGTGAGAGCTCAGCCGGGGACAGCCAGCGGCTGTTGGCACTGGGCAGTGTTAGGGACCCTGTTTCCTTAAGTGGCACTGACAGGCAGAGGTGCAGTCTGTGTTTTCTGATGGGGCTCTATCACTGCACACCCGGAGTCTGAAATATGGGAAGGTAAGTTGTTCAAAAGCACTCGGTCTTGGTCTCATTCTGCTCCAGTTGAATTGTATAGGCCTTTTGGAGGGATGTTTAAGGGGATAAAAAAACCCTTCTGGAGTAGAGCAGGATGTTCTAACCCATTCCTGCAGGTTAGGAAGAATCTTTGCTTCTCTGTGGGAGCACTGAGCAGAGTTTCCCCAAAGCAGAGGGAGTGCCCTTGAGTTGCCCTGTGAGCTGCTGCTCTCCCTGTCCACAATTACAGCCTGCGAGTCCTGTTTCCCCCACTATCCGCTTGCAAATTAAACCCTGGGGAAAAAAATCTAACTCAAACTTCATCGCTCCTTTTCTGCAGGCCATTGCCCCTCTGACGTGTTTCTTTCTCCAGGGCTCTATTTTAGACTTTATGCAGTTGGCATTTATGTCTGGTTTTGTGCATTGAAATAAGCCAAGGGGCCTTCAGAGCGTAGGCTGCAGTTTGGGATTACCAGACCAAGGGTATTAGCACTTAAAAGATGAAAGCAAAGTGTGCTTATTGCACGAAGGGTGAAGGATAGCGAGTGGATTAAGAGAGAAAGTGTTCTGCTAAATTGGGCCCCTCACTTCTCATTTTTCTGCGGGGATGGTTGCTGTGTAGTTACGATCAAGATATTATTAACATTTGTGCTAAGCACTTAGAGTATTCTTCGTCTTCAAAGGACTGCAGAGGCATTAGCTAATCCTCCCAGCGCTCCCAGAGGCAGGCAGGTTTTATGTTCACTGTTTCACAGGGAAAGGTGTTAAAATTGACTGGTTCCTAGAGCAGGAGCGGAGCGCGTGTTGGTGATGGGATGTTATCTACGATGGTTCGTGTCTCATGCCAAGTCTCACGATCTCCTTTTCAGCTTGGCCAGGGTGTGCTTGTTCAGGTCTCACCCTCCCTTGTGAAACGCCAGAAGACTCATTTCCATGACTTGCCCTGTGGTGTGTCTGTGATCCTTGGCAACAACGGTTTCATCTGGATCTACCCCACTCCAGAGCAGAAAGATGAAGAGGCAGGGGGCTTCACGACCAACCTGGAGGTGAGGGTTCAGGGAGGATGAACCTTCTCCTACCAATGATGTTTTGTTAGCGTCATGGAGTTGGAGGCATGTGAATAACCTGAAACTTTCCAGATTTGGTATTAGGTTCATGGCAAAGCTTTTTTACAGTAGGCTTTATTATTTCCCTATGTATTCATCTCTTTTCCTCTGTCCTTCCTCAGCCTGTTTCCTTGTCTGACCGGGAGGTGATCTCACGGCTCCGAAACTGCATCGTGGCTCTGGTTACTCAGAAGTTGATGCTCTTTGACACCAGCATCCTGTATTGCTATGAAGCATCCCTCCCTCACCAGGTACAGAAACAGTGGTGTTTACTTCACGCTGTGGGGAGGGAACAGAAAGGCCGTGCCAGTTGCTGTTGAAGTCAGTAAGTTAGGTGGTAGGGCTTCCTTTCAGCTTTCCAAAGCGTCCTATAGTAAGTGATGGTATGAACCTCTCACCTGTATGACACAGATTGCCTTGCGCGTCTTCACCGATAGTTTGAAGGGTTCTGCCTCTGGCAAAGCCCAGCTGTTCCTGTAGAGAAACAGTTCTGGTTTTTGATAGAGGTGTATCCCTTGCTGGGATTACAGACCCTCTGTGATCCCTGTGAAAACAGTGTTAAATTTGGGATTCTGTGAGGGTACGGTGCGCTTTAAGGACAAACGAAAAAGCAAGTGTCATGTATTGTACAGGGACCAGTCTGCTGTTTGTATCCACATCCTGCACTGCTGGAAGGTTCCCTCAGTTTGACCTCTTGCTGTACAGCTTGTTTTCTGTGATTTCAGCCAGCACAGTCACCGGCAATTTGCTTCTGCTAAACGGATAAGATCTGAATTGTCTTCTGCTTTCATTCCTAGTAGCAGCCTACTCAGCTAGATGGGATGTTCTTTTGAGCTATACTTTGTTTAAGTCATCTCTATCCCTTCCCAAAAACTGGTGTTGTGTCCTTCCAAAGAGATTAGGAATGGTCGGTAGCATCTTCTTTGATTTCTTACGATCTCTGTAAGAATTACTAGCTCTGGAGAGGTTGACTTTGCCTTGGACCCTCTGCCATGATAGTTTCGTTTGACTACAACCCTCTAAACTCACTTGCTGCTCATTGCTGTGTGTCAGGGACCCTTGTCCCCATGGAGTGTGCAATAGTGGTAGTTGCTTTTTTTGGTGCCAATGTTACTCTTCTTTCCACTCCAGATCAAGGACATTCTCCAACCGGAGGTGATGGAGGAGATCGTTCTGGAAACGCGACAGAGGTTGCTGGATCTCGAAGGATAGGGCACATGCCCAGAACCACTCATTTGAAGTCCCAGCATGGCAGCTTTTGGTTCTCAATATATATATATATATTTTTTTCAGTGTTCTAATGTCCCCAACATTCATTCCACACTTCAGAAACCACCAAAATTCCTCATTTTAACTCCTAGGATGCCTCCTGAGCCCTTCTAGTACAATAGTATGGAATAGTACTTAAGTACAATAGCCTTTTAGTGCAGCAGACTGAAAAATTGATATCCCAGCATCATGAAGATGCAGGTGCAACTGGGACATATAGTGCTTGTTGCTGTGTCTAGTGCCCCTGGACTTCATGCAGAATGGTAGGAAGGGATGTGTTTTGTGATGTTCTCTCTCCCCAAAGGCTTTCTGAATTGTTTTGATTTTCTTTTACTGTGATATAGATCTGCCAGTCTGTCCTCTGGCTGAGAGCTCTTGTTTTTCTCTTTAAGGCTGCGGATCACAGGTACAAGTTTTTAGAGGACAGGAGTATCTCAGCCTTGGTAACCGTGTTTTGGGTCTGGCTGTTCATGGCTTCTGTGTCTCCAGGGTATGAGATTGGATGTGGTTGTCCACATGAGCCAGGAGCCATGGGCGAGCAGTGCCTTCTCAGTCTGTGTGCATCCTGCCTGTCCCCTTTTTTATGTCTGATGTGGTGAGCTCCTCCTTTGAGGAGGCTCCAGTATTGTATTCTATTAAATATTTTACATTTCAATACATTTTTTTTGAAACAGATCAGTCATTCAGGAGTGTGTGGATTGGATTAGCTTGTCTTTCTCCAGAATGAATATGGTCTAGCTTGAGAGCAACGGTTGGCTCAAGTTTCCGTGTGCCAGGACACTCGGACTGGTTGCAATGTCCCGTTCTTTCTTCAGCTGTTGTTCCTCATCCCATTCAAGCAGGACCTGACCTTCCTCTTTCAGCATATCTTCTGTGCAGGGTTCCTCTGTAAGTAGATTGCCTGGCATTGCTCACCATGGCTCTTTCAACATTGCTTCCCCGTAGGATCCCATGGAGAGGTGAATTGTGCAGCAGCTGTGTCTGGGGGGTGGCAGGGAGCCCAGTATGACACTGGTGAAGACCCTCAGGCCAGTGATTAGATGTGGGCATGCAGAGCCAGACGCTGGCAGTCTCCTGTATGAAATAGATGTGATGCTTTCCTTACAGCCCCGGAGATCTGAGAGGATGTTCTATTAGAACTGTTTTATATACATATAGTTAGAGCTGCTTGCACCATAGTGCTGCAATTCTTAAAAAGGGTGAAAAAGCAAAATATCTGACCTAAATGTCCCTGAATCTAATCCTAACCTTGCAAATTCTCATGCTTGCCCCAGGCAAAAGGAAAAACTCTTTGCTGGATCTTTTCCTGGGAATTAGAAATACCCTTTGTCACTTCTCATCTAGTTCAGACTGCTCTGCCTGCAGTCCAGAGTCAGCAGCACTAGGTGGCAGCTTCAGATCGTGTTTGTGGTATTTGCCTTCCGCAGCTGCTCTGCCTCATTGCCCTGTCAAATAGCAAAGGCTGGATGTCTGCCACCAGCACTGCTACCTAAATACTTAGAGCATTATGGAGCTCAGGGGCTAAGGACAAGCAAGGACACGAGTAATCCATTCTGCTGCTGCACAACTCAGACTTCTGCCTGTGCTGCCTCTATAAAATAATGCTTAACTTCTCGGGGATATCGGTGGAACGCTCCACACAAGACCTTGGAATTGTTATTTTTGAGTTTTATGAGGATTCCTAATTGCATCCTCAAGATGACTTGGGAAACTTTGAAAACTAAAGCTTGATGGTGACACTTTCAGGTCCATGCATGAGGCTGGTAGCGACATTATCCATATCTGCATGGACAGGAACAGTGCAGAAAGGCTAAATGCTTTAGCAGCCTTTGCACCCTTTAATTAGAATACCTCTTTTTTCCATATCCAGTTGCTGTAGTTTAGCAGCTGTTTGTCTTATTACCATATGGGGAGATTCAGGGATTTCTGCTGCGAGACTTCTAGGTCTAAGCAGATTGGGGATATACAAGCAATGAGACAAAGTATCTGATGTTTCCCTTTCTTAAAAAAAACATTTATGAAAGCTGGTGGAGAGGTCTGTAGTTAATCCAGTAGATCTCCTTGCATCTCTGCCACTTAACTGACACAAAGTTGTTTAAATTTAAAGGGCAAAGAGATGAAGGGACTGTGCTTCACTACCACCTAGAGAGATGTGGTATCTGGAAATTCTGCTGAACTGGTACACGAATGCAAAATGCTTCTCTGTCCTCAAGCAACCTCTCTGCAGGCATTTAATGGGTCAGAATGGGGTTGGAGATGTTACGAGGCTCTTAAAAGTGCTGTTGGGGATGTGGTGGCAATGTGCTGAGAAGTGTGAGTAATTTAGAGCTGGGTCATGCTCCTGGGTACCAAGCACGAGCTGTCAGACCTGCAAGGTGAGACAGTGCCAGGTTCTCACAACACGCATCTTGGGGAAAGGGTGCTGGTGTCTGCAGCAGGCTGCGTGGGCTGCACAGCTGAGATGTTACACGTATATATATGTACACAGTATTTTTTTCCTTCTTTTTTTTTTCCCATCTGCATATCGGTCTTTAAAACTGTGGTCTCTTTCTTATTATGCTAGCCCTCTCCCCATTGTGAACCTTTTTTGGTTATTTATACTCAATAAATGAGGATACAACCCAAAAATGAGCTCAAGATCTGGACTGCTTCTGCTCTGAGCTTTGTGATTCCTCCTGCTCACTGCAGCATTCCTGACATTTTGGCCTTGGGGATGTATTAAATGAAGGAGAATATGTGACTCATCCAGTTCCTGTGCTCCTGAATACCTGGCACTTTTGTTTTCAAGCCTGGTAACAAGAGCACCAGCTGGTAAGGTTTGGTTATCTTTTCTGGTGTGGGGGCAACTGAAAGTCCTGGTATTTTCCTCCGTGGCCACGAGGGGTCATTGCCATGCTTTGCGAATTCAGCACTGTGCCAAACCCAGACCTAAATTCTGTAGGAAGATTTCAGAGAGGCCATTGCTGGCAGCTCCTGCGAACCCACCAAGCACAGCTTTGCAAGCCAGCAGGTAACAAAAGACCAGAGGAACAAACTTGCCTGGGGAGGGAGACGCTTTCTGAGCAGTTTCCGTGATGTCTGAGGAAGGTACCAGGCCAGCTGCCGTTTGCTGTTGATTTGGCTGAATGCCTGTGACTTTTCTTGGCGAATGTAGAGGGCCACCAGTGCTCATCCACCTTGATATGAACTAGATGTGCTGCTGGGGCTCATGGTGCCCATACGGAGAGGCTTTCAGTATCACCGTTCAGTTAAGACCCACAATATGGCAAAATTACTTTTCCCCCATGCCCAGCAGGGATGAGTGAGGAGTCAGATGGCGTCTGGGGGAGGCTCTGGCATCTCGGGTAGGTGGGGGAGCCGGGACCCCTTTTTTCATGGGCAGGTCTGCACAGGAGTATGGGCAGGCGATATAAAAAATGCCTTTGAAATGGGAAGTGCTGGAGATGTAAAGGAGGACTCCAGTAAAAGCAGTGTCCCCTTGAATTCTTGAAATAGTCTGTGGGATTTTGCTAGGCAACTTCTAAGTGGGAAGGGTGAAAAGGGAGAAACTATGGCTTCTCTGGTTTAAGAACAAAACCATAGTCGAAACCAGGGTGGGGAAAAAACAATGAGTGTTCATTTTTATATGGGGAACTAAAATGCCCATGCAGACATTAAAACAGCGTAGACCAATCTGATTTCTTTGGTTACCAGTGTCTGATGGCGTGGAGCCTGTTTGTAAACCAGCTGTAGCACCTGCCTGTGCTGCTTACTCCAGGGTTAATACATGGCACAGACATGCTTGAAAGTGGAGCTAGTAAATAGTTCCCTCACTGGTGAGTGCTGCCTGCAGAAATGAGAACACAAAATCATTCACTTGTAAAAAATTTTTTACTGTTTCTTGGTGGCAGTGTTTGATTCATTTACTAACATGAAAAACGGCAAGCCTTTCCTTTACTCCTAGTAATAACCATTGCGATTTTAAATTTGTGCTAATGGGTTATTAATCCAATTACTGCTGCTTATTATGTTACTTCTGTATCATCTGCATGCAGTTTTGCCGTTCAGCTGAGGGGAATGGTATAAATACAAAGCTCTGAGCAGACACTAGAAGATAGTGAAACCCCACTGAGATTAGAGGCAGTCTTGAAATGGTTGTCTCAGGTTCCTGAGGACTGCTAATTAATATGTTAAGGCTTATTATTTGGTAAGGAGGTTGAAGCTTTAAGATACTGTAATGGAGGAAACATCACTGTTTATAACAACCCACACTTAATTGAAGGTAAACAGAAAAGTATTGAAATGTCTTTTATGAAATATATGGGCTCAGTTGAAAGAAACAGTTTTATTCTGCATTCACAGAGTCTTTCTGTCTGCTCTAAGAATTTCTGAACCCACCGGGCAACTTCAAGTTTGTTAACACGAGACAATCATGTACACAGAAACTGGCATCGGGGTAGGGGGCAGAAAATACAAGGAAGGAAAAGAGGGCAGATATCTTGCTGTGATACCTGGGAGTGACCAGCCTGCCCCTCTGCCTGTGCATAGCCCCAGATTAACTGCAGCACTGCTCTGGGGAATGCTTTTGGAGCAACTGCTGAGTGGCAAGAGGCTGGGAACAGGCAAAGAATCTGCTCTGCTTTTCTGCTTGTGATTGCAGAGCATCAGCAGGAACACCTGACTGTTGACCTGAATGATAAATTCACCTAGTCTTTGAGACAAAAAGGAAGTACATTCATCTCGGGTGAGGCAGGGAGAAGTGTATGCACAGCCTGTATTGTCCAGAACACAAGTCCTGCTTATCTGCAATTACCTTTGTGTATTTTGGTCAAGGTGGCCTGAGTATCACAGACCTGTGGTAGTCTTCTGGTAGGAGAGATTATCCAGGATGCTTCAATCAGACGCAGAAGGGAATAACTTTTTCAGTAAAGGATGGTTGGTATTGTTTTTTTGTAACAAGTTTCCTCAGTTTCTTTCAATCCATGGGGGCTGAGCAGGGGGTTAGATCATCGCAGTGAGAAGCTGAGCTCCATTACCGAGATAAACCAGAGAAATTCTGTTGAGTTTGAGAGATGTGACCCTGGATTTGTCTCAGCATAATGTACCAGAATTTCTCTCTTCTGCGTGTAGCACAAACAGCCTGAGTATCTGCAATTTGAGTTGCTGACAAAGAAATGCAATAGAAATGGTTTGGAATCAGTCTCCTGGCTAAGAATTGGTGATGTAGGAGCAGACTGGCACAGCAGAGGTGGAAGATCCCATCAGGCCGTATGAAGTGCTGCATTTCAGATGCTATTGTTGGAAGATGAAAAATATACGTCTGCCAGGGACCTTGAATATGGCGTAGGAGACACGGAGTATGTTTGGATTTGTCACAAGGGAGGAGCCGGTATAAACAAGCTGCTCTGTGTCCAGATGGTTACCCAGAGCAGGAGGCTACTGCACAAAATTGCATTTGTGTGTTCTCCCGTTGTCGAGTGGGACCAGCCACAGACCTTTGACCAAAACACCCTGACCTCAAGCTGCTGCCTCAACCCTCCTCAATTCCCAAGGTGAACTGGAGAACGTACGAGAAACTAAATATCTTCAGCGTCACCGTCTGTGCTCTGTAGCTCAGGGAACGCTAGTGCTGCACATCCAACGGCACCACAGTGCGGGCTAAAGGGGTTTAATTTTTGTACCAAATGGTGCATGAAAGTAGATCAATAAAATATTTGTTTTATTGTCACATTTGTTGGCCTCTGTGGCTGTTTTTGGTATCAAGTTCTGCATATGGTCTGACAGCGTCAGTGAGGAAGTGAAGTGCTTTGTGCAAGCAGGGTGACTGATCCCTGGTTGTGGAAAAGCTGACGGTCGTGCTCGCGGTTGACCCAATATGGATCTCTTCCCTTTCTCCGCAAGAAATCCAGGGACCAGAGCGGGCCAGGGGCCTCAGGACCTGTGCGCAGGGGGCTGTCTAGCTGGCCTGAGAGTCAGTGCTGTCAGATCTAGAGGAAAACAAGTTTGGTGACCCTTGCAAAAGGGTAGGGGATTTGACATGAGCTTTCTGGGTCCTGATGTTACACCAGCAAATCCCTCTTCCACCGGCATCCCCTTCATCCTGCTCCTCTCATGGCTTCCCCTCAGTTTCTCTCATCTTCCCCTTCCTGCTCGCTCCATCCACCTCATCTTCCCTTCAGACGCTTTCATGGCACCCCCATTTCCCTCATGGCCTCACCCTGGAGACATCTCTGTCTCCCAGCCCCGTGTTCCCCCATTCCCCTCATGGCTCCCCTCACCCTCTCCTTCACCTCCATTCTCCTCACGGTCCCCCCAGCCCCTGCTCAGTCCCTCAGTCTCCCCCATCTCCTCAGGGGCTTCCCCCCCTTACGGGCCCCGTCGCCCCGGCTCCCCACACCGCCCCATTTCCCCGGGGCGCCCCTTCCCCGCCCAGCAGGTTCCCGTC
>VWZZ01004507.1:13153-101917 GCA_013399095.1 Psophia crepitans
TCGACGCCACCATGGCCCCCTGGGCCCCGCTGGCCCGCTTCACCTCCGCCGGTGTGTGGGAGAGGTAGTGGCTGTGCGGGCGGCCCAAGGCTTGCGATGGAAGAAGGCGAGGCGGCGTGAAGCCGGACCGCAGCGGCCCCCCGTCCTGATCCCTTGCCCCAAGGAGCGTGTGGAGCCTGCCAGGCCGAGAACTGCCTCTGCTTCGCCTTGTGAGCTGACATGGTTTCAGCATACTTGATCCTGCTAGACTTCGTCGATACTTGAAGCCAAATACGTGGCTCTTTGGCCTTTGCTAACTCAATGCTATGCAAAAGAAAAGGAGGAAAAAAAAAGAAACCTTGACACTGGTTGCGGTGGGAATGGCTGTTTCCTGCCCTGGCTGAGCCTACATGTGGTTTCTTGCTTGTGCGATGAACTAATTTTCCTTTACTTGGTGGAAGAAACACTACATATGGCAACCTGAAACTTTGGTAACGCTTGGTCATTACTAAGCAGTTGGAACTTTTACTCATTTTTTTTTTTGCATAAAATCACCTAAGGAGCCTTGTTGCTGTTTTCAAAGGCATTGGAGGAATCTGCACTTGTCTTAATTCTTCACCTGAAGCAACTTTATCACGCAGTGAGTGCAACCAACGCACCCACCTAAAATACGTTCTCCTTCAAAGCTCCTTCCCAACCTGGAAATCAGGGATCACAGACTTCTTCAAAAACTTCTCATCCTGGGAAAGGCTGCCCATAGTTGCTTTATGGGGCAGCAGCCTGGAAAAGTTCTTGGGGACCAAAGGAGGCCAAGTCTGCCTGCCCTGCACTTTATCAAAGGAGCAGGGAAGAAGGAGTCATCAAGGCATGGGGGCCCACACTGTAATGTCTTCGTCGAACATGGTAAGAGGTTTCTATTGTATTTCTTCTGGTTTAATTTTGATTTGCCAAGCTAGATGCAGCAGGGATTCATTCAAGGGCACAGTGCAGGTGCAGAGGTATCGTACTTTATGGAAGTCTCTTGTTTTCTCTCCTTTGCTTCTTAATGGAAATCTTCTGTGATTATTTATTAAGAAAATATCTTGGGTCAGATTCCTTGAAACTTAGGGAGAGGTTATTGTACAGCTAAATGTGAAGTACAAGGAAGTAACTTTTTAACTTTGTATAAGTTTCTCATTTCTGCCTTAGGTATGTTCTTGTTTACAGTCTGGGAAAGTGTTTCATCCTTTTTGACTTGTCTGTACCTTAAGTATAGGTCAACCACAGCTGGTGGTGATGCTATGGTCAGTGACAAGCATTCTTGAATTATCTTTACAAAAAGGACTCCCCTGCTTGGGGAGAAGTGGACAGACTTCTTCGGGGAAGTTTGTGATAATGCTGTTGTGAAAACTGGTTGGAATAAAACAGTTTCTTGTTAATTTGCTTAGTGCATTTACAGCACTTTTGGTTCGTGGTTTCTCATAGCTGGTTAAGCCTGTGCTCGTGCTGTGATGGATTTAAGTGCTAGAGGCTAAAAAGTGGCCAAGGGGTACAGTAGCCCAGTCGCTGGTCTTCTGCAAATTAAGAGGGGACTGACAATCTCCGGAAAGAAGCCAGGTGAAAAGCTCAGTAGGACTCAGAGGTAGGTTTAGTGACTGTTTCAAATGTTGCCTTTTTTTTTTTTTTTTTTCTTAAAAAGTCCCACCAAAACACAACAAAGAAATTGTAACTTGAAGGCATCTCTACGAAAGTGAGGTGCAGAAATGTATTATTTTGCTGGGACACTTTGCAGTAGTCCTTGCTTTTGCACAATGCTTTTTTAATTCAAGTATTCTTTGAGAAGACATGCTACTGGGCGCTGTCTTCAGCTGGAGAATGGGATTTTGAGAAAACTTCTTCAACCGTTTTGTCCTGTCGAGGAAGTTTACCTGTGAACAAAACAAGACTGCGTCTGTAATCTTTGTATAACTAAAATTTGAAATGTTTGCTGTATCTGAGAGCACAGTCTAGTTAGTGGAAAAGTTTTGATTCAGTTTTGTTTTAGCTTGGGCTTTGCTTTCAAACTTTCTCTCATTCTGTGTTTCTAGAAGGGCCCAAGAAATCCTGTGCAGTGCTCAGCAATGACACAGAGATCCTGTGTATGTACTACTGTGCTGAAATACTGTTTCAAGTTACATCGATGTTATTTCTTTTAATTTCCCATATAATGTTTGTGCACTGAGGAAATTGAAGGTAATGAAGGGAAGGTTAGTGCATGTGAGGGCTAACTTGGCCCTCTGATAACAAACCCGCTGCTGGATTTTACCAGGCCATGCTTTCAGTCCTGCGATAAACCTGCTCCTCCACCCTCAATTTGGTTGCTGCTTTTACTACTTTGGACAGAGTTTCAAGGTCAGATGCGATACAGCGAGTGTGCTAACTGCAAGCAATACAGTATTGCACGCACACCAGAGTACCTTTGGTGTGTTGATGTAGCAAAAGAGCCAGAAACGCTCCTTTTTGATCACCTAACAGGAGTAGGCAGATGGTAACTTCTTGCCGATATGACCTGAGGTCAGAAGATCCTAGCACATTGGCAAAGAAAACCAGCATCTATAATGTCCATACACCATATGTCCACAAGAGACCTCAGTGTCTTGATTTAGAAAAGAATAAACTTGAAAGGGGACATCAAGGCCAGGACATCTGTTAAGAGAACTGCAACAGATCAGCCTCGCTTATCCACATGAGGAAAAGTTTCTTCTCTGAGTGTATGAAATGATTCTTGAAGTACAGGCAGTAGAAGGCTGTACCACCGTTGTTTGTTGTTCAGCTCTGCTTTGAGTTTGGGCTGCTTGTGTCCTGAAAAACACTGTCTTAAAATATCTGGAAACATATAGAGGAAACAAAGTTCCTCTTAGAAACGTCTTAATTTCCCTCTATTTTTTTTTTAATTGATAATTTGTCTTTGAAATATATAGCCTGACATACTTCAATAAGCAGAATAGTATTTGATATTTTCAGTCCTATTCGGATATGGTGCTGTAGGCTGTAGTTCATAAAAATACATCGGTGTTTTTTTCAGGGCTTAAATTCTTGCGTGTTTGTCTTTCGGGACTGACGTGTTTGGCTTTTAGAAGAAACTAATGAATCTGGTTTCTCTGTCACACTGTGGGAACTAGTTTGTCCCAGGAAAATCATGTTTCTTGGTTTTCATAACTAAGAAATGCTTAAGGAGAAATTTCAGGGTGGGCTGCTTAAAGCAAACCCCTGGAGGTGGTCAAATTCTTAAAGGTAGTTGTTTGAAGCTGTTTTGTTTTTTTAATATTAAAATCTGGGATAAATAAAAAGAATGTGGGGCTGGTAATAGTGTGGCTTTCCTGTTAGGGTTGTGTTTTTGTAAAGCTGTTTCATGACCCTGTTTCAGTGGGACCACTACCTGCTAAGTTCTACAGAGGCTCGTTCAGCAGTGATTTTCAGAGCACCGAAGATCTTAATTGCTTCAGTGGTATTGAATCTTAGCTGAAAGGGTTAGTGCATATTACCAGATACCAACAGTGTAAGGCAAAATAACTTTCGGGGAATAATTCCCTTTCTCAGTCATCGCACACTCCGTGGCGCTCAAAGCAATGCATCGGGGGGCGTCTGAAAAGCAAGGAGGCAACTGGCCAGAAATCAGCTCTGCTGGTGGTCAAACGTTCAGTGAGAATAATGCAGAAAGGCTCTAAATTTTGCCATGAGTTGACAATTCAGGAGTGCATTAAGGGGGGAAAAAAGAATCCATGGGCAAGTTTTGGATTTCTTTTTGTCTTGCTGCTTTGTTCACTAAGGGTGCTTTACAAGCGGGAGTTCATGCTGGCGTAGGTACCATTAAGAGTAGCCCTTAATGGGATTTTACAGATTTCATCTTGATGCAGATTACTCCATCTCTTAGATTATTTGCAAGCTTGTAACTGAGAGAAAGTATAGAAGCAGTGTTTGCCTTCCACTGTGCTTTTCTCGGCTGAGAAATGAGTCTATAGTCACTGCTTTTGGGAACATCCAACTGAGAGAGAAGCCGTGGTCAGTTGACACTTAATGAGAGAGACTTTGTAAACGCGGATCGAAGTTTGCGTGTTGGTGTATGTTGTACCTTTCCAGAACATTAATGTCAGCAAACCTCAAACTCCTGAAAAGAAAGAAACGATGTGTTAAGGTGTATTCCCCCAGGGCTCAACTCTGATCCTGGAGTTGGCAGTAGACAGGGGGAGTGATCGCGAACACCACACCTACTCTAACTGTCTTGCATAGGTGTTGCTGTGCTGAATGATGAGCCGATCCTCTGAAGCGTCTTGGTAGAACAGTATCTCCAAGTAAAAGTAGCACCTGAAGGCTTAAAAAATGAATTCTAATCCCTAGACCTGTGATGCCGAGGTGGAGAAGAGGTGCTAGGTTAACTGTTTAGTGAGGCAGTGGATTTGGTCCACAGCTTTGAGTTCCTGTTATTGCGCAACTGACTGTTGTGATGTTGCTTTGGTCAGCAGTAGGACAGTGTTCTGAGGGGTGAAATCCTGAGTGGTGTCGCCACTTGTGTGAACCCAAAATGTTGGGTTTTGTATGTTCTCTGTGCTGCGTAGGTTGTGATGGTGACTGGGAGCGGGGATCATCTTTCCATGGACATGTTGGTGGGAGCTTGAGTGTGATGGAATTAGGTTTTTCTAATTTAACAATGGGAAATTATAGTAAATAGCAGCATGAAATATAGGGCTTTCAAATGATACTACAGCTTTGATGTATTTCTTTGCTGTCATTGGTGCCATTGTGCTGTGGCAGTCAGAAAATAATTGATTTGGGGCTGGAAAGAAGAACCCTTCTGAAGAGGTTTTGAGTATGAGGCTTTCTTATATTCTGCTGCTTGTTACAACATATAGTGGATCGCTGAGATATCAACCTGGTCTTATAATTCATTGTTTTGTATATATAAACTTTGAGACATTCTTCAAAGTAATATAAATATGGTTAACTGTAAAGTTGGTGGAAAGAGAAGGAACTTTCATTTTTAATCCATATTACGCCTTTACACTACCAGGGAGTGATAGTTGTTGAGCTTTGAGCTTTATTTTAAATATCTTTAGAATATAATTGGTAAAGCATTTACACAAGAATGTTCTTTTTGTATTCTCTTGATAAAGTGTGGTCGTTCTGATAGTTTCTTTTTCAGCAGCTAAGTGATAGGGAAGCTGAAACGAGCTGTTTGCCTTACTGTAAAGAGGTGAACTCCAGGAACTGAATCCATTTTTCTTCTGCCTTTAGTGCTGAGTTCAGCTGGGGTCAGCCTACTTACAGCCTCTTTCATATTGGATCTGAACTTTTCTTCTTTCAAGGGTGCTGAAAGCTTTAGTGCTTTAATTAGGAAGTAATTGTACAAAATAGATCCATAGCATAAGCTTGCCAAAGCTGCCAGTTGGATATATGACCTATGAAATTTGCTATTAGAAGAAAAATAAATAAAAGTATCTTTAGCTATACTATTGATTAAACATTGATTTTTAAGAGTGTTTAGGTTTAATAATCTAACTTATGTTGTTAATTTTCATGTTTCAACTATTTTGGCTGTGAAAATGAGTAAATTACTTTGTAATTGGTTGCTCCCTCAGCATATATGAGTCTATACAACAATATATACTGTTACAATTATATTGGTGTTTTATTTTTATGAAATATTGATCACTTTCATACTACGTAGTAAAATGCATGATTCCAAGAGGTATTATTTACTGTTTTGCTGTGAGTAAAATGTTATTAATAACTGTATGACTTCAGAATATACTTTTGTCAGCCAGGTGCTCCAGAGCAGGTTGTGATCAGGCAATAATATGACTTTGTACTCCTTATCCATTATCCTACAGGTGAGGTCAATATATTTTCTTTATATGCAATATACATTTATTAGATGAGTCAATTGCCCATACATGGAAATGATTTAAATGAGATTCCTTCCATACTAGTAAAGCCATGTAGTTACAAACCTGACATTTATCTCTTTCTGTTGTTCCTTAGGGCATTTTTATACTCCGTCTCTGCTTCACCAACTGCAAAACCTGAGACTTGAAAGAAACTGCTTTACTACTCCT
Source organism: Psophia crepitans (assembly GCA_013399095.1). Classification (NCBI taxonomy): domain Eukaryota; kingdom Metazoa; phylum Chordata; class Aves; order Gruiformes; family Psophiidae; genus Psophia; species Psophia crepitans. Next base: position 19,204 of record VWZZ01004507.1, read on the forward strand.
GATTCTGCTTTAGAGCATTCACCTGAAATTGTATCGCTAGCATCAGTCTAATAGGAGTCCATTATTTAGAGCCTGTCTTCAGTATCTCAGACCTGCATTCTAAACTGACAAAACTTTTTTCACTGTTAGGTTGGAGATTTGGCAGCTCCCAAACTTTAATTTCCATCTCTATTAGGAGAGACTTATCCCCAGCTTTTGAGATCATTGCTTATGTATCCAACTTTGATGCGCTTCAGTATTAGTCTGGTTAATGCTGACATCTGCTCCACACCAACTGCAGATTTGTTTACTGCCTCTGACTATATCCCTTCTCATCATACAAAGCTCTTGCTATATTTTTTGCCTGCTCCAATTATCAAATACAAGTAGGTTTGGCTAAGAGGCTCCTCCACAAAACTTGATCTAGGGTTGGAATTTGTTAGGAGGGAGACCTAAGACTTGCTAAACTGCTTTTCCACGTGCTGAGGTGGAAGATGATGATGATGGGGAAAAGGCTCATCTTTCCTGGGCAAAAGCAGTTCTGTTTTGTGCTCTGACTAATCTTTGATAACTTGCCATGTTTAAGCACTTCATCTCCTTCATGACAAATAGGTAGTGGTTGCTCATATGCCAGACTTTCATTAATAGATTGTGCTGGTTCTGCATTCTTATTTAGAAATTTTAATAGGATAGCTGTGTGAGAAGATCAGGACAGGGAGGCAAGAGAAAGCTGCAGGGTATTAGAATAGAAATCATTGCTTGTAAGGGATCGTCTCATTCAGCGCACTTTGACATTTACCAACAAACTCATAGTACTTTAAATTGAAGAGTTTAAGTCTTAAGCTTGAAGTGAGGAGCTGACAGAGCCGCGTTGCTGAGAGTTGGAAGTCCCGAGTTTCATCCCTGGTGCTCTCTGCTCAGGGCTCTGTGGCACGTGGCAAACCACGAGGGTGCAGAAAGGTGACAATGACCTCAGAAAGTCTTGTCCTGTTGATTGTCATTTTTAGGGTGGGGATGCTGTTGTGTTGTGTCTTGGGACAGAAGGGTTGTGTTTCCAGCTGTGCTTGTAGGAACTCTGATAAAGCAGACAAGAAATGAGGGTGTGAGTGCCGTCAGTCCTGGGCAGCTCTGCTGTCTTCACTCGGGTGAATGTGGCTGTAACCAGTGTCTTGGCAAGGTGTCATTTACAGAATGCTCTTAGCTGACACCAGGCAGGCTGGGTGCATGGCCGCAGTGGTTAGTCCAGCTCTTAACATCCACCTGATACCGGTGGTGCTCTCAGTAAAGGGCCTTAAGCCTCAGTCCCCGTTTGGAATATTTTAGCATCCCTGGGCTTCCCAGAACATTACTGCAGCTCCATCTGTGGACATGATCCGCACCGTAGGGTTTAAAAGATGTATTGCTGTGGCACTGCGTGGGAGTGGGTGGTCGGTATGCTATAGGTGCCATCTCTTTCAGCTGTATAAAATGCTCTGATTGATTTGCATTCATGCAGACTGAAGGAAACATTTAAAATACTACTGCTCTTCTGGAGTTATTGTTGCAGATGGACTTTGCTTTCCTTTTTTTTTTTCTTCGGGGGAGGAGGCTGCCTTCTCTCTGGGGTGTCTGTTGATAGCCTTATAAAGGGTGCTAGTGTCTTCACCCAGCAGTCTTTTGTAATTTCAGACGTACTGTGCTATTCTTGTGAGAAGTAGTGAGTCTCCTTATAAAAAGGTCTGTTGTAATCGCAGAAGTCCATTACTGTAGGAACGTGCAGAGCAGTTTCAGCAGAAGTGAGAGGGACTCTTGTTGCTTTGCTTTTGTTGACTGTCTGATCAGTCAGCTCTTATGTTGCTCTGTGCTGAATGAAGATCAATCTAAACAACCTGTAGAGGTTATTAATCTGCTTTCCAGAGTATCCATTTCATCAATTTAAAGAGCAATCTTGGACAAAAAGGGGAATGAACATCTAGACGATTTTGTAACTAGAGCCACCTAAGACAATCTCTTTCCTCGGTTCTCAATTTTGTTCTGTCTTTAAACTTGCATGTTTAATGCCAGTTCTGCACTGATATGTTAAGCATAACTTTTTGTGAACGGGCTGGAAGTTGCACTGCCCTGATGGCAAAATTTGATACAAATCTGCTAAAATTGAGATATATGCTCTGGGAGGAGTCCCTTTCCACGCATCTCGTTGTAATGATGGGGCAAGTGTGTCCTGAATACCAGCTGGCTTTAGTTTTTGCCTAAAGTACTTTCTGAAATTAGCCCTGAACTTAGATTTGGGGTTTTTACTGTTCTTTCCCAGCATTTCTTCCTTACTGTTACCAGTTAGGTTGTGAAAAGCATGAGCTTGTTTTTCTGCGGAGTGATTGCTGCTAATTTACACAGACGCAAGCAAGATCATCATTCTTTCATGAGTGAGGAGACTGCCTGATTTATGTTGTGTCATCTCAGTGCTCATTTTTTACCTAATGAATAGAATTTCACAACAGATTATTAATCATTAAGACTTTGGTTTCATTGTGTGTGTTAAAGAATCAATATAGCTAGACGTTGCCTGCCTTGAGAAGCTTCTTATCCATTAGTGCCGCTTTTCTAAGGCGTTTTGGTGCATTTATCTTTTAGACTGACTTCAGTTCCTACCTTACTCCTACCGTATCAACTGAGTACTCCTCGTATGCCTTTCCAGGGCCTGAGCTGCCTCCAGTCTGCCTCTCTTTGAAGTGCTGTCTGATCGGTAACAAATCCTGTTTGGTCCAGTCTCTCCTTAAAGCTCATACAACAGTAATGTGCTGAACTTTATTTTGCTGTGGTTTGCACTCCACATTCAAATCTGAGAGGGAATGGTGGCCTCGGAAGCTGGGAATAATGTACGATGAAGACAATATTGAATTACATTTTCTGCTGCCTGTTAAATGCCTGCGTTTTGGGATGGCAAAGCTTGCTGAAGTACAGGATTCCTCCCTTTGCTGATCTGCTGTTTGTTCCCTGTCTAATGTCCATCACTGTTGGAAGCACAGTGTGACCTGAACATGTTCCTGGTGTTTCCTGTCACACTGACAGTATGCAGGAGGAAATTTCACTTACTCTGTACCCAAGTATCTCCCAACACACACATCAAATCCATCAGGTTGGTGTAGCAAACCTGATGATCTGATCCCCACCTGATGTAACTGATGACTTTTTTCATGGCCTTTTTTTTTTTTTTTAAAATATGTTCCTGGAATAAATAATGTTGTTTTTCCAGAGTCTGAATATGTGAATGGTACTGGGATAAGGACATGGGAACTTTAAATAGGAAATTGTTCAGGCTTTCAGGAAATGTTTGCTATTTCATTTGGGTGCAAGTTGCCCGATTTCAAAGGGCACTTTTTAGGTGCTGTCTTGGTTAAAGTAACTGGTGAAGGGCTGTTGCTTCAGTTTTCTCAGTTTCTGGCATGACCACAGCAGTTACCAACAGGGCTGTTACACAGTAAACACAACTGGTTTCATTTGGATTTTTGTGATACCTTTATTATAAACCTTGAGGAAAATTAAACTGTCATTTGATGCACTGGCCACCAGGTGTCTTCTTTGAATCTTTTTAATAACTTGCTCTAGTTAAAACAATCCCCCTACGGTTAAGAAGTGTCTTGGAAATGAGCGAAAGCTAATGGCAAGAGCCAGGGTCAGAAGTGACAACTGTGAATTTCAGAAATAGTGGCTGTCAAGTCTTTTTAGTTACTTTTAGAGCCTATAATCTTTCTAAGCTTTCTGGCTGATGAAAAAGAAGTTGGTAGGTAATGTTTGCTTTTGCTTTTAATGGGAAAATCTTGCTTCCTCACCTTCTCAAGCTCCGTTTCAGCCCATTCTTCGTTTTTTAAACCAGCAGAAATAGTTTTCAGTGCTTTATTCCTCTTCACTTATTGCTTTTTTCTGCATTTGATCTCATTCCCCTACTTCTTTTGTTATGCCGCACTGACTTCTTAAAATTATATACATTTTTTTTAATTAAATTGTGTGGTGTTCTCAGTACAGAAATTGATTCTGTAAATCCTCTTGTAGCATTGTGTCCAGCATTGCTAAACATGTGAGCTCTTCCTGGCGAGGATGCTCAGGGAACTACTGAGAACAATATTCAGCCTCTCACAGCTATTTACACAGTTGGTGTTGTCTGAATGTCAGAATTGCTATCACAAAGCTAATTGTAGAGTTAAACTTTTATGAAGTCATAACAATGCAAACAAAAGCGAAGCCGTAATCTAGTAATACTCTATTTTACTCAAATCTCTTGGATAGGAGAATTTTATAATAATGAAGATGATTTAGTGCATCTAGCAAAATAGTTTAAGCTATAAATATGTATGCTTGAATGGGTTTTTATTATTTTTATTAGCTGTAAGTTCTCCTCATATCATCTGTAAATCTGACAACACATAATGTTCGTTTAAAAGGTACATTCTGGTTTAGCCAGAATTACTGACAAAGCTGTTATGATCTATTGTTGTCTGGCTGCACCTAATGTTTGCAAATAACTTAGGAAAGCTCAAATGAAAAATTTCAAATTAATGCCAAGCTGTTATTTCTTCTGAAATATATTTAACTTTATGGATAAGAAGATGCATTTAAAATTCTCTGCAATCAAATCTTTGTTTCTTTTAAGACTATTGTGGATTGCACCAAATGTGTTTGCTATATAGATTTCCCCACCCCCACCCCCCAAATGTGCAGCTATTTAATACAAAGTAGATGTCCTTTACTGGAAATTAACTGGAGAGAAGCTTCTTGCATATCATTTGATACTGTTGATCTTCATATAGAAGCTGCAATTTCTTTGGGTTCTGTAGATTGTGTTATGTCTAAATAGGGCCTCCCACACAGAGGTTTGGATGTCAAGGTGCTATCATGTTTCAGGTATTAAGTAGTAATTATTGTTATGAGGTGATCATGTAAGACAGTGTAAGTGTTGCTCAACCCTTCACATTCCATGTCATTAGGAAAACAAGTGTTGGGGAAACTTCAGTCTAATTATACCTCACTGCAAGAATTACTGCTGCTTTTTACCTTGCTTTTGCTAGAGAGTGGGCACATAGTGAGGCGTCGTATGATGACAAGTACATCACCAGATGCGTTGTGTGGTTTGTATTGCTTGCTAAGCACAGCTTGCAGACATATTCGAGGGGTTCATTCTGGACTGCTGCAGCGATAGGTCTGGATAAGGCCAAATCCTAAAGGCTGTTGCTGGTTAGCAAAATGCACAGTGCTAGTAACAGCCCTTAAATAGGTAGGTAATATTCTGAGCCAAGCCAAAGGATGAATTAGAAAAATAAAGGTTGGATTTTTGAAGGCAAATACCAGCTTTAAATGCTAATATAATCATTTCGGTTACTGCAGTTTTGCCCCTGCAAAGCAAAGGTACTGCATGACGTTTCATTGAAGACCTGCCGCAATGTTGATAAGGAGACCTCTCCTGAGAGTAATTGCGGACTTTGCTGAGCAGTAGTTTGGCTTTGTAAGCACGGGTAAAAACATAGGATTTGAAGAACGTTAAATTAAAATAATGATCAGTGCTGCATTTAGTATCAGGTAAGGATTCAAAGAACCATGAAATGTTAGCATGAAATATTTGCATTCTACTCACTGGAATAGCGTAAATCCAGTGAGGTGTTTTTTTCTAATTTGATAACTTAACTTACTTTTCCCCAGAAAAGCGAATGTTACCGTGCTTTGGCCATCTTCACATCTTTTAGTCCTGCATAACTACAGAGGCATTAAAAAACATCAAGGTGAAAGATGCGGACACCAACAGAGCAGATGCTTTCCAGCTCAGACATCTCCCTCATCTGCAACGTTTCCAAGTTAGGAAGTGGTGGGCTTCAGCTGGACTTCAGAACCTGATGATCTGGAGCCCCTGGTATGAAACGCATTTCACAGCCACCAGATAGTCTTGAATCACCCGGTGTTGAGGGTGCCTCGTCACCCTAGTCTCGGTGAGTCACGGCAGCCATGGCGGAATGCTGTCTGCCAGTTGATAAAGGGTGGATGTTGTGGCTGAAATGGGGAGATAGCTGGTGAACCACATTCGAAATAACTGTGCTGTATGGTATCGGAAGTGCTTGGTTGAGCTCAAATATTTTTGCTGTTCTACCTTTAAATTAGTTTAAATACCTCCGTGGATGTCGCTGGTTTTAAATTCCAGAATTAGAAGGACGGCAGCTCTTCTGTGGTTATGAGGCTTTCATCTGCTGAAGTTGTATTTCAGAAAGTTGATGTGCTGCTTGTGAAATGCTCCCCTAAGGCGAATCAAGCCCTTTGGGGAGGGGGACTGAGGACTGGAGTGAATCAGACAGGCATTTTATGTTTGAATTATTAATACAGTACTTTTTATGATTCTCAAATTGGAATTGCTAGCAGCTGAATTTTAAAAATGTACTACTTCTAAAAATTTTAGAAGTAAAACTAACCCCATGCAAGTAAAGGTGCTCTTTCCTGCCTCGGAGACCTCTTTACTGCAGTCTTACACAATCACACTTAGATCTGAGTTCTCTTTATCCTTGCTTCAGTGTGTACTGTGGTCGTATCCACAGCCAGCTGGCGTGGAGGTACCCATTTGTGCAGCGTACAGAAGGGATGAGTCTGACAGCTTTGCAGCCTCCTTGGGAAAAGAAGGTCTTAATTAAGGGAAGATGCATTAAAAGGTAGTAGTAGGGTCCATTCCTGACTCGTAAAGAAATTCTGATTGATTTCAAATGGATATGAATATGCAGTACAATTAAAAATTATTATTGCAATGACGCTGAATAAAAAGCTGAACTTTTTAAAAGCTGAGCTGGATTTCTTTAGACTACTACAAATTGGAAGAGAGTAGGTCGGGCACTTTCCCTTGCACCTCTCTCCCCATCAAAAAAGTGTTTTAAATAAATATCTGAGTGTAATACCTCAGGCTAAGTGCAATAAAAAAGGGGGGGGGAAGGTCTGTGGGTGAGCTTTCACCAAGAATTTCTGTCAGCGCACCTAAACGCTGATGCTATTGCTGTGGGCCCAGCTGTTTTGCGAAGTTGTATGAATGCAGGTCCTGCCCAAATGAAGCCCCGCCAGAGCCAGGGACTTGGGTGGTGGCTGTATTCATCTCCTCCCACCACGCATCACCTCCAACTGCAAATCGCCCATCCTGACTCTTCATTTTGGAGACTAACACATCAGTTGGAGCATCCTGGGTTTGCTGCCGGGAAGGGAATTGCTTTTAGCCCGGGATCGTACCTGGAATGCTTTATGAAAGGTTTGGCTGGAGGAGCTGGCCTCACCGGGGCTTGGCCTGGAGGTGTTTTATGAGACGTAGAAGTAAAAGCAGATAAGGCGGATGGGGGGAGGAGGATGACGGAAATGTGCACGGCTTCTCCGGGGCTCTTCTGCCGCTTCCTGCTGCGGGGGCGGTTATGAGCCAGCCTGGATGACAGAGCTCCTGTTATTTTGAAACGTAGCGTACCGCAGATAAACCACGACAAGGATCTTCGTTCCTACTTTCCCTTATGCCACCTACACTTTTCCTCCCACATCTGGCTCTTGCACACAGTAGAAATGAAAACTATTGCTACCAAAACCAAACCAAATAAAACTGGGAAGACGAAAAAAAAAAGCCCATTGCACACAGCTTTTTCTTTCTCTGTATCAGCTAGTGTTATGTTTGAAGGAATAATTGAGATTTTTTTTTTTTCCAATCATTTCCGCTCAGTGCAAGGATTGTCCTTGGATAAGCAAAATGTATATTTTCATGCTGGGAAATTGAGGTTTGTGTAGGTAGTGATTGCATGGATGTGCCAGTGCTGAGACAAATGAAATGCTGTATTCTTCCCTGTAGCAGGGAACAGCAGTGCACGTCACGGGTAGTTAACAAGTACCTGCTTGGTTTGTTCATAAGTCAAAATACAGATCCTTTGTCTTTGTGTTCTTTATCACCATAAAGCTGCAACTTCTTGCTTTATAAACCAATGTAAATAAGTAATAAGACTTCTTCATAGGAGTGGAAGTGGGTTAAGAAGAGGGGTGGAAGTGCCTGGAGGTACTCAGGGATGGGGTAATTTATTTGCTGGTTCAAATTAGAAGCGCTGCTTTTTTTACAGGTAATAGTGCTGATACACAGAGTGCTATGCACATTCATTTTGCTTTGATTTTTTTTCACTGGGGTTAAGCGAAGATTAAACTCTTCTTCTGCAACATTCTCCAGTAGATGCCTGTCCAACAGCCACCAGTTCTTTGCAAATCTGTGTAGTATATTCACTGACGTTTCACACTTGGCTTGTAGCTGCTCACCTTTTGTCTTCCAGGATGCTAAAGCTGATTTTTTTTGGGTTGTGGGTTTGGCTTTTGTCAGTGGGTTTTTTTTTTCTCTACCAAATTGTTGCTTTTTCTTTTGGAGAAGCAACTGTCCATCTTCAGATTGGATGCTCTTGCAGGTTGGCCGATTTGTGTCATATCGGATGATGAAAATCCTGCTGTTAAGCTGAAGAAACAGAAATCCTTGTTTAGAAAAGAAAATCATAATTTTCTTGCTGCCTGCTAGAACAGCTGTTGGCCTGTGCTTGCAGGTGACCTGCCAAGCATTTAAAAAAGAAAAATTGGATTTTATCCTCTCTTTTTCTAGTTTTAAGATGGTCAAAGCTGGCATGAAAAATGGTGGTTTTCTGAGAGGGGCTTTGTGCCCTGAGCAGCAAAAAGGAGCAAACCTAATCTTGTTTTTCTTCTTGGGTCACTTTTTAAGCTCCTGGATGTATTGGCTTACTATTGAAAATAGTATTTCTTTCTTTCTGTCCCTTTATGTGAAGGGAAATAGATACCCACTCAATTTGCTGTTTTGACACTTTCTGTAGTTCTGTGTAGTTGTGCCTTCCTGCTGCATTTTGGGAAGATGATGCCTAGAGATTGACTGTGTCCTTTCCAGGGTGGCTGTACTTGGCACGCTGGTGGCGTCACGGATAAGGTGACGTGCAGACGTCCTTGCTCTCCTCCCACCACAGCCTGTAACTCTTGAGCTTATTGCTCTAATCACCAAAGTGTTGCAATGTCAGATTGCTGCTGCTTTAATTAAACATACAAGTTAGTTTAACTAGTGAATAGTCTGATTTTTAGTTGATACTTTTGGCAGTCTCTAATGTGCAGAATATTATCTCCAGCTCCTTAGTGGAAATAAGAAATCAGACCTGTTCTTGGGAAATTTGCTTTTCACCTTTCTTGATGAGACCGATCAAAGTTTTTACCCAAGCTCATCTGTATGACTGGATCATAGTGTCTGAGTGGTGGACAGAAGACTGTTATGTGTTATAATAAAAAGCTTTGTTTTGAAAACCTGTATTTTTCTCTTAGATTGCGATTACATGGGATGGGTCTTTGATTTCCACTTTTTTTCTCGCCAGTTGTTGAGGTCTGACCTGGAGCTCGCTGGGAGTCTGGTGGTATGATTGCAGCACTTTGGTGCAGGACAGACACTCACAACTTCCAGCTCAGACACCTTCTTTCTCGTTCAGCCTGCTGATTTTTATTTATTTTAACAAACAGTAGCAGAAATTGAAGAAACAATGCACAGGTCTACCTCTCGGCAATTTCCCTTCTTCCATCAGCCCTGACCAAAACAGCGATGGAAAGGAAGAAATGTAATTGTAGCAAAATGTTATGTGTCTCCTTCATACCGTAAACCCTGTACTTTAGGAAAGATTGTATTACTGGACTCAATAGTCCAGAAACATTGTCCTTCCATTTTTTTTCCACATTGTCCCTTTCTTGCAAATAATATTTTTATAAGATGCTGTCTGAATTAATGGCACTTTTTTAATATATAAACGGTTGTCTTATTAGTGTTGTAAAATAATCCTTTCAGCTGAGATGAGTTCATCGTTCAGCATCCATGTTCAAAGGAAACGTCTTGAGGATTACAAGAAGCGAAAAGCAGGGAGGAGGCCATCTTGCTTTTGCGATCCTTCAGGCTTTGAGATTTTGGTTCATAGCGCTTGATTTTTTTTCTTTACCCCATGTCTAGGGACATTTTATCATCCTCTTCTTTCCTGTTCCAAGCAATTACCATTTATTTTATCTTCAGGCAGCAGCCTGTGGCAATAAATTTTAGGAAATTCCTTCCCGCCCTTTATTAAGCCCTACATAATAGCTTCCGCTACTCACTCATACATTCATTAAGAAGAATTAAACGAGTGCTGGCGGCCATTAGCAGAGCGTTTAATAACCTCTCCAAGGGAAGGTGCAGCAGATTGGAATAAATGAACAGGAGCAAAAACAAATGAAATAACTTCCTAGAATATGCTCAACTAATTTGTTCTTAAAAAATCGGCTTATTTACATGAATGTAGCACTTTAAAAGGTGCCAGTGTTGAGACCCCTGGCAGAAGAGTCCCCAGTTCAGAAGATCTGTGGGCAGTGACAGCGAGGACTTGGCTGTGGTGCCTGCTGTAAGGGTCGTGGGCTTTTTTAGGGAGAGAAAGGGCATTTTAGTATGTCCTGCCCGCTTCCCCAGCCACTGAGGCTGTCAGCGATGCTGATGGCTGTGCTTGCGGAATGCACCGAGGATGTGGGTCTTGGAGGAACTGGGCCGTAACTAATAGCTCATCTCCCCCGGTATGGACCACGCAGCAGTCCTCGGGTGCTGGTGAGGGCTGATCCCTGCCAGGCTGGGTTAGGTGAGCAACCAACTTACTGATACCAGTAAGCAAATTATTCTCTCCTCCATCGGTTCTTAACTTCTGTTTTAAGTAAGATTCACTCTCAGCTGACACTTGGTATATGAGAGATCAGAGTCTAAATGCCAGTAAAGTGGCTTTTCTGAAATAAAGATAATTTAGCAGGTATTGCAAGCAATTTGCTGAGAAGATCTCAACCTGTAAAGCACCAGGACTACTGCTAGACCTGGAGCCGCACGTTACAGCGTGTGGAGTGGCTGAAGAGTTTTGCCACTAGCTCGAGTCCTTTCCACTGTTTACAGTATTTTATCATCCGCGTGCATCGTCTGATCTGTGCAGACGAAGGAAAGTCACTGGGACTCACATGGATTAAAGTGCTCTTTTAATAGTTGCGAGGGTGCTTAGCTGGATGTGTGCTTCCTCTTGGCTTGGTGGAAAATAAACAGCTTTAAGATGACACCAGCTGCTGTATCACTGGTCTACTCGTGTGTAAATTGTGGTAGCTGGGCACACCAGCTTAAAACAAACACTGCACATGTACTGCGACACTGGGAGTCCAACATACTTGGCCTTGCTCAGCAGCCTTTTAGTGCTCGAGGATCTAATACTGCCGTGCTGGTTTAGCACACCTGAAATTTTCAGACTGACTTTTATTTGCAAAATAGAAAAGAATCAAGTAAATAAAACATACGGAGATTTTGCAGTAGTAGTTTTTATGCAGTGTTGCATGACAGAAATGCTGACCACCTTAACTTCGTTTTACTGTTACCTGTTGTAGAAATAAAAATACTGTGATTCAGATGTAATTCAAGTATTGCGGATGACGGATTATTTTTTTGTTTGAGATTTTGTGGGGTCGTTTTGCTGTAGTCATTTTTGATCTCATTGGAGGAACTCAACGAGTTGAGAATAATGACACAATAATTGCTGTTATTGAATTGAAGGTGCAGTTTAAGAATCTTACCTGGATCACTACATTTGATTGATATTTTAATTCGGGTGGTTTTTTGGCAGATGAATGATAATAAGAATCAGTTTGCAGTTGGAAGTATTTGCATACGAGAATTCCTAATTTATTCTTAATTATTATTTTTCCCTACTTCCTAATATGTGTGCATGTTTCCTGTTTTAAATTCTTCATTGTATTTTAAGCATCAACAGTATATGAGCGGGGTGAATCTGCACAAATCATTTCAATATGTGATATGCTGCTAATACACTCAGAGTATCTTATTCTAGTCTCTGTGCCAGATAATAGCTCAGATAATAGCTTTCAGACACGTTGTAAATAACACTGGAGAGAGATGTTGTGGACATTTGGTTTTAATGCACAAATGTATATACGAGCCGGTGATTTGCCTTGCTTTTTAAATGGCCTAATCACCGTTCATCTAAGGGAAGAAGTAACTGGGAGAGGAGATGATTTTGACTGAGCAGATTGGGTTTGGATTTCTCTCGTGCTGCGATACACGGACAACAAAGTGTTACTTACGGCAGAAATGAGCCTGCAGCTTAGCAGAAGAGCACGATGAAATACCGATGATGAGCTAATGTATTCTTACGGGGTCACTCCCCTGCTAGTAAATAGCAGCGTTGGTAATTCTTGCTATTTTCTTGCAAGTTTGCAGTATTTTGCAGTTGAGCTCTGGCTTCTGAATGCAGGCAGTAAAAGCTTAGGTATTAAACACATCCAACGAGCAGCCCTACCTCCATTTTCAGTTCTCCTATCCCCCCCCCGCCCCTTTCCTTGTAGTGTGAGTTGGTGGTACTGGTTGGGATCTCTCTCTGTTTTAATTATATTGCAAGCTTTTGTCCTGAATTCGAGAAACTTAGTTAAAAGGACAATGTAAATTGCAAATGGTTGCCCTCATGCTACTAAAAGCTAAAAATTGTAATTATATCTTTATCGGTTTGAAACAATTCCCCGATCCTTTCTCCTCTCAAGTAATATAAGCCATTCAGTGCTCTGACATTTGGTCGGGAGTTCATGCAGCCGCAGAGCCGAGCGGCAGCTTGCTAATGGATTTCTGATTGTTCTCCTGGTCCATTCTCCTCCTGATGAATGGTGCAGAGTCGGCTCTCGCAGTCTGCGGAACTGATAAAAAACACTTTGCCATCATGTCATTACATTTTTCCAGGAGAGGGGAAGAGCAGATTTCCTCTGCTGTCCCGATGGCTCGCTATCTTGCGCAATTAGAGAGAGAGATGGAGGAGCAGCCTCCTATTTGAAGCTGAAATTAGTTTTACAGCTTATATTAGGTCTTTCCTGGGTGGCTGGAGGAATCCCTGCCTGCTCTGGGGAGGTTTGAGCGGACTTTCCTACTGCTGTTTCACTTTGTGTGTAATGCCTTAAAGCACTGATGGTACATAGCTGACTGATGTAGGGTTTCTTGCGGGGAGGTGTGTGTTTGGGGGCAAGTTACTCTGCCTCCTGGACAAAACACTTTTATGCCAGATCTCTACATTTCAAGCAAATGTAGCCACGCCTGCCTGGGGTCAACATGCAGAGTCCCCCTCCAGAACTGCCTTCAATAGGGCTATTATGCCAGGAGCTCTTAAATGGGCTGTGACTGTTGGTTTAGTAACTCAGATTACGTGGGTTTGGGATGCCTATTCTAGGACTTGTGGGTGCTAGTGGGGAAATTCAGGATGATCTTTTTATTTCAGTTGTTACAGGATAACAAACATCTTGAAAATAAAATAAGAACATAAGAGAAAAAATCTTAATCTTAGGAATGATTCATTAAAATGTTTTTATCAACTTAAAACCAGCATTTGCAGCCTCTTTGCCATTCCTAACAACTTTGACCAGCTCATTCCTTTCCCTTGAAGGATTGATTCCCTTTGCACTACTCCTGGTGAGCTGTGAAAGTGAATTTCAGGCTTTGTAATTAAGATATCTTGAGTTATTTCTGATTTGTCAACATGACTAATGAAAGGGGTTATGCGTTACGGCTCCTTCCGCTGCTATGCTCTTGCATACGGAGGCATTTTGGGGGCTTGGTGGGTGTAAATCAGCAATGTGCCAGAATGCAGTAGTAATGCTGAAGTAATGGCAGAGCTTAACCCTGTGAGATCCCCTTCAGGCAATGCATCCATGTTTTTTGTTTTCCAGAAAACTCCAGGCTAATTCAGGAAAGGGTTTTGAGCTTGTTGAAGATAGCTGGTGATAAACTGTGTTGTAACAGACCTACATAATACACGTTAATAATGCCTTGCAATACGTTTTATTCCCATGTATCTGAGAAGTACCTGCTGAGTGATTTAGCTTGTATTTCAGTAGATATGCCTTATTCTCCCCCTCACAGTTTTAGAAAAAAATAACTAATGAATTGTTGGCTTAGTCAGTGCTGTTTTGTGGCTTAGAAGTTCAGGCTGTGCATCTTTCCATCATAGTCTCATCATATTCCACTGCTACCTCTGTTGGCCTAGTTCAGATAAACAGTATTAACGTGTATTAAAACCCAACCCCGGCGTGCTTAGACTGAGCTGCCTTTCCCTTGCAGAGATAAGTTGTACCAAGGTTAAGTCCTTTCCATGCAGGCAGTTGCCTCTAGGGAGAGCTGATGTACAATAGAGGAGCGCACCGCACCGTGCTTGGTGGGTTTTCAGAAACAGTATTTATTGGACTCATCTTGTGAGGAGAGCATTGTCTGCTCAGCACATGCTGTCTTTTGGTCAGGTTTTGAAATGATAACTCCCATAAGTTGTAAGAAGCTTTTAAGCGAGATCTTCATGCTTCTCTAGAAAGAAGGCCAGTTTATGTTCTTCTCTTGCAGTTACTCACTTGTTTTGACTGGTATTCTCGCCGTTCCCATCTCTCCTATTTTCGTGATCTTTCTGCCTCTTTGTTTAATCTCTAGTCGCTTCAGAAAATGCAAGTCGGCATGATTTCCTGCAAACCTGGTATGGCTCATGGATCAGTTTCAAAGTCATTGAATACGGACCTCCTGAGCGCTCCTCACAGGAGGGCTGGTGTTCGGGACGTAGTATCTGACGGTGTCACGTTGCCCAGTCCGGTCCCTGCTGAGATATGCAGCTGGAGCTCTCCTCTCTGTGCTTTTGTTTGACTCCTCGATGAAAGCAAGTTGATTATTTTAACTTGTAATCGTTATACCCTTGTCCTGTGGACAGGCTAATACCAGATATCTCTACAGGTTTCCATTATCTCTTCATTCATAGTGCAGAAAATGTGAAGAAATGTCTTTTTTCCTGTGGATCCATAACGCTTCGGTTTAATAACTGGTTTGGGGCTTTGTTTGCTGTTTGAACTACAGCCATTTGGGTTTTTTCCTTTTTTTGAAAGGATGCCAGCAAAACGGCATATTCAAATGTTTCCAAACTTTCCCGATTACGCAGAAAATAATTGCTGTGCCAGAAACACCAGGAATCTTTCTTATCATACATGATTTTTTTCTTTGATTACAGTCTTGCTGAAAGGCAGTGTTTAGGCAAACATTCCTCTTTGTGTTCCCTGGGATGGGTTGTCAGTTTGTTAGACTTCCAGCAGTCGTGTTTATTCACGTGTGCCTTTGGAAGAGTTGGGACACAGCAGGTCATTTTCTGCCTTTGTTCACTGCTAAGCAATTAGAAAATAATCTATGGCTTTGTTTCTGCTTTCGGATCCCTTAAGAAAATGATGGCATATTCTTAACCCAAGAACTATGGCGCTGAGACCTCTGCATCAGAGAGAAGCTGTTCCTCATCTGCGTTAGCATGGCACTGGGGCACCTGCTGCTGATTGGGCCCTTTGACTGTTACTTAAAATTAAATGAATAATGCATTTTCCCATTCACCCAGAACTGGGTAAGTGGTAGAAGTGATGTACGTGTACCCTGTCTGGGTTCAGCACTGTGACTGAAAAATCGAATGCAGCTCAGGCATGCTGGCTGGTGTGCGTGAGTACTTGAGAGTACATGACAGCATCAGTACTTTCGGGTCCGTCTGCCCCCCAGTAGCAGATAGTTGCTGCCTGTAACAAGCAGTCGAGGCTTTATCCTAACCCAACAAAGTGTGTGTTGTGGGTACGGAATTAGTGCCTATGATTATCTAATAGCATGGTCTTTGGCTGCTTAACCTGTTGAAGGTTAATTAAAAAAAGGAATGGCCAACATAACACCTTATTGTTAATCTGAGTATGACTGGGCAGAAGTAAGAAGTGCTTTGTGTGCTGAAATTGGTTTGTAAGCCTTTTCTAGATTGCCTTCCCTCCGCCCCCTGCTCTGTGCCTGGCATTTTTTTCCCCAACTTGACATAAATATTTGGCTAAGGCTAAAGGGATGAACAGAATTACATACTATCAGCAGAATTGGAGGGGAAAAAAGTTCTTCTGCCAATTACATCATGCGCTGGGTAGAGCAAAGACTTGGCTTAATGCATCTTATTGTATTTGGCATATGCTAAGCAGGATGAAGATACAGTGGGTGCAGGTCATCGCCCACTGCGCGTTTCCCAGGCTTTGGGAGAGCCCTTCGTCCAGGAGTTTCAGTGAGCCGCGGGCTGGAACGACCGGCATGTGTCGGTACCCGCTCTGCAATGTGACCTCTGCTGCATTCCCCAGGCTCATTCTTGGCATAACTTGGCCTCTCCATCCCCACCCCCTGTCCTGGCTGGGTCACAGTCAGGCTGGAGAACTGTGGTAACCCCACCAGCATGAGTCCTTCATGGTAGAACCAGACCTGAGGCACACTTCACTGCTTACTTTGGAGGCTAGAGGTCGGCTCTGAGGCTGAGCCCACTGTGGCACAACAGAAATGGTGTGACAGGAAGGGCTGGCACGTAGAAAAGACTCTCATCCTGTCGTTGGTGTGTACCAGTTCAGGTGGCTGAATTGGACAGCCAGCATTGCTGTCCCAGCAACGTAGAGCTCATGTAGCAGGAGGGGTGGAGAACATCTGAAAACCACCTGGCTGAAGCAATGACTGACATTAGATTTTTTTCTGTGTGGGAGAAAACAGCTAACTGTACCTTTGTTGGCTTAGCAAGCTTTAGTCCTGTGCAACCTCACCATGTGAAGATGCTTTTCCTTGTTAAGGGTGGAGTAACTTCTTCTGAAGTAATTTAAACAGAAAAAGAAATCCATAATGCTGGAGTAAGTGTCAGATAATGGGTTATGCATCTTTACGTGCGACCTTTGGATTATAGTAAAATGCTTAACAGGCAAGACCTTTTACCTTGTGTTTTCTTCTAGAGTGTGCTCATGGGCCTGAGAACAACTGTTGGTGTGAGATATAATTAAGGTTTAGTAGGAGATGTCTGTTAGGAGGATAGATAGTGTAATACTGAGAGAAAATAAGCCTTCACGTTTTATTCTCATCTGTAAAAGAAGCAGCAAGTTTAAGGAAGAATAAACTGACAAATGGAAGCTGATGCAATATTGGTGCAATGGAGGAGCAAAAAAAGGGCTGAGAAGCCACACTGGAGCCAATGGGCATTAGAAGAGCTGAGCTTTCGGATCAGATCTCAGAAGTACAATTGCCTGAATTTTTCTGGGATGGAAGAGAAGAGGAGCTGAGAAACATCAGGGCATGAATTTGAAGAGCTTGGAAGTGAAAAGGAGTGTTTTTTACATGACAGAAGTATAAATGGAGAAGGGCAGGAAGCCTGTTGGGGTGAAGTGACAAGTGGGAAAGTGGTTTGCTGGAGGGCCCAGCAGTTCTTGGAAGATGTATGGTAATGTTCGTGCCCCGATGAATGGGAGTGGGTGTTGAATTACTAGCAAAAATGCCTTTTCTCCAAAATATCATTGTTAATCTCTCTTGGTGTCAGTGCTGTGTTTAAATAGAAGCTTACAGCCCTTGCTTTTGTCATGTCGGAGTTTCAAGGGAGTTTACGTCAAGCATATTTGCAGTGGCACAAGGGAGGTAAATTGCTCTTCAAGTGGTACGTGTTCCTGATGCAGCTCTGGGAAAACAAAACCCCACAAATCAAAAGCCCCGTGGCCAATCCAAAAAATATGCTCTTGGGCCCCTGCTTAGCAGACCAGTTTGTCCTGGTGGAATTGTAGGGGTGGGAGAACCTGAGGGAACACTCCTTATCTTCCTTGTAGCCCTGCAGAAACTAAGGCATTCAGAAGTGCAACGGATTGTCCTTGGCCATGCAGGTAGTCCAGATTGGGATGAATTGCAGACTGATGGCTGTTGTGTATTGCCAAGGACGTCTTACCCTATAAATTCTAGCCAAAATGAAAATAGTTCCCCTAAAATGTTTAGCCGTACTCTATTTAAACATCTCCTGGATAGTTCTTGTAAATTGTGTGCTGAAATACGTTTGAAAATTCTGCTGTTGAAAGTGAAAAACTGCACGTTAGCAGTTTCCACTGCATTTTCTAATTGTGAGCATGTGCATTTAGTGCCTTCAGGTTTTCATCACGCCCTTTAGCAGAGTTGCGTCAAACTCTTTATGGAAGGAAGTGCCGTTTCCTAAAAATCCGAGAATGTTTGAAATGTTGAGAACAGATTTAGTATCTTTTGATGAGAAGGTTAGCCTGGTGCTTAGAGCAAAGTCCTGGGAGCTGTAAAAGTGCAGGGCTATTATGCTAGCGGAGCCAACTGACTTTCCTCTCTGTATGACTTCCAGCAAGTCCTCAGACCTCTTTGCATATCATTCAACCCAGCTGGAAAACCTAAGTAAACAGCAGGAACCTTGCTAGAAGCCAGAAGCCTTGACTGACTGAGTTATTCTGGGGAAACGGGGAAATGAAATAAGTCACGACTTACAATCAGGTAAACAACATGTAGATTGGATTGTTTTAAAGAGAAGATAATTCTGTAAATATCCGAAACAGCTTTAATTTGGCTTAGTTTGAATGGGTGAAGTGATTGCTCTGTCCTACTTTACAGCAAAGGGAAAAAAAAAAATACTTGCAGTTTCCCTTTTCATCAGACTGTTTACAGAGTCTGTAGAAATCGAGTTAATCAATATTTCTATTAGACACATGGTTGGGCCCCATGCCACAAGCACTCATTTTTAAACCCTTCAATCTTGTATCGTTTATGGAGATTGTATTGTCAGAAATAGTGCTGTAAATAATTTATTTTGCTGCCAGTGCTTTTCTAAAGGTCTCTAGGCGTGATGCGAGATTTCCTCCAGGGGCTGTAAAGCTTCCAGATCAGTTTGCGATGGCAGAGGGAATTATTTTTTTTTAAGAGACGAGTAGGTTGGTGGAAATGATTGGTTATTTCAGGGAGTGGCTGGCGGCTGTTTCTTTTGCACCATTATTGTGATCTACAGTAGAACAATTAGTAAATAAAAGTATTGCCATCTCGTCGTCTCATGCGTTGTGTGGAACGCGTCGAGTTTCTCGGTGCACACGACCTCCTGAAACCGCAGATGTCCCTCTCCGAGTCGGTGCCTGACAGATGCACGGCTAACTCGGGTGCTGGAAGCAGCCGAGGGGCAGCATGTGGTGGGAGCTAAGTCAGCTGGCTCCTCGGCCCTGCCGGGCTGGGTTGAAGGTATGTTGGTGCCATAATGGGTAACACGTGTCAGCGTAGCAGATTGTGGTTTTCAAATCGCGTTGTGCAGCTACAGCAGAAGTGTGGAGACTCCAGCTTACATATTTGATGTATTCCTCTCTCTCAAGTGACACCGTTTCTAACTGGGCTGTCAGTTGCAGAAGAAATGTGACATCGTCTTCTCTTTGTGGTGTTCAGTGCAAATCCTTCCTGGGCTGCCTGGGTCCCCTCTCATCCTCAGCCATCAAGACCAATTGCAGCTGGGTCTTCCAGCCTGCAACAGAAGATTGAAATCTGTCAAATTTCTGTAACTGAGATGAGAAACTTTTGCTGATTGAAGAGAAAACCATGTAGCAGGCCTAAATAAACATCAGCTATGTACTGGGAGGCTTGCAGGAAAGTCACTATTTCCAATTTACTCTTGAAAATCTTCCCAGATCTTTAGCACTGTTATGGATTTCTGGGTAATGAGTAGAGTGTGCAAAGAAAGTTCCATGTAAACTAACTTGGTTTGCTCCCCAAACAAATTAGAAGGCAAGGAGCTAACAGGAAAGCAGGCACAGATAGCGTAAATTATCTCCACAAGCTTCATTTGCTGAAAGTTTAGACCCAGAGAGCTGATTTAGCTTAAGCTATGGTAATATCAAAGCTCTTTCTAAGCATTGACAGCCAGTTGTCCAGAGACTACTTGGGTATCACGTGCTCCATCAGCATGCTCTGCTCATCTATATCCGACAACGACCCACAAAGATTGGTTGTTGCTGATGTAAATTGTAGTGATTCCTGGAAATGCCCTTGCCTGTCCTTAACTTCAGTTCCGTGTAGAGAAATCAACACCTTCAAATGAATTAAGACTACGAGCAATTTAAAAGTGAAACTCTGGGTCTTTGCTTGGCAGGAATAACAAAAAGCACAGCCTGGCTACTGTTGTAGTGCAGATGGCGATTTACGGGTATTGGATGAAACAGGCCCTGTGTTTCCCACCTGGATCGGGCTGTGCCTGGTGCAGCCGAGGAGCCTCCGGCCCCGTGGGCATGATGTTGGTGCTGTTTGCTAACAGCTTAGCCAGCCAAGCTGCGGCTTGATTAACAGAGGAATCCTCAAATGCCTCTCTTGTGTGGATGTATGTATTCTTAAAAATTGTCTCTTTTAGTGCTTTGGGAAAACACAAAGTCTAATAGTTAAAAATAACTTACATCACTCCATGTCAGGTGTAAAACATTGCGTTTTGACTCAAGTTGTAAATTAAAAGTAGGAAGCTGTGCCTTCCCATCCTTTTATTTTAAACAAGCCGCATCCTTTATTGGCCTTTCCTGTATGCCTCTAGTTAGCCCCCGAGGTGGCTGTTTCATATGAAACAGTATCATTAGACTTTGTTGTCAATGATTTTTGTGCTTCAAAGGAAAGGATCAGAAATTGAATTTATCAGGTTTTTATACTGAAAGAACAAACCTCACAGTATTTGAAGTTTCCTTCTTACATAACTTTTTTTTCATGGCTTCTTTTGGTTTTGTTGCATGATCTATCCCGACATTTCCATCAGTGTGCTTAGACGCACAGGGCGTCTTGGGACGGTGGAATTTTTAGTCGTGTCACTTCAGGCGATGATGCGTTTGTGGCTCTGCTTTTCCAAACGCCGCGATGCGGTCCGCTGACCCCAGCACAGCGGTTCGTAGCTCTGCCACTTGGTGACAGTCTTTCAAAATAAAACCATCACCAGTGAAATGAAGGCTTGAACTTAACTGAGCAGCATTTGCTTCTCTGCAGCAGATCTCAGCATAAGTACCGATGTATAATAATTTATTTGTGTGTGAAGTAGAGGTGTAGATACCCAACTCTCCGATGCCAATTTGCTCTAAATGCCATGTTCTCAGTTCCCATTAAATCGCTCCCTGGAACATCATGTGCAGGTAGGACTTCTTTGTGGAGCAGTCGAATGTGGTAAATGACAGGTCTGCATCGCTGGAGCGTTGCTCAGAGGCGTTGTCACTGGGGTGACACATACCCACTTGCTCACACCTTGTGAGCAGCCTTTCAGAGGCTGCTCAGGCCGCCTTGCTCTGTCTCTCCATACAAAGGCACAATCCAGGTGCCAGTGAGGTTTTTGCTAATTTGTTCTAGGCAGCGTATCTGTTAGCTGGCCTTTTTTCAAATGAAGAAGGTATGTTTTAGCCAGGTTTCCTGGCAGCTGTCTTTCTGTCCATGTGGTACCTAGTCTATACCTAACAATTTGCAGCCAAATTTAACCCAGGAGTAGAGGGAGAAGCAGGGAAAATTCATCTGTCACCCTTTCTGCCTGGGTAGAGCTAGTCAGTCCAGCATATACGTCGTGCTGGATTAACTGCGGGCTGTCTTCCTGAAGTGGAAGGCTAAAAAGTTATAGGTGTTGGGGGAAGATTTACTACTTATGCTGTGGAGAGAAGAGCTTGCCAGGCAGCGGAGGGATGTGTATGAGGAGAGACTGAAAGCAGTAGCTCTCCATTTCTCATGTCTCTTGTACAGCCCCAGACAGCTGCCTTTTCCATGGGGTGGACACAGCTGGGGCTGTTTGTTTGGTGGGGGGTATGGATAGATATGTCTTGGCACATGCCTGGGCAGTGCTTGCCCTCCTGGTCAGGCTTTCTGCAAGCTTCCCATTTTTCCATTCCCCTTCCCACTCTCACATCCCCCTTTCTCCCCTCTTTCAGCAGGCCAGGCACACAAGTCCTTACTTAAACTTTGAAATCTTCTTTTCACAGCCTGGTTTGAATTTTCCTGGCAGTGCTAAGGACTTATATTCTCTGTACTGTCTACCTAAGCTTAAAGAATAAAAAAAGCATGAGGGTTTTTTTTCTTCTTTGAAAAATCATCTGTTGGTCATTATCTAGATTTCAAATAGAGTTCCTAATAAAGGACAGTAGGTACAATTACTCTGACAGAGACCGATAGCTGTCAGAGTTGTGGAGGTGCTGAGGTTGTAGGTCTTTTTTTCCATTTATCTTCTGTGATCAAGAAAAGCTGGCGCAAATGTTTGAATAGCGGCTATAAGATCACAACAGATGTGTCTTGCAATGTATCCTTCACTTCAGGGGGGCTTGCATTTTGAGAAGAAAATGACCATCATGTTTGTTTGTGCTGAGATTTATTTTGGTCACCAAAATTGCACATATTTATTTTCTACCTTCCATTTATCACACTTTTAACCCTTTCATTCCACTGTGTTTTAGCTTCCCTTTCCATTCGACTCTGGTAAAATTCTCCTGGAATGTCAGAGCAGTTGAAGAAAAAAAATTAGCATTTTGCCCTTTTTGTACTTCTGTATGGCAGCATTTTGTCTGTTCAAACATGCATGAACCCATCTAGTATTGAGCTATTTTAGTAGATTTTGTGCTGCTGGTGCCAGGAGAACCTTTCTAGCAGATACAGTCCTGGAGCAAATTGTTAATCTCAGGAAATTGGGGATCAGTTTACTGGGGTTCTGAAATCTGGTGTACTACGAAGTGAGATAATTTGTGTTGTGCTCGGTTTAGCACAGAATTGTGGAGTCACACAGTAAAGTCAAAGCACTTGTGCTTTTAGTGGTTTTTCCTTTTTTTTTGTTTTGTTTTTAATTTGCAGCTATATCCTGGGATTGTAAGAAAGACACAAAGCATACCTGGTAAGGACTGGAGTTTCCTCTAGAATAAACCAGCTTAATGGGGTTGCTGAAAGCAGCAGAGAGATTCTGATGGAGGGACGGCTTCTCACTTCATGCAAGCCTTCGATTAAAATATGGACATTGCAGTGGCGGTTTCCTTGTTTGATTTTGCTTCTTTCTTAAATTCCCACCAGGAACGTTGGTGTTTTAGAAAATGATTTCCCATTTCAGCATCATGAGACCTCCATTCTTGAGCTGTGTGACCAGGGAGCGCAGGTGCCCGCACACCACTGACCAGTTGTGCAAGATTTCTCACTTACCTGAGGGTCAGCAGGTGAGCAGGAGAAACCTGGGCTTCTGCAAACCACGGCAGCAGTCCTCTTACGTTTCCATCTTGCTCAGTTCCAGACAAAACGTCAGTCTCAACACAAACTCCAAGGGATTCTTGGGTTTTTTTTGCAACCTGGAATGCACCAGCCTCCCGTGTGGTGTGCGTCTCCTGATCTCTGACATTAGAGGACAGCAGTTTCTCTAAGCCGTCTTCATGTCTCTAGCAGCCGTATATCCTCTGTCTGGGCAAAGGATACTGTCTGCAGTGCTGCTTCAGCCACTGCTTTCAGACAGTGTCAGTTCTCGGCTTCTTAGTTCTTAAGGTTTTGGAGAGGGCAGAAGGGGGTGGGGGGCCAGAAATCTCCCATATTCCCGATGTTGACATGGCATCAGTGATATAGGTTGGTTTTCATGCTGGGTGTTTAAGGGACTGCTCAGTTCCCTGTCGTAAGTCTTCTAATGCAGACTATAATTCCCAGAAAACAGGTATTCGTTACTGAAGGGATAGGATGCTTTAGGGTTATTGCAGTGAGCTCAGAGTTCCCAACACAATAGAGCATATTGCTGAGAGCTGTGGATTAGCAGTACCGAGGGCACAGTCTGGCCCTCGTTCGGTAGGCTGGTATCTAACTTTCGGGTTGTGTAACGAGTTAGTTTGGGACAGTTGGCACAGGAGCACAGTCAAAGGACTTGGATTATTTATATGGCTTGATGTGCTGGAGAGCTGAATTTTTACTCCATTCCTTTCTATCTTGCCTGTGCTGGTATGCTGGAGGAGCAGGGAGCTTCTGCAGCTCAAAGCTGGTCTGCTCCAGCTGACCCGAAAGAGCACTCGGTCGTGTCAACACTGGAAACTCAACCCACTTGGAACCGAAGTCATGAAGGATAGCACGATGCCATTTTTTTCTGTGTTCTTCCTCTCTTCTGCATTTCCTGAAATATTAATAAGCTGTTTTGAAGTAATTGACATCAGTTTCTAATCAGCGGTGGCCATGAAGCAGCACTCCGTCGCTAGTCGTGATGACGTTGTTTGGCACAAGCGGCTGCCAGGTGAGTGAAAGTCGATCTGGAGTTGCGGAGTGAGTGGAAATAATGTGGCCCGGGACATATGTATGTAATTTGTTCAGATGATTCAAGAGAGAGCCATGGCAACTGAGATAAACAGAGGAAAAGATACTGGAAAACCAGCAGCGGCTTCATTTTAATAGCACAGCCTCTATTCCAGACAGCTCAGATGTTTACTACAAGAGCTCCATCTTCCTGCGTGTCTCTTCCTCCCTACCACCCCCATTGCTTCGTATGCACTTAGTCATGAGATCGGATGGCTTCTTGGGTAAAGCACCGCAGGCCAAATTCCACAGTTTCTACTGGAGCAAAAAGCCATCGGCTGTCTTCAAATATGGGCTGCAGAATTTCTCTCCCTGTTTGCACATCTGTGATTCAAAGGACCCTAATAAAAATGCATCTTATTTGAGTTTGCTGTGGATCACAATATGCTTTCTGAAAGCATTAAAGATTATTTGGCTAAGTGTGATGTCTGAGCTTGGGATGTGCTTTTTCTAGAGATAGAACTATTGGCCAAGCATGAAGTCTGTGCTGTATAAAGGTAATGTCTGAAATGAAGAGAGCGGAGTAAAGCACCCCACTGCTGCTCTTCCCCTGTGAAGTCAGAGTAAAGTTGGCTCATCTGTGGCTGTTGAATAACAAACAACTCTTGAGAAGATCAAGTACAGCTTCCATGCCAGGGCTCTATCATGTGCTTGGCAGCGGGGCCGTGCTGGTGTGTGGGCTTCTGGGCAACTGAAACCTCAAGCTGCAAGTGGAAACAACGCAGCAAGAGCAGCAGACGCCTTGTGCTGTGCCGCGGAGAGAGAGGATTGGGAACGCGGACCTGAGTTCTGTCTCCAACTAAACGATCCTGATGGCTGTGCTTGCTGCCCAGGGTTGTGTAATCTTTCGTAGGGCTACAATTGAATATGCTTATCCCAAATCCCACCCCCCAGGGGACCCGGTGGTGATTCACCTCTCTGAATCATAATTCCTGACACTTTTCTAATCACTGTCCTTAGTGCGTCCTTGCTTCACGGGCTGCAAATCCAGTCTGATTGGAAGAAACAAGCTTCAAGCAGTTTAAAAGCTGGCCGATTTCCTACACCAATACATGAGTCCTGCATCAGAGTTGTATCTTTCTGGCTCGCTGTTTCTTTTCTCTGTTGCTTTAAGAGCTAACTAAGAGACTAAAAAATGTAGAAGAAGAAATTTAATTAGCTGTAGAACTGTGATAAATATCCAGTAATTTGATTGCGAGAAAAAGCATACCATGTGTACAGTGTTCAGTTCACAGTTTAAAACTGAGTGTATTTATCTGTTTAGAAAATCTGCTCTCTTTGTCATGAACTGGCAGGATGTCAGTTCTCTGTCGTTCCAAGATACTGCAAATACCAATTAAATCTAAATGAAGCTCTTTGGGTATAGTTGCACTCTACCTTTTTAACATATGGCTCGATATAAAACTCCCAGTGTCTATACAGAAAACACTAAGCTGGATGTGCTTTTTTTTTCTTTGAATGACTGAAAATAAGGATTGAAGCTAATTTTGCAAATATCCTCTAAGTCACTGTTTTGCTGTGGGCACAGAGCCAGGGCAGTGGTTGCTGAACTCTCGGTTAACTAACCCTGTAAAGCCATCCTGCATTTCTGAGCACATGCGTGCGCCAGTCCTTCTGCCTGCTCTTCTCCTGCTGGCTCCAAGCTACCTGCCTGCTCCATGTTCTTGGTCACAGATACCACGTCTGTGACAACGCTGCTTGTGCTACTCTGCAGCGTGAGAAAATGAATGTTCGGTGCTGCCTGTACATCCCTGGCCTGCCTCGGTGCAGGTCCGGTGATGCTCCCTTCGCCTGCGTTGAGCCTGCAAGCCAGTAGTCAGGAACCCTCTGCTAGCAAAAGATTTGCCTGTTGCATACTGTAGAGAGTGGAGTGCGACCAGGTTTGTCTTAAACATTTATCTTACTTAGCTTGGCTTGAAGGGAATAATCAGGCTCTCTAGCAAGGATGTGTTTTTCTTAAGATGTGTATTATCGATGTTAGCGTAGATGATAAAACACGGGGCACTCATCTATCTCCCAATTTTTTTCTTCACTCCATTATTCAGTTTTACGTTTTTATGTTACTTCCAGTTCTCTTGTCACAGTGAAATTTTTCAGAATGGATAAAAGCTAAAAGCTACAAGCAGAAACAAGAATTTTTCAGCTGCCTTTGCTATCAAGCAGAAAACGTAAGTCAGAAGCCTAGTGTTTGCTTTGCTTTTGTTACCATTCCTGTATGAAAAAAATGTACATAAAAGGTTCGTCTGCTGACCCGCAGTGACTGAGGGAGCACAGAGAGCTGAGTGAGGGATTCAGAAGGAAGAGATACGAAGTTCAGTCTTGAGTCACGGAAGATGCTTTCCCTTACCCAGTGTTTTTGCATGTGTCTGCCCCTGTGGTGGCTCTGGGTCTCTTCGTAGAGTCCACCCACTGGCACAAGTGCTCCGCCTGTTGGAGCGTTCCCTAAACGTTCCCTCCTGAAACAGGTTTTCTCTTTCGTGACCTGCCTGCCCTTGCTGGCATGTAGAATTGAGACACCAGGAACCAGCGTGGAGAACTTGAGAGGGATTTTATAACTGCGGGGTGCTTTGAAAGGGTGCCGCAGCAGCAGAGGTTTGCGTGAGGACTCAGTGGCAAAACTGGAACCGCAGACTGACCGGGAGAAGGGGCTGAGCTGGATGGGTCAGAGGAATTGGTAGTCCAGCTCTTGTAGGTGTTCAGTCAGAAGCAAACTATTTTCCACAGGATTTCATAGTGGAAACTTAAGCTTTCCTAGAAGTATTCCTGAGGAATGGAAGTGCCAGTGATTGATATGTTTTCAATAAGGATAGGAACTGAGGCTTGCTCCCTGCTCCACAGGGGTGATGCCTGCTCAGGAAGAACACCTGATTTATACGGTTCTTTGGTAGCCAGTTTCTGACTGGAAATGTTTGGAGCCTGTTTTGAAGCTGTGCAGAAGAGCGTGCTTGCGTCATCCAGAAAATGCAGTGAGTCAGTGGAGTCCTGAGGGAGCTGTAACGGCTCAAACAGAAACTTGGAAAACGAAATGGGGATGGATTTAAAGATGCAGCATTTGTGGCCGCTGCTCTGTCTAGAGATGGTCCACATTTGTCAAAGGCATTGGTGATGAAGGGGTTCAGGAGGGACTTTGCTGCTGTAAAAACAAGTGGAGCTTTACAAAAGTGATCCACCCGGGGCAGGGTGTGGAACTGGAAGAGGGTGTTAAGCTAGTTCAGCTTGCCATTATACTCAGTATTTTGGTATTCAGGGAATCTCCATGAATTCTTCATTGATATGTGTGTTTTGGTATGTTAATGAATAACTTATTGGGAGGGACAGGAAGGAAGGAGGGGGGCAGCCTCTTGGTTTGGCCCCTGCTCGTCCTTTTCCGCAGTGTTTTCAACCGCCTTCAGATTTGGGATGGTTTCTGCAGTGTTACAGGCTATGCTATTCCCGCAGTGCAGCTGCGCTGAGATTGCTTTTGGGCCGTTTCATCTGCCCTGGGAAGACGAGGTCCTGTTAAGGAACCACCGTGTGGTGTTTCAACATGTGCCCAGATCCTACCTGGGTCCTGGGGGATGTTAGAAACGTTTGCTGGTGCCACCACCACGGGGAGGTTTGCTTTTAAAGGATGCTGGTCTTTCTCTTCACATCTACCCACAGCTAGACAAAATGGATGTGGGATACCTTCTTCCTTCAAACCAGATTTGATTCACAGGAGGTCGTTTCAGGGATTAGGTGTGCTCTTCTTTAGATGCTTTTGGTTCCTATTGCAGGCAAAATAGCCAAGGTCTGTTGTGATACTGGTGGTGCATTGGTTTTATCTGAAGACTTTCTGTGATGCTAACCACTGTAGTATTTGGGCACCTCAAACCCACAGATTGATCTTTATGATATATTTCTGGAGGAGAAAAAAAACAACATATCCATACAGTGGCATAACAGTGAAATCAAAGATAGTGTCTTGTGCTTCTTATATTCCCTATTGACTTCCTGTTCTTTTTGCTTCAGAACTGAGAGCCCATTTTCCTCGTTTACAAGACCAACAGACTGAGGCTGTTCCTCCCAGCAGAGGTAGTAGAACATAGCAAACAAAACCCTGACAAATCTCCCCTCCGGGTAGGCTTTTGCTGTGCTGGGGCAGAGCGCTTGTAACTCAACCTCAGGTGCTGAACTTTGTTGATTTTTTTTTTTTTAAATTATTATTTTTTTTAAAATCTTAGTATGACAAAGTAAGATACATTAAAGCTAGTTCTCCCTTACAGGTAAGGCAGTCCTCCAGGGTGATAATAAAAGAATCAGTTTCTGGAGAGCTAAGAATGAAGGAAAATGAGGAAATCTGGCTTTTTCCATTTGGTTGTTTTGAGTGGGGCAGCTCAGTGCCTGGGCTCCCTCAGGAGTCCTGCCGGGGTGGCTCGATGGCCAGGGTGCTGCAGCATTCTGAATTCTGCCTGTCCCGCCAGCCTGGCTTCATCCCGCTCTGCAAAGCGAAATAAAAAATCTCCCGGTTGCCAGGGTTTGCCGCTGTCTCTCTATGGTTAGCTCATTTCGAACTGTGGATCGTTTGCGTGGGTGCAGTGGGATTCCTTGCTGGGCCTTCAGTTCCCGTTTTGCTTATTTGCTCTGATTATACCCGTTCATTGAATTTGCTTCCTTTGGCTTGTGTACTGACCTGTGTGGTGTTCTATGTGTACAGGCTAGGCTGACGCTCGATTATTAGCAGGGATAGGAAAATGGTTTGTGACGGTAATGTGCGTGCGCTTCAGCGTTATAGTTTAGCTTTAACTCTTCTGCTGTAGCTGCTACATTCAGACCATGAAAGCTTCATCAGTTCATTTTGATTGAAGAGTGATATGGTCCCCAGCAATGCTTGTGCAAATTGATGACTCATGTATATCGTTAGAGTTGAATTTAAATATCTATAAAATTTTAGACTTAGGCAAGTAATTGCATTAGTTTTGTAACTTCTGCGAAAGATTTATTTTTTTTACGCCTAAGGCCATATTTCAAACCCGTGACCTCATTCCCATAAAGCAAAGCTATTTCATTACATCATAGCTGTGCAATTTGACTTTTGATAGCTGGCATTTGCATTTATGTTGGATCCCTTAAATATTTGTCTCCTTAAAAAGCTGCCAGGAATTTACATGTTAGCATGTAAATGGTAATTAAAAAAAAAAAATTAAAAATTGGTATTCTTTTGGCCTTCTTGCTGGCAGTTTTGTTGAAAACAAATGGATTACAGTTTTTCTTTCCATGGTCGCCCTCTCTTTGGGCTTCCAGAAAAAATGATTAATGGTTTTTTGCCTTTGCAGCTGCAATATTTGATTGCAGTCTAACTTCAGTAGTGATGCATATGGAAATACTTCTGCAGTTAATTGGACCTTATCAAATCCGCAGCCAGGTAACTAAGACCATACTCGGATGTAGCTGTTGTCCCTCTCTTGCAGGGAACAGGATCTCTGAGAGCAGATTCTCCTCCGGGGCACTTCCCCCCCTTTGTATAGTGATACCAGTTCACAATTTGCGTTGTCTAAATAAATACTTGGGGAGCTAAGTGTCCAAGATCTTTGGATGCACTTTGCATTGAGACACTGTGGTTTCCATGCTGCTCTGATTAAAATTGGATATCAGATAAGTTGGATGAGGTTTGGATGAATCCTTCGAGGTGAGAAAGGATCAAAACATATTTGAAACAGTACAATGTGTCTGTCTCTTACAAGGTGCCTGTTTGCAGGCTTCATATAAATGCTGAATATTTATCTTAATATTTATTGTCCTTAGCAATGGCAAACCATCTTTGAATCCTACTGAATTCCAGCCTTAGCTTCCCCTGCTGAAGAGGGTTAAAGCACATCTTTGATCACTCTGTAACTTTAAATTGCCTTTTTTCCTTCCCCGGACCTCTTCTATCACCTATCTTTTGCCAGCAAGTCTTGTGAAAGCAGCATCCCTTGTGATTCAGATCAACTGACTGTCTGGCACCGGGGACTGACGCAGTGCTAGGGAGGACCCCTCCCGCGGAGAGCGAGCCAGGGACGATTGCCTAACCCCCTGCGCCGGACCGCACGTTGCTCAGGAGTAGGATGCTCGGTGAATGGGATTGAGAAAACCTTCCTCTGAGCATGCTGGAGAAGGTAGCGCCAAGATTGATAGCAATGTTTTCTTGGCACCATAGCTCTGGAGCTGCAGAGTTAAATTCTGTGCTGAAGCTTACCCCCTTGGTAACACCTCTGTGCCACTGACTACTTGTATTAAAAACAACAAAGGGATAATTGCCCAAATTTTGTAAAATGGATATTTTTTTGCACATTCAGCCTCAGATGGCGTTTGACCCTTAATACAGATGGTTTCACTTAATGTATTTTGTTTAAACAATCTCTGTTCCTGGAAGTGGTTTCAGTATGGGCTGTTCCTCATTGCTGTTCGTGTTTGCTTTTTCTTATGATATTATAAGAAGCTTGAAGAGAGTGGATTCAGAAAAGGGCAGTAATCAGTGTTAACAGGCATTCGTGGAAGCCTTTGTGCTTTCCAATTAAGGTACCGCGATTTTGTTGACTCCTCACAGCTTTCAAGACTGAAGTGGTTTGGAGCACTTTTGTCGTTAGGCTCTAGAGCTCACGACGTTTCTGTTATTCCTCCGTCTGTGTTACAGACCTCAGGGAGTCCCAGCACATTTATGTGGAACGGCTTGTCAGCCGAGATAGCTGCTTTCCCCTGGTTTTCCCCCATGGAATAGGCTTTTCGGTGCTCCGACACATGAAAACCTTCTCTTTCTCTTGGATATAAATGAAGCATTTCTGCGTGTTGGGGGAAAAGAAATTTGTCTGTTATCCTTGGATCTAGCTCCTCTTCATGTCTGTTACAACTGTACAGGCTTTTCACAGATTGTGCAGGATGTGTTGTTGATACTGAACACGCCCTGGGTGAGCTGTGAAAAGCCCGCATCAAGTTCAACATCAGGAGTCTTTCTGTTATCCTGCCCTCTGCCGTAGCCACGCTGCTGCGAGGCAGCTCCGCTTGATGGAAAGAATGCGAATGCCCTGGAAGTCCATGAGAAACGTGTGTTATAAACTGGAAGTTGGTGTATCGGGTGCGTTAACGAATGTTTCGCATTTGTATAGCACCTTCTAACAGCAGATCTCAAGGCTGGGACCTGATTTGTAGTTAGCTTGTCCAGAAGCCAGGTGGCATGAAAATCTCTTTGTTTGGCAAAAATGGAGACACAAGTTGGGTAAATGGGTTTATCTGCAATTACAGGAGAAATCTAAAGAAGAATTGGAAATAAAACTGCGGCATGTTTATTCCTAGAGCATATGATTAAGCTGAATGGTTAATGTCCTCTTAACTTACTAATTTTTTTTTTCCTAAAATTATTTTCATCTTAAAATCCAGACCCCGTTTGAGGGGCTGACAGTGTAAGCAGAAGTGAACCAAGCCATTACCGGCTCTTTCCGAAACAATAACCTGCTAATGCTCCCAGTGATGTTGTGACATCCTTTATATAACGCTTCAGGTACAATTAAAAAATGAGAGATCACAGAGTCTGTGGTTTTTTTCCTGTGTTTTTTATTAATCTTGTAAACGGTGTGTTGCATGGCTTAAAATCCTTTTGCATTACCTCTTCAGTATCTGCTGTTACCCATGCACTATGACGTGATGCATTGGCTTCATCCCCGCCTTGACTCCAGAGCTGCTGGAGATTTCTAGTCCTGTTTCTTTCCCAAACCTTTCTCTGCTTTGAGATTAATTTTAAAATAGGTTCTCCTGGCACCCTAACTGCAGTGCGTGTTGGAGGGAGGGATTAGGGGAAAACAGCAGCTCTTTCACCCTGTGAAAATCCTCTGGCCACGTTCCAGGCGTGAGACTTGCAGAGACTGAGCTGAACCAAGAGAGGGGAGGAAATTGGTATATGTGGCCTAACAAAAAACCAGTTGGTTTTCACTCTGGGTTTTCCCACCTCTTGTTGGTTCAAGCCAGACCCTTCCTTCTCCTTTAGTTCTAGGCTGCTTTTGTTAGTTCAGTTATTTTGTAGTCTTCAGGCAGGCAGAGGAACTTGCACAAGGAGTCTTGAATACGCCGTGGACTAGTGAAGTTAAATCTGGGTTTTCTGCAGTACATTCCAGGTGTCGTCCAGGTAAACCCAAATTTTTATATCGGATACCATCTGGTAAAGTCAAATGAAGGAGTGTCCATCATATTCTACCTGGGCAATATTTTCCATTCCTCTTGCAACGTGTTGGGAAAGAGATGCAACTTCAGAAACTGTTGGATATTGTTTATTTTTACTGAGCGTGTTGCATGATTTTTCCTTCATGGAGAAAGTAAGAACAAGAAAATACAATAAGAGATTTTACAAGAGGCTCACAGTCTGTAGCAATAACGCGGAGTTTAGCTGATCCATCACTGACATCAGTATGGATTAGAGTTTGATCAGCAACAGGAAAAGCTGTGAATTTGATTACAGGGTGGTAGTATCTTCTACTTGGAACTTTATGGAACACCTCCGTAATCAGCAGAGGTTTCTCCAAAGCTGTGTTTTTAGAGCGCGTTGTCTCTATTGCAGCACTGTTGCCTATCTGGGTATCTGTCAGCTCTCTAGGAATTTGAGGCATTGCCTTCCCTAGATCCAGACTGGAGCACAGCCAGTTACTCGAGTCTGGCTGAAGTTCTTCCCTTGCAGGTGCAAGCAGGTCTCCCAGCGCTGAATGACTCTGTGGTCCATGTGATGGTCTCTGAAAGATTAATGAAATCCACCTATATCTGGTCTACTCTTACATTCACATTTTTTCTTTTGTCTTTGTGGATATTTCGGTGGGAGAGGTCAGTGAGATTAAGCTGTTCATACATCTCGGTACTTGCCAGTGCAGATGACTTGCTCAGTTTTTGAATTAAGAAACGGCTCTCCTGGCTCCTTTGTGATGCCAGCACTGGTATTTGTATGGACATGTGGCGAGAAGAGTCTTCGCATCCTTGAACTGGGTCGCCACGTGGTTGTGGGAGCACTGGTGCCAACAAAAGGAGGGAGATGGTGGGTCAAAGTGGGACTGAAGCAGTCTGGATTTAGATGGAGTTAACTGGCTGTGGGCCCTCACTCCGTGTCAGCATGATCTCTTCCCAACTATACCTCGGTGTTTGCCTGTAGCGCTTTTCTGCTTCCTGCCCTCCTGCCCCATGGTGCATATTTTCAGAGCAGTGGCAGGTATTTTTCTCTCTTTTTGTTTGTTTCATTACTTGTGCAGGTCTTTAAAATCTCCTTCTCTCCCTGTGAACAATGCAGTAACTCGGCTGAGCCTGACGCACAAGATGTGGCAGCTCTAGGGCCAGCGTGGAGCAGGGTTGGATAGCTTATGGGGTGCCGGCTGTTGCTATTCATTTATACTTCCGCACTTTATTTTCTGTCTGGTATGTGGGCAGACAGAATCTGCAATCTTTATTCACGCCAACAGCTGGAAACCTCAGACCACATGTAATTTATCTGCTCTGTGGCTGGCTCTGATGGTGATGGGCAGGTAGGGTAAAGAGGGAATGAATAGAAAGGAACTTTGGATTTCTCAAAATACATGGAGAGGCAGAGGCTGGGGTTACTGGAGATCGGTAGCACTAATTTGTTTTTTACACCTTCCCGCTTTATATTGCCTCTTTTGCCTGGAAAGGCAGAAAATGTGGAGGTATTCCACAGTCTTGTGCCATTTTCTAAATCTAAATGCAAACATGACAAGCATTAGACTCTACCCTTACCAAGGAAACTCATCCCGAAAGGATTTAATTTAAGAAACTTTGCCCCGATGAATTCGGCATCAGGCTTTCGCTTTTTCTTAATGGTGCAATCTAGAGAGAATGCTACCTGGCTTTAAAAAAAAAGAATAAAAATCAAATGCTGCTTTCACTGCGTTTTTTTGTGTTTGGTAATTGAAAAAACAGTATTTTAAACCTCTGTGAAAGTTTAGCACTAGATCTAGCACTGGAACTGCATCTGTCTGTGCTCAGCAGTGCGTGAGTAAAATGGATCCCTCCTGCTGCATCCCTGCTCCAGTCGGGACCAGGATGGAGCTGGATGTACACACCTTTACATTTGCCTCCATTCACAGTGAAATGGCTTGTTTCTGTCTGAAGGTTCTGCCTGTTGGCCCCAGTCTTCACAAGAGAAAACACTGGTCCTGCCTTTACGTCATAGTCCCAGCAGGGCTCTTAAAACTTATATTGTGTCCTGACAACAAAATAAAATGCTCAACTGTTTGGAGGGAGCCATTGCTGCAGGCAGTTCTTATTAACTGGAAACTTTTCCTTTCTGAGAGTATATATTTAATTTCTTATACTGAGAATAATAAGCAATTAGTGCAGTGCAGCACCAGGCACTTCACCTGTGGATCTGAGGG
This sequence comes from Psophia crepitans, assembly GCA_013399095.1. Lineage (NCBI taxonomy): Eukaryota > Metazoa > Chordata > Aves > Gruiformes > Psophiidae > Psophia > Psophia crepitans. The sequence goes on from VWZZ01004507.1 coordinate 53,698, forward strand.
TGGATAAACACTGTAATTCAAATCAAGGATTGTAGATTCTTTTATATAGTATCTTTAATATTTATATAGGTGCTTTTTTATTTGTATGGTTCGGTTACAAAAGGCTTCTACTGGTTCAAAAAATATGTACTCCCCAGTGGATGAATTAGCAGAGTCTTGAATTCCTGATTGGAAGGCACTGTGTGGATTTGGTGGGGTTTGTTTGTTTGGGGGTTTTTTGGTGTTTATTTATTTAATTTTTTTTAAAGTACACTCCATCACAGTTTCAGGAAATGTGTATCCTGTAAAGGTTTCTGACCATCAATATTGATACTCTTCAGAAACATAACTGCTCAGGATTACAGCCCTAGAGAAAAGCGATCCTTGCAATTGAATTTATCCTAGTCTCCTGTTGCTGTGTGTGTTACTTGAAATTTTCTGCCTTGCACAAAATGATCGTAATCTTTGTTGAATTCAATGCTGAAACAGCTTAGGAGAGCAAGGACTAGAGGAGCCATGTATGGCTGGGTAAGGAGCTCTCGCTTGCCCCGAAGTAGCCAAGAAAATGTTAATACTGCTCTGAGACCTCCTTTGTGTGATCAAGGCAAAGGAGTTGAATTGCTACTAGGTTTGATGGATTATTTTATTGATGGATTACTATTTGTGTCTGCTATGCATGATATTTTTTTGCATTGCTTTTCAAGTACTTTGGTGATTCCTGTACCTGTGGCAGCAGCAAGTGTGCTGGACACGTTCCTAGAGCTGTGCCCGAGTTAAACTCTCCACTTGGGAGAGAAGACGCAGCCCAACTGCATGGGTTGGGTGGGGAGAGCGAGTGGAAGACAGACGTTTCAACCATTCCAGTAATATGAATTCAATAGCTGATGCACAAAAGGTTTTTCATATAGGCCAGAGTTAAGGTGTTCAGTACAGGTTGATGTGCCCGAACTGTGAAGGACGAGATGTGGGTAACAACCAAGCGCGCGCGTTTCCGGCTGCTGCAGAGACAGTGCTGGATAAACCGCGCCGTCTCCATGTTCCTCCTAATCCCTGCTGGGTCTAATGCAGCAGCGGTTCAGTAATACTTGTTTTCTTTTCTTCTTCTCCCCTTCCACCCCCTCCTCATGTGTAATTTGAGCTCTTAGGCCTGGTCTTCTGCTTTGGCAGATTTTTCAGCTCTGAATGGAAGAAATTAACCACTTAGTTACTGTTGGGACTAGAACATGTTTTACTGGCCTTCCTGGCTCTTTCTGCGGACATGCTCAGAATTACACAAGATAGCCCATGAAGTCATCAGCTTTGAGCTCCCCTTTTGAACCTCTTGGTTTAGCTTTACTTTTTCATCTGCATTTCCTTGCCTTTTCACTTGAAGGAAATACGGAATTGCTCCCACTTGAGATCTGAGTCAGTATTTGGCAGAGAAAATTCGCTAAAATTTATTTTCTGATACTTTCCAAGTATCTATCTTTCCTGATTGTGTCCTGGCTGTCTGTAAGCCCTCTCTGCTCTGGGCTGCCAGAAAATCCTGACCTTCAGTAGGGTCCCTAAACTGAGATGACTCTACCTCCTGCACAGGAAACTGTCCATGCTCCCTCTTTCACAACCTTATAACTGCCCAGGCAGTGGAAGTTAATCGATTATCCTAAGTAGGAGTTTGTGTAATTTTTGGTTCTTTAAGATAAGCTGCTTTTTTTTTTTCAAATCTGAAAAGTGCAAGATGCCTCTTTCTTTTTCTTTGCCTGCAGATGTTTCAATAAGCGTTTAATGGACGAGGCCCAAAACTTTTTCAGTGATTTGTGAAGAGCCCCTTTAGACTTGGATTTAACCTTGCAGGCTTCAGATGCTAATACCCCAGGCAATTCCCTCTGGAGCTCACAACCCATCTGGCTTTTTTACATGAATATGGTGAAGACAGACCACTACTGCAGGAATTTAGTAGTACCCTCTGCCTCATTGCTACCTTAAAAACAAGGATTCTGCCCTGTTGCTTGAAAGGAATTTCAAATAGCTGAACATCCCCTCTCTGAAATCCCACCACTTCTGTGTGCCTCCTTCACTCATGAAAATTGCAAATAACAAACATCTGTTAAACCAAGGAGAAGAAACAACAAATGCACATGCTTTATTGCAAAATCCTTTGTTTTTCTGTTGATGTGAACAGTGGACTTTTTGTAACCTGGCTTTTTTTTTTAAGTTTCTTCCTATGAGAGTGGGGCTTGCTAAGTCCAAGTGCCAGAAGTGTTAATATTTCATTGCATGTGCAGATAGCTCTCTGTGCTCTTGCAGGGCTATTCATGCTGTGCTAGATGGTTTCTGAAGGAAGGAAAACACTCTTTGCCCTCAGGTGTTAACTAGCCTTTGTGCAAATTCATGTGTGGGTTTGGGGGTTTTTTAATATGATTTTACTATAATGCCTATTGTAGAGCGGTCAGAATAGTAGCAACAGGCTTTTGTTTTTAATGTGCTGTTTTAACTAGCTATTGTAAACATGTCAGCTGAATTTTGAGAAGAAGCTTCAGTGAAAAGATAGAATACTGGTCTCTGTAAAAATATTTTGTACATGGGCTGGAAAAAGAAAGGCAGAGATGTCTACGTAAAAAAAAACTGGAAGAAAAAAGAACAGTGGAGTGGTTCTAAGGTAGAGCAGTGCTGGAGAAATGGGAGGTGGCGTTACATCACTGAAGGCAATGCAAGTTTGTCTGGGCAGAGCGGTCAAACCATCTGAGTCCTGGCTTTACTACTGCCAGTAGTATTACTGAGTCCTACTGATCACCAAAAAAGTGGTGGTCAGAGATCCTTCCTGTCTTGGTTGCTTGGGCTTTCTTCTTAGGTGCATGAGCAAATCTGGAAGGTTTTAACAAGCTACTGTAGTTGTTCTGTGTGCAAACTCCAACAAGGTTGTTTCTACCCTGTTAGGTGGCAGGTATTACGAATAAATAATGGACATAATCACCTTTTTGTGTAGTGCTGTCATTGCCAAGTAAGCGGAGAACATCACAGTATCCTGGAAGGCTTGTTTTCGCTTGTCCTTTCAAATAGTTACAAGGTGTCAATGAACAATTATGGAGATTAAGAGGTGATTGACTCAAGAGGCAGTTATTTATGTCTGAGGTGGCTTTTAAAAGTCTGGGTGTGGGATGTGTGCTCAGCTCTAGCCCTGCCAGTCTGGGACTTGCGTTCTGCCGTGCTTTCCTTGGCATACCATAGTAAAGCTCTCGCACCTTAACCTGCACGACCCACTGAAGTTGTGTTCGTTGCAAACAGCTTTACAAGACTCTGCCAGACACAGTTTTGTGCTGCATGTGCCAAGAAGGTAGAGTTTAGTAACCAGGATTTTCAAGGTGTTAGTCGTCTCAATCTAATACACACCAGTATCTGCCGAAAAGTTCGGTGCATTGTATCCAAGAGTGGATGGAGTCATTTAATGGTGGAGGATGTGAAAACCCAAAGGAGAACTGGAATCTGTCAGACAAAGCTGGACCAGCCCCTAGGAAAACAGGCAATACTGCATTTGCTGTCGGATCAAAGCGCAGCTGTGTCTATAGCACATGCTGTGGTCATTCATGGGTTTCAGCATAGGCTTCTTTGATCATTTTCATATACACTTACATTTTTTAATCAGGTAATGGTGTTAGAACGTGTGATTTCACTATGTGAAAGATGTCATCAGAAGGGAGCTATGTAGTACGGCAGTGCTCTGTGGCATGGACCTATTTTTAATCATAAAGGCAGTAGCCAGTGAATGCCCCAAATCACGTGTAACCTTATTGCTTACTAAGAAAAAAAGCATCTTGCAACTGATGTGATTCTACATTATTTCGCTCCGCACATCCAGAGACAGTAAAATGCTTTACACCTAGCACTGAGTTAGTCTTTAACACCTGTGGGGATAGTCTCAGCTGCATTTAAAGAAGAGTAAGATAAGGCATGGGTAACTCATATCTGTAAGCAAGAGTTTGCTCTTTTTCTTACTCCTTTGATTTAACCACTAGTTTGTGCTGCTTCTACTTCAAGTTACTTTTTCCATCCCAAAACAGCTGAATGTGCCTATCAAAAAATGCCCAGTCTTTGGAGCTTCAAACTCTATCTTTCCATGTTACAGGAAAGGATTTAAGAATAAAATTAAGCTCTGCTTTTAAATGAGTGATGAGCACTCAAGCTGTTTCTAATGGTATCGCAACAAAATTCACTCCAGCTGCTAACGTCGTGGGATCATGCCAAAACTCACTTTCTACTCATGGAGTCCAGTCCTTTTGCTGCCACTGTCGTGCGTGTGTGTGATTGTTCACTTTTGGAAAAAAATCCGTCCTCAAATCTTGGACAGCTTTAAGAAAGTAAAAAAAATAAATGGCTGTCTGCTCGAAGTAGCTCAGACATGAAGGCAGTTGGCTAAATAGGTTTATGCTCTTGTATGAGCATGAACAATAAAGGCTAATGGATACTGGATTGCATTAGCAAGAGCAGAGCCAGCAGGTCGAAGGAAGTGATTATTTCCCTCTTTTTGGCACTTGTGAAGCCGCATCTGGAGTACGGCGTCCAGCTCCCTCCTTCCCCTGCAGCAGACGATGACAAAGTGGAGGGAGTCTGGTGGGGGCTGGAACAGTCAGTGCCCCCTGGGACTGAGGGAGCTGCCTTCACCTGGTCGGGAAGAGGGGGCTGAAGGGGTCCCAGTGCTCCCATAACCACCCACTGGGTGGCTGGAGACACTCTTCTCAGAGGTGCACAGCAAAAGGAGGAGAAGGAACACTTCCAACTTGCAGCAGGGCAAATCTGGATGGAAATAAGAGGATAAAAAGTGTTTCATGCTGCCCAGCAAGACTGTTGAAGTTCAGCTGCAAAAAGCCTGGAACAACCTGATCTAGATAGAGAGCTGTCCTGAGAGCAGAAGGTTGAACCGGAGACCTTCCAAGTCTGTTCCCAACCAAGATTGTTTTCCCATTCTGCAACAGAGAGCCTGAGTTGAAGGCTGCATCAGTCACTCTGGAGTCCAAAAGTCTGCACGCTTTTCATGACTGATTTTATTCTAAGATGTGCGTATGACAAACAAACATGAAAGGGATTAATAGATGTCAGCCATAAGAGCAGCAGAGTTTGTGTGGTGCTACCAATATGGCTTTTATTTCTGTATCGCCAGTTAGTCTCATGGCGTGCAGGGTAGGCAGAGGGTATTTGCTCCCAAGTATCTGCAGCCTAGTTTGCCATGGCACAAAAGTGGAAACGTTGAAGGATGAACGTAGCAGAGGGACCACACAAGCTTGTCTGCGTGGAAACATAAAGGGAATTAATTTGTTTATCTATAGTGGAAGTTATCCCAGGATAGCTCTTTGTGTTTAACTCCCCGAGTGGGTGCATTTCTCCTACAGCAAAGTTCTTCTGCAAGCCGGTTAATTTAATTTGAGATGAGCCATTCTTCTTCTGGAATAAGAACCCCAGGAGTTCATCAGGAATGTAATCCGCATTAATTCTGCTGGCGCTCGTCGTATTAACCTTAATGGAATGGCTGGGTGGTGTTCATGGGGGGCAGCCTTTGTACTGCCGGGGGAATGCTATGGGAATTCTGCATTCCTACAGCTGCAGCAGGATAGGGATGCTCCTCACATGGAAAAGAAGTTGCGTGCAAGACGCCTGATCTGCTCTTACAGTGTTACTTCATCCCAGTTCCCTAAACATGACACTGGGCCTAAGCACGTGATGACGAAGCTCCTCCTGTGATTTACATAACCTTTCTCCTCCAAATCTGCTTTTTAACTCCTCTTTTTTTTTTTTTTCCTCTCCAGTGCTGTTGGACGCAAGTTCTCTGTTGCAGCCTCATCTGAAGTTAGGCGGGCAGGGAACAGGTAGATAGGTGGTGTTTTTTCTTGAAACTCTCGTGCTCAAATAAAATAGAAATCCTGCTGCAGAGGTGGAGGGAGGAAGGGACAGCGTGGGGAGAACAGGATCTTTCTAATGCACGTGCAGGCTGTCAGAAGTGGGGGACCGGATCTGTAGCCTCATCTCTTCGCTCGACTAAGTTGAAGAAATGCTTAAGTTCTCTTGGCGTTTCCTGGCTTGTTTTAAAAATAATGGGGATATCCATGGTCATCTTTTCTGGAAAAAAAAGCGTGAAAGCACTTTGAACATCACACTCTGCTAGAAACGATGTGGCTTGTGGTATTTAAAAAACCGCGAATACTATTACTGCAGTTCAGTATGGGTTGAGAGACCAAGGATTTCTTTCCAAGCTGTCTTTCACACGTACACCCCATGGATCAGAAGTCTGAGGCAAAGTAATACTGTAAAATAATGTTTAAAGAGTCTGAGCAATGTTTGCTGTTTCAGAGGCATGGTCCTCAGATGCTGGAAGCATGCAGAGTTTCCCCTAAAGTATTAAATGTTTGAAAACGTTGGAGGGCAAAGGAGCACTAGTTAGTCAGTAACCTTGCCAAAATAAACTGTCGGATGTGGAGGGAAGTTTTCAGGGACAAAACTGAAGGTTTGCTCCTTTGTTGATCCTGTGTGAGACACCCCAAGTGCTCCAGGCGTTGCGGTGGAGTTTGTGATAGGGTCTGCTGCCCGGGCCCTTTCCCACCCTCTCTGTTTTGCACCTCTGATGAGCTCTGCGCCTTTGAGCCGCCCCTTGCTCTGAGCAGCAAAAGCACCCCAGGATTGGGGAGATGAAAGGGGATTTTCGCATGAAAAAAAAAAAAGTGCAATTTCGTACACAACTCTGATTTTCTATCTCCTTTATAAACATATATATGTAATGTATATACATATAGAATGTACATATAGAATATAAATACATGTAACGGGCATGATGGTTGTTTTAGAAAGGAGATACGCATAGTGCTAGAAAGTAGCATAACATAAACGTATCAGAACTGGAGAGCAGTAATTAACAGGTAGCCTTGAGAAACCTGCAAGGGGAACGCACGGTTTGTAAGGGAAAAGAACAGTAGGTAGTGGCAGAGCGAAAACTTTTGGCCCCGTGTGCAGGAGGGTGGTATCCTGTGAGCCCAATGGCACCAGCGGGGATTTCAGGCCCTTTGCCTGTACTTGTCAGAGATGCTAAGGCAGCACCTCCAGCTCCCTGCCATTTTTGCGCTGGTTTCCGAACGGGCGTAAGCGCTCGGTTTGCCTCTCCCTGTTACACGGCGCAGTATTTAAACGGTTCCCTTAATACGCTGTGAAATGACACACTTTTAAGACTGTTGCCTCCGATTCCCTCGGTTTAACGGAGCCGTGCACAGAGCACCACAAGCCCCAAAGCAGCAGCATTATTCCTTAATCCTGCCTTTCCCCAGTCCCAAACCAAGGAAGGCTCTCCCAGGCAGGGGAAACTTGTTGACTATTTTTTTTCCACCCTGCCTGTCTGGTGTTGCGAGAGGAGGCAGGCAGGGTGCAGGCAGGAGGAGGGTTAAGGAGTGAGGGCGTTGCTCGCCTGCCTGATGTCATGGAGGCAGGCAGCGGCTGAAGGGGGCCCTTTGTTGGCAGCGGAGCCCCAGCAGCTCTGCCTGCACCCAGCACCCGGCAGCATGCGGGCAGCTGCCGCAAAGTGCGGGCAGAAGTGACTCTGCCCAACTTGGTTAGCTTTGCTTTTTTTCTTCTTCTTTTTTTTTTCCTTTTTTTTTTTNTTTTTTATTTTCCTTTCCTCCCCCCTCCCTTCTTTTCTCCCGCCAAAAGAGTTGGGAAGGAGGGAAGATGGCTGGAGTTAACTCCCCGGGAGAGGAGATGTGGGGCCCCAGGATTTTCCGCCTCTCGGGCTCGCCCCTGTAATGGTTTTCAGAGAGCTGGATTTCTTAGACTTTTCCTGGATTTTTTTTTGTTTTGTTTTTAGATTCTTACCGGACTGTTTTAGACTTTTTTTTTTTTTTTAAAAGACTTTTACCGGATAACTTGACAGTGCGAGAAGAAGCTGAAAAGAGTGTGTGTGTGGGGGGAAGGAAATCAGACAGCAGAAGCCAAACTCTAACAAATGAAAATGTTGGAGATTTGCTTGAAATTGGTGGGTTGCAAATCGAAGAAGGGGCTTTCCTCCTCCTCCAGCTGCTACTTGGAAGGTGAGTACCCAAAGGGGCCGGGGGTGGGGCGGGTGCCCCCCCCCGTNTCAGACCTTCTCCCCCCTACTCCCCTCCTTTTCCTTTTGTTTTTTTTTTTTTCTTTTTTTTTTTTTTTTCCTTTTTTTTTTTTTATTTTCCTTTCCTCCCCCCTCCCTTCTTTTCTCCCGCCAAAAGAGTTGGGAAGGAGGGAAGATGGCTGGAGTTAACTCCCCGGGAGAGGAGATGTGGGGCCCCAGGATTTTCCGCCTCTCGGGCTCGCCCCTGTAATGGTTTTCAGAGAGCTGGATTTCTTAGACTTTTCCTGGATTTTTTTTTGTTTTGTTTTTAGATTCTTACCGGACTGTTTTAGACTTTTTTTTTTTTTTTAAAAGACTTTTACCGGATAACTTGACAGTGCGAGAAGAAGCTGAAAAGAGTGTGTGTGTGGGGGGAAGGAAATCAGACAGCAGAAGCCAAACTCTAACAAATGAAAATGTTGGAGATTTGCTTGAAATTGGTGGGTTGCAAATCGAAGAAGNCAACCGCACTCCCATCCCCAAACCAAGTTTTTATCCCTTGATTGCAAGTTAGGCCTGGGCATGGGGAGGCATTTGGTCCTGGCCAGCTTTAGGTTGGGCTTTCGTACGCGGGGGCGAGAGAACCGAGCGGTGTAACGCGGCGTCCAGACCCCAGGTGACTTTCATTAACTGCAGTATACAAAGGGAGCGCGGTTCTACCATTTATGGTTGTAAAATGTCAAGTGATCTTATTGCCGAGCCCATAAACAAAGCCGTATCTTCAGGCCTCAGCTTTATTTTTTTTTTTAATTTTTTTTCTGGAGAGGGATCTTCCTTATCTTGGACGTGAGTGGAGGATGGTAAAACCAGCTCTAGGCTTGGGAAGAAAATTTAGATGAGTTCATCAGTAAAATATTTTCAGCATGCATTAATACATAATCTCTTAGCTCATTTTGGTTATCCCCTTTTAGGTTTGCTTTCCCCAGGCATCCATTTAACTAAATTTTCTTGCGTGTTTGCTTTTAAAAGGTGATTTTTATTTTTTTTTTGAGTTGCGCCCATGAGTATTTGTAGACGCTGAGATGTTAAACTTATGGACCCGACTAGTTTAGATTGAAAGCCTGGGCAATAGAGGCACCGTGCTGGGCCGGGGGACTTTGGCTGAGGTCTTGCTTGGCCTGACCTCGACCAAGTTCTTTGCATCCCGCCTGCAGAGCGGCGTTACTGGTCCCCCCGTGCAGCCCCGGCCCCTTCGCTATGTGTGTCCATCCCACCGGGGAGGTCCAGGCTTCTTCAACTTCTTTTGTGTTGCTGGATGTTGCTTCAGTAAAAATAATCCGCATGCCAGGAGGACCGTGCTAACTCGTCAAATCAGAGGCACGGAAGGCAGCAGCTGATTTCCTGGGGCCTATCGCAAGTCGCTGTTGCTCAACTCCCGAATATTCAGTGGGGAAATGGTCCTTGGAAATTCATAGGTTAGGAATCTCAAAACCTACAAATGGCTTCTCGTGGCAAACCCATTTGAAGAAATTTCAGCTCAAAAGCCTGTATTCATTAGGTGTGTTTAGCGGGTCTGAAAAGTTTTCTGTTTTCTAAAATCGAAGAACACTTTCTAGAGGACTTTCTTTTTATTTATTTAAAGTTTCGGAAACCTAACGGTGGGTGGGTGCATTGGACTTGATGATCCTTATGGGTTCCTTCCAACTCGGGATATTCTATGATTCTGTGAATAGTTTTGATCTTTCCTATGCAACTGAATTCTTCTGTGATCTCTCAGGTCTATAAAAGCTCTGTTTGTGTCCCCTTCCTCTGGCATTGCTCAGGCACGGCCAGGCTGCGTGTTGAGGAGGAGCTCTGAGCCGTGCCGGGCCTCCCGTTTCTGTGCAGTTGGATCTTTCAACACGGCCCTGGGAGAATAGGCAGAGCATTTGGGGCCTCTCTTCCCTGCAAAGCGAATGCTGAAGGATGATGTTACAAGGGTGTTACCCTGACTGTTTTTGCAAGTTTTCTCTTTTGTGTGTGCGCTACAACCACTTCCCCCCCTCCCCCCAATCTCCCAATTTACAATGCAGTTGCGTAATAGGATTAGAACACGGTTTGATTTGTGCCATATAGGCGGTATCCGGTTAACATGGTCACTGACACAATAAATATTGTAGTATTTTCAGCTTCCTTGAGACTCTGGTTGCATGATGGGGTGGGAAACGAGCACTGAAACAACTTTTAAACAATTTTCTGTCAAAGTAACTCAGTCTCATTCTCAGCTCAGGACAAAACCACGGCCAGCTTCCAAGCAGCGTGTTAGAGGTGAACAAATGTGGCAACGGCAACCGTAATGCTGTGACAGTCGGGTAGGACGTAGGCAGCTTGGACTCACTGTGATCCACTGTGTATCTCTTGGAGAGCAGGGGGAGAAGTGAGGATCTAAGAATCTAAAAAAGGAGGATGTTCTGTTACTCCTTTCCAAAGCTGCAGGTGCCCACGTGGTATTCTCAGGCAGCTTTCGTATTAAAATTACTGTGACACCGAAGTCCCTGTTGAGGACTCAAAAGAGTAGTGGTGGCTTGCCCCAAACCCCTGTCCTCCAAGGGCACAAGTGAAAATGTGCTTGCATTGTTACCCTTAAGAAGATAACTGGTTTTTACAAATGGAGTTGTTGATTTTGATAGCACCCACTTAGCTTGCAGTCCTGAGAAGGGGCAAACTGTGCCAAGGACCACAAACTGGGGACTGTTACTGCTGGATCCCTGCGAGCAGCGCAACGGGCAGTCCATTCCCATGTGCGTCCCACAGCCTCACTGAGGCTTCCGAAAGGATTAAGGACATGAGGATGATATCATTGGAGGATTTAACTCTGCTCTTGTTATCTTAGTTGTATGGGAAGCTGCTGAGGACATGAGGGGAAAGCTGAAAGTTTTTTTACTATGAAACCTTAAACGTAACTGCTTAAAGGAGGAAAGGTCAATTAGTTGCATGGAAAACCAGTTGCAGCCAGGAGGATAGATTAAATTTTACCTAATTCAATTTCTTATTTTGGTTTTCATGTGTTAACGAAAACAGGGCAGTGTTTGGTTGATGAACAGCATGGGAATGTTAACAAAATCAAATCTGTGTGTTGTATTTTTGAATGCACTTCCTGAAAATATTGTATTGAGGTTGAGTTTGATGTAAGACTGATTTGGAGTCAGGCACAAGTGTAAGTGTACATGTCTTTTCACCAAGTAATCAGAAACGTGGTTTTTTTTCATGGTGGTCCTCTTCTGAAAGGCTTTTATGCTCCGTTAGTTTGCAGGAGCGAGAATTGCTCGTAGAGCCCTCTTTTCCTTTTGGAAGAGATGCAGGTGCTACACCCCAGTGCCGAGCGCTTTGCTCTGTACAGGCAGGCTTGCCTACTTGCTGAAAAAGTTGAGACCTTTTCTTAACTTGATCAAAAATAAGTTTAAACTGGTTCTAATGACTGCTGAGATTTCATATTGATGTTTGAGCTGGCCATTTTTGCCCTCATTTCTATTCCCACTTGTAAATATTATTCTAAAATGTAAGAGATCTGAATTTCTGTCATCTGCTTTCTCCTTTCTGCCTTTGCCAAACTGAATAATTCCTCACCCACTTCACACCAAGAAAGGGTAAAGAGTAGAAGGGAAGAGGCACAGCACATACTGCTGCCAATCTGATCTGGAAAACAGAACGTGTCCATGTCCCAAATAGGGGCTGAAATAGTCTTGCTGCCTTTTTGGGCTTGCTCTGCCACCGAAAGGCAGAAGCCTTGTTTAAAATCTGTCAGTGTTCTCTGTGAAGTTTAAAAACTCTTTTGGGGGCACTAGTGAAGTCCTTTGTTTTCTAACTAAAGTGATTTTTGTCCTGCCAGCTGGCAGATTGTCTCTATTTTTTTAAATTTAATTTTTTTTTAAGCGTGTCTTGTTACAGCAAGAGTAAATGAGCCTGGGGAGGAGCAGCAGCCCATAGCCATTGCCCAGTTCTGGAGAATTTGTTTTTTTATGAGTTTGGGGACGTATTGAACCAGACCCAAATGTGCAATGCCAGCGGCTCATCCTGCCCTGGTGTCACTGGGATCAGTGGACAGGTCTTCAGTCAATCTCTCAGGGAGTGCGTTAAGACAGCATTGCTGCCTCCCAGGGAAGAGCCTTCTGTTTGTTTCCTCTCTTCCTTGGCTATTTTCTGCTCCTCACCTCTTGGCCTCTCATCTCATCACTCAGAGTTCTTGCTCTTAAATAAATTTCTGGCTTTGTGATGGCTTACTACTTGTGCGTGTGCTCCAGCAGTTCTCATCTGTCCCACCCTTATTAATAGATCTGGCTGATGTTGCTTGTGACCATTTGCCACAGGTTGTGGTGAGGAAAGGATTATCATTTCCCAGGAAGAGCTGTAACATTCTTCAGACCTAAAACTGATCATCCACAGACGTGTTTGTCCTTCTCTGAGCAGTCTGGGGCTGCTCAGTAAAATAGGGAAATAAAACGGTAAATCTCAATGATTTTTACTTCGAGCTTTCCCTCCGCAGGACTCGGAAATGGGCAAACCTTCTGCTCCCTTAGTAAGGAAACCCAAACAATAATTGTAAAGGTAGAAGTTTTTAGAAATACGCAAGTGTCATTGAAATTCACTTGGATCTAGTTACTTTCCTCTTCCTCTCCCGGAGGTTATAATCTAGGCTCAGGCAGCAGGTTAGTAACAGATTTGGGAATAAAATCCAAATTTCTGCCACACCCACTATTCCACTCCATACATCTACAACTATGATTAGCTGACTGGAGAAAGACGATATTTACCATATCACTAATGGGTTATAAAAGGAATAAACTCAGTGAAAGAACTCAAATGGAATCTGCAGGCTAATATAAGAGTGAACTTTCAAAAAAAAAAAAAAAATCGGCCCAAAACAACACAAACAAACAAACCAAACCCCCAGGATGACAGAAATCTCTCTTGGAGGAGTGGGAGAAGCGGTGTCATCAAGTGATGCTGAGGGTTAGACAAGGTAAAACACTGCAGGTGACTGTGAGGTCCCGTTTGTGCGCGGCCAATACAGCAGGAGCCACGAGTAGCCTCGTTTTCTCCTGTTTGCGTTCAGCAGACTTGGTTTTTGGTATTTAGAGTGCCGGCGGTTGGCGGTGGCCATGTGCGAAGGGATGCAGCCTGTCTGTGGGACAAAGGCATGGCGCTGGGGGTGGAAATAGGGCCACGCACCGGGGGAGACCGGCCCGGCACAGGAAGAGTGGGTCTGCATGAGAAGAGGCTGCATCTGATATTGTACTTTTTTTTGTCTCTGTGCAGAAGTACACAATATTTAAGAAGTGATCATTTGTCTGTGTGCTGGCTGTAAGAACTTGGACTTTCCAAATATCAGCCAAGAGCAGAAGTAACAGCAACAGCTTTTGTTGCAGAAGGTTGTGTGGCCCGTGCTGCAGAGCGGGTGACAGGAGAGGCGGAGCGTGATCTCACTGAAGGGCTGAGTCCGAAATAAAACATGAAACCTTCCTCCTTTTTTGAAAGATCTGGTTTACAGATTATTTTTTTAAAATCCATATTCCATCAGGCATAGGGAATCCATGAGGGCCGCTAAGGAAATGCTGGGAGAGAGGCAGCTGCTCCATCATATGTGCTCAGGATCAGGAACATTTGGATGTATTCAATCTGCATAGCTATTCTGCCATTTATCATCACTTCTTCCGGGGGAAAGGAGAAGATTTAGATAGTGTGTGCTGGACCTCCGAAGAGGTTACTAGATGTGTTCTGTGCTCCCTCGCTTTAGAAACCTCGTGGAAAAAATGCCAGCACAGTTTGTAAGACCACAGGATGTTTGTTTTGCAGGGAGACAGGAGGTCTCTTCCTTCCCTCGGGACTGCCCCGCAGTCAGCTGTGGACGAGCTGAGTGTAACTCAGGGCTTCTGCCTGTTTTCCACCCCTTCCCTTAAATTACTAAGGAAATTTGCTTGTGTTGGTCCAGACCAGAATCGTTCATATCTGAGAGCTCTTTACACAGTCCCTGCAATGATTCATGACTTTATCTCCTGCTAATTACTGTTTAGACAGTTATGCTTATGAAACCTTTTACTGTGCAAACAGAAATATCTCCTAGTGAAAACTTAAATTAAGGGGGAAATGAAGACACTCTTAGGGCTAATGCCTCAAAAGAAAAGCTGCTGTTGTCTTACTTGAAGTCTGCTCCACTTTAATTAAGAGTTGCCATTTAGTTGGTGTTAGTGGAGAACTGAATTACAGCGTAGCCTCGGGATGCCTCCCAGGAATCCAGGTGTCATCTGTAGCATGGTATGATCACAGTAAGAAATCAGAGTCTTGCTGGGATGCAGCAGAAGACAAAGTGGATGCGTGGAAGGAATCACAGCACAGAGATAACAAGATTGAATTATGCTCGCTTCCTGCCCCATCGCTGTGCCAGGATGGCCTGGCCGCTATACCTTACAGGAGGGTGATTGATTAGGAGGAATCTGGCTGATTGAAGAGTTCAGCAGTGCGGTAAAATTGTCATTAAAACCGGCAGTATAAGGTGAAGAAGCTGTAATGTGTTGAAAAAGACCCTCTCTGTGTATGAACAGCAACATCTAATTCCTGCTCTGAAGAACTGTAATGTCTGGGCAAATTTGCCAGGGAATAACTCAAGAGGGATAAATACTGCTGACAGGCAGCTGTATGTGGCTCCCAGATGGACATGTTCTATCTGCCTCTCTTGCTTCATTGTTTTGTGCCCTGAGTCTGCTGACAGCCTCCTTTTGGGGCCCGGACTTTGAAAGTGTGTTTTGTCATGGTCTATCAAGCTTCTGCTACGCTCGGGTCACTACAACCCTGCTCTTTCCTTGATGCTCTTCTCCATGTTGACTCAGGGCCTTGTTCTCCCTTTCTTGCTGCCCTTCAAGCCTCATTCAGTCACTGCCTTCCCCACCCCAGTTCTTAACTGGGGTTTCCTGCCTTCTGGAGATGCCAGCCCTCACCCAAGAGTTGGGTCTCGCATCTCCCCGTTGGGCTCTCCTGCATGGCAGCGTTCACATGCAGCACGCACCTCCATTGAGGTGCCAGCAGCTCAGCAGAGGGGAGTTGACTTGGAGGATACGGAGGATACGAGTGCGTGAAGGGGTAGCGTCCCATATATTAGCTGGGGGACTTGTGTGTTTTTCCAGCTTAGCAAATACTCGTGTGTTTATTTAACTGCCCTTGCTCTTGCCTTCCTTGACTTTCACACCGCGGCTTGTGGGTGGTTTTGGTGTTTGACACAGTGTTGTCTCATGCTCTGAATCAAAGCGCATACCTTGGCATCCGTGCCTAATGAGTCAGTCCCAGCATCACCGCGGCCTGGGCACGAGGGAGGGATTCTTGCAGAGCGCTTGGCTTTCCTCCCGCATCCCCATCCGTGTCCGTGCTTGAGCCGTCCTTTGCCGGGCTGCGATCGCGCTGGAGTTGGAGGGGAGCCTGCCTTGGATTTCCTGCCTTCCTGTTGAATCAGTCCCCTGTGGGGGAGGCGTTTTCCTTCCTAACGGAGGTTACGGTCCATCCCACTATGTGGTGTGTACTGGTTTGTACCATATTTGGGGGAGAGATCACGGCGTTGGTCCTCGCTGAGGTTGTGTATCTGCTACTTGCAGCTCTCTGCTGTCTGTCTGTTCCAGGTGTTTACTGATGGTGTAACTCCTTGGAGTATCTCCAGTCACTGCAGCGCCCTGTGTTTGATAAGGGAGCTTAATGGGCTTGACAGGATCAAAGCGTTTTCATGGTAAAATGATTATAGCTTCATTTTCTGAAACTGGATTTTCTGTTTCTTTTCTCATTGTCCCTCTTGAAGCAAACCTAGGCTATTAAAATGTATTCTCCTGCAGGAAACAGGAGGGGGAAGCAAGGATGTCAAGGTGCTAATTTAAAAAAAACACCCAACACACCACACCTTTTCTGACTGTGGTACAGCCAGCAGAATCATTTAGAAAGCAGAATTCTTTGACTTCTCTGATTCACTGTAAAAATATATCTCCCTGCAGATAGGGTTTGGTTAGGAAAATGGGCCCAACGGTGTGCATACTTGCTTTCTGCCCACACGTATGATCTTACCTTTTCCAAAGACCACAGTAGTACTTGTGTTCATAGAACAGTTTGGGTTGGAAGGGGCCTTTAAAGGTCCTCTAGTCCAACCCCCCTGCAGTGAGCAGGGACATCTTCAGCTAGCTCAGGCTGCTCAGAGCCCCATCCAGCCTGGCCCCGAATGTTTCTGGGGATGGGACAGTATGTGTTCATAAATAATGACCCAGGGAGCCTTTAGCAGTTCTGATCTGACCAACACAGAGGATGCCAGATTGCCTGTGGGTGAGTAGTGATGCTTTCACCACCAAAGCTTAGAAAATAAGGAGATATGTTATTGCTTGTAGGGCTGGGGTTGTTTGGTTGCGTTTTTGGAAGCATTTCCGTACTGGGAACTGTAGAGTTCATGCATGCAATTTTTAATAACAAAAATTAAAAAGAAAAAAAAAGGAAAAGAAAAAAGGGAAAAAAAAATGTCAAATAAACACNAAAAAAGGAATAAAACTGTCATATCAAAACTATGTTAAAGTACAACTCATGCTGGAAGCACATATCACTAATTTAGGGTAAATTATGTTACAAGGATGGTGCTGCTTTCCCCAAACCAGACATTATAAAGCCAAGAAATTAATCTATATTAACTGTAGAAGAGACTGAAACATGTTAAGATATGGAAGTGAAGTGAAGGCACCAAAAACTTTAAATGACAAGCAGGAAGAAAATATAGACAAGAACTTCATATGTCTTTAAAAATTACTTCAACCTCATCTGGGGTCATATGGTAGTCCTTGGCTGGTGGAAGATTTTTCTGGAGGAATTTTGTTGGGGGTTTTTTGTATTTTAATTAAAAATTAGGATTCCAGCTAAATGCGATCTTGCTGTAGAAAACGTCAACTTTCCTTAAAAAAAAAAAAAGTTGTCTTTTGACCAATCCACATTTGACTTCTGAAGTTTTTCTGCTGTCAGCTTTACTGGTTCTTCATGGGTTTCCTCATGCAGCTTATCCCAGATTTCCAGACCAAACAAGCAATAGCGTTAAAGCCGTGTTTTAGTGTGATTGCACCTACATTGCAGCCCCTTGCTAGTTAGTATTACAAGTTTAAAAGAGAGAACTGTGCTCCCAGGTGACCTGATAATGTAGAAGACACTTGGCCTGGAATTGCTCCCTCCAAAGCACTGCTGCGTTTGCCTGTGCAGCAGAGAGGGTTTTAGCAGCGGGGGGGGGAGCAGGCAGGGGCTGATGCTGAGTAATGAAGAGCAATTTTGTGGTGGAAGGGGCTGGGTGTGATAGTGCTGTGTTTCCTGTCCCCTTAGCTGCACTGACGATGGTTTGTGCGTGGTGCTGTGACCTCACTGAACGAACTCATCCAGATGGAAAATAACCCTTCAAAACCCAAGATTTTCACAGCTTATTGTCCTGGGTTCGTGCCAGCGCAGTCACCCGCAGGGCTGCCAGCGCAGCTGGGGGTGCACGGTGGAGTGAGGTCCCCTCAGCTACCTGGAGCATCACTGCCCCCAATTCCTGAGTGATCCAGAGGGGAGGGTTTGCCAGGGTGACTGGAATGAAATTCCCTGATGTACTTGGACATGCCTGATGTTTACTGAATATTACACACCTAATGTGCTGCAGTGTACAAAAAAATTTGGACAGTTGGTTTGTACTCACCTGGGAAACTCAGTTTTTAAGAATCTCTTTTTCTGGAGGCATCTTGGGGCTTCTGAAAGTGTAGAGAGCTCATTGTGAGAGGTGCGTTTGCTGCTGTGCTCTTGTTTCACGAGTGGCAGGCAGGAGAGAGGGTAACAAGAAAGGCATAGCCTTGTACTCAAATAAGAGGAGAAATGATTAAAAACCTTGTGAACAACGGAAGCACGTATCTCATTCTTAAATACCATGTCTTATAAATCCCGCCCTGCCTGGCTCTGTGCTGCACGTTCTGGTGATTTCATTTATAGGATAATTAAGGGATTTACCTTTTAAAGGTCTTGGGTTTGTTTTCAGATCTAACCATTCCAGCAGTTAGGCATGAGCCAAAGGATTTACAAGCAGCAAACAGCCTACGTGAGCAGCATTTGCTGGAGGGAGCGAGAGGAGCTTTCCCTCTCCTGTGTGCTGTGGGAGGCAGGAGCTGGGGCTCAGGGCAGGCTGGGGGGCAGCTCTGGAGCGAGGGTGTCCTGCCTATGCAGCAGGAGATCCACATTAAAGGGCTGTCCATATCTGTCCTCTGACGCATGAGGAGCACACGTGTCAAGAAACAATGCAAATTAGAAAATCGGAGTGCGTGGGTTAACCAGATGGCTTTTATCAGCAAAAATGAACCTGCTTTTTCCTCTCTCTCTCTCTCTTTCTCCTCCAGAAGCCCTTCAGAGGCCGGTAGTGTCGGACTTTGAGCCCCAGGGTCTGAGCGAAGCAGCTCGCTGGAACTCCAAGGAAAACCTTCTGTCCTGTCCTAGTGAAAATGACCCCCATCTCTTTGTTGCACTGTATGATTTTGTGGCGAGTGGGGACAACACTCTCAGCATAACTAAAGGTAAGGTGGGCAGAGCAGTACTGGGAGTGTGTGAGAAAGCGTGGAAAGAAAAGTCGCTGTGGAATAACTGAATTATACACTAAACCCTATGGATTTTTTTTTTACTGTGGGAATTCTTCTTAAACAAATACAGATATTTCACAAAGTCATAACCTTTTAAAAGGTTAAAACTGTCTGAAGCTTTTGCATCAGGCAAGAAACTGTTCGCCAAAACTAAAGTCTCCATTAGGAGCAAGAATATGAACTGAGACGTTAACCTATAAGTTGATTTTTAGAGGCTGGCTTTTATCATTTTCGTTCTCCAAAATACAGTCTCTGCATGAAAAATGACTGTACAGATACAGTGTTTTCTTACTTAGTCCTTCTGTTCCTTATGTGTACTCCAAGTCACATCAACTTACCTTACTAATTGAATTTTTTTTTTGTTTATCCACTCCTGTTCTCTCCTAGCCCCATCAAGCCAACTCAGTTAAAATAAAATTTGCTGAATTCATTTTTTAAGCTCAAGCAGTATCAGAGCTGGTGCAGAACTGCACAAGACCCTGACAAACTCCTGAAGCGTGCGTGTGACTTGATTTGGCTTTGAGGGGTTCACTCAAGCTTAAAAAAACCACACATGCTCCCTGCTCAGTCAGATACCTATTCTTACAGGAGATTATTTAATGATCTGTTAGCCAGAAAGAGCCTGTCTTTGTCCTCAGCTCCCAGGTTTGCCATGGCTAAATATATTTCTTTTTTTCTTGCACTAAGGTGAAAAGCTTCGTGTCCTGGGCTACAATCATAATGGGGAATGGTGCGAGGCCCAAACGAAGAATGGACAAGGCTGGGTACCCAGCAACTACATCACCCCAGTGAATAGTTTGGAGAAGCATTCCTGGTATCATGGACCAGTGTCACGTAATGCTGCTGAGTACCTGCTGAGTAGTGGCATCAACGGCAGCTTTCTTGTACGAGAGAGTGAGAGCAGTCCAGGACAGAGATCTATTTCACTGCGATACGAAGGAAGGGTGTACCACTACAGGATAAACACTGCATCTGATGGAAAGGTAGGCTGCAGGCTATGCAAACCGTGAAAGAAAACCGTGCCGGTATACTTTGTCCGCTGACTGCACAAGGTCAAGTAGTAGCAATTGAATTGAGCAATTCTGAACCCTGATCACAACGTTCATCATCTGTAGTTGCAATAAACTGTGAGATTCCGACATGGCTGTGACAAAACAGTTTTACTCCTTTAGCAAACTTCTGATGAGGTATAATGCAGCTCAGCAGCGAAACACTTTAAGATAGGAGATGCTAGAGTTACGTCGGGGCTGAATATAATAGATATCATTAACCAGAGATCCTGAGGATGAATGCTTGTTCAAAAGATAATGTTTTTGACTGCCAAATCGAGAAAGTCAAGCCTGTTGCTAATGGTGCTGTAAATATTAGGGACAGAATGCTTTTTAAGCTATTCTGCAGTATTTTTAACTACTGTTTTGATTTCTCTACAGTATTTCAGCGTGATCATTGGAGACGGGTAGGCACTTTCGCTTTTATGTGGGACCTGTCTCTAGTTTCTCAATTTTTTCCCCTTAGATCATTGTGTGCTGTAACAGTGTTGCCATGCCGTGCTTTGTGGATGCTGCAGAGAAATGTTAGTATAAAAATGTAGTTTTCCACAGATTTTTGGTTTAATTTCATGGAAACATTTCTGCTGGCATTGGATTTCGGAAAATCTTGGGCCTAGTTTAAGCAGTGTCTCTTTAGATCCTGTGCAGAAGTTGGAGCGTGGGTCTGGAGCATGGCTGCTGAGGCTCTCCTTGCCAGCATCTAGTAGATGACAGATTCTGTGCCATTAAAGTACTTCAAAAGTAAAAAAAATAAAAAAGCCAAGTATAAAAGTGGCCCGCCACGGCCAATTTTCCTTTGTCCTGCGAGAGCTTTATTCTTACAGCAATGTTGACAGCAAAATCTTTGTTATGAAAACATAGGGAACCAGTGCATTTATCAGACTCCTCACTCTAAAACCTTTAATAAGATAAACAGATTTTATTCAGTAATGAAATACTCTTTGTCTGCCTTAGCAAGCAGATTGTAATTGAGACAATTGTGACCATGTTATTTAAGGCAACGTTTTTGCAAGTTACGGCTCTTTGACTCTTCCTTTTTCCTCCTGTGTAGACACACGCTGTGGTCAAAATCAGCACCGTGAAATGCTGACATGCAGCATACTTGAAGGACTACTACATGGCAATCTGGAATTATTCCTCCTCCTGTCTCTGTAGTTTATATTCTCTCTGTTGTTGATACTCCTTCTATTCTCATTGATGCTGACAGATGAGCAATGTTCACTTGTGAACATTTTGAACCCGGGCCTCCTTTGGTTGGTGTAAATAAGCATGATGCGATAGCATATGTTCTCCATTTTAGCTGTAAAAGGGTTTGACCTATGAAGACTTTCATCCCAGCAGAGCTGTTTTTATCCCAAAAAACAGTTCTGCAGAGCTACAATAATCCGCTCAGGTCTGTATTAGCCAGGTTAATTGTTCGTTTTCCACAAAGTTGCTTGAATTGGTGTTTTTGAGAAAAGGTGCAGGTCAGCGCAGTTCACTAAAGCAGATCTGCAGCTGATGGTGGTTGGAAATACAAAATCGAGAAGCGGCGGTGACTGAGAGCTGCAGTTCCTGGGCTTTGGCTGTTCATACAGGGGCAAGCGAAGAGGTAGTCACAGTCTTCCCAGCTCTCGTGCCAAGGCCAGCAGAAGGAGCCGTTTGCCGTGTCTATGCATCAGGGGCTGCAGTTTGCAGCCTGACGTGTTAAACCACATTGGTTTCAATTTGTGTTAATGAGCTGGGCAGTGAATCGCAAGAGCTTAGCGACAGACGTGCTGCCCGCCCTGCTGCTGGGCTGAGGGACACCACACTCTTCCAGCACCTTGTCCCTGGCTGTCAAAGCTGAGGAGCTAGGAACAGAAACAGCTAATATCCCTACTTTTATCTCTGCAAAACGGAGACTGCTGGAGCAGATCCCTCGCTCCAAGCTGCTCCTGTCGCACTCTATTACCCATTCCGCAGCAGAGCGTGGCTCTGCAGAAGGAAAGCTCTTACCTTCAACTCCCTGAGCACCTGGGGCCTTCCCAGCCTGCTGTATCATTAGTCAGGCTGTCCAGGGAATTTAGTATCTGCAAGTGCTGCAGTAAGGATGAATGGCTTTGGTGGGATCGTATGCTGTGACCGGGAGGACACACTGTTGGGAGGAAGAGGTATTGGAGAAACATGCAGAACAACCACTGCTTGGTGTGGAGGTGTGGTGTGCATTGCACAGCCCTACCCAGGCTTCTTCCTGGAGGAAAACTGGAGGGACTAGGAAGAGATTGGAGGTGTGTAGGTCTTAATTTTAGCACTATTCACACTGATGCACTCGGGTTCAAATATTTAAAAACAAAACAAAAAAAAAACCTCACACACAGTCCTCAGGGAGTTTTGTCTTTATTTCCTGGTTTAATGGATCATATTCTTCTGGACCACCTTTGAATGTTTTGTTAGTTTTAGTTTTTTGTGGTTTGGGGTTCTTTTGTTGGTTTTGGGGTTTGGGGTTTTTTTTGTTGTTGGTTGTTTTTTTTTTTTGTTTTTTTTTTTTAAAGGAAGGCATTAAAAGTGACCTTTCTTGATTTGGCTGGCACCGTGGAGCTAGTCATCTGGTAAACCACTTCCGTGGTACAGCGAACTTGGTATTCTTGACTTGATAGCACTTGAGGCAAAGCCTCCTATTGAGTAACTCAACTAAATAAACAGCATTGTCCAGCCAGTTCTTGAAATCCTGCTATCCTCAGCATTAAGGACACAGGATGTGTGTCCTGCTTGAGTCTCTTAGAGCCTCCAGTGGTTGAACTTGATGCAGACTCGCTCCTTTATTATGAATCTTCATGGATTTTTTTGTGTGTGGCTGCTCAATTTTGTCTGCAGAGTGCGGAGGGGGAATCCCATCAGGTTAAGGACGCCTTGGAGGTGAGCTTGGGCCAGTTTAACCACACTTATAAAATATACTAGCCAGGAAAAATGATGTGGTCTGGTGACAGAAGCCGCAGATGAGTGGCTAACTCGTGCAAGCAGAGCCCCTTGGAACAGGACCGGTGTCACAGTTTGGCGATATATGAAAATTCCCAAATAATGTGTCAACAACACAGCCAGGAAGCAAACTGTGCGAGTCCCTACCTAACCTCACACAGCGCAGAAACGCTGAGTCTGTAACCTCTGTATGAGTACAGTTAGCAGCACCAGGCGGGGGTTTTTGGGGGGAAATTATCCAGCAAGCAGCTTGAGCTAAGGCTTTGGTAATTGGGGTCAGCGGAGAAGGGAGGCTGCGGTGAGTAGTCAGTGTGTGTGAGACTTGCTGGGCTACATCGGCAGTGTGCCGTTCAAAAGCTGCTCCTTGCTTGATCTCCTTGTGATTCATCCTTCAAATTCCAGATGAAGATTTAAACACAGCTTAACTCTGACTTCCAGTAGTGCTGATGGGATGTAAGGTTTTCAGGAGTCAGTGTTGAGGTGTAATCACTGAGAGGTGAGAAAACCTCTGCCTACAGAACAAGCACATTTAGTAGGCGAATGTGGCGTTTTTTGATGTAAATGGGAAACTTCATGTGTGTTAAGGCATGGAGTGTTATCCTGTGGCCTGGACAGGGTGATCCTGAGTGCTGTTCCCCATCCTCCTACAGGTTTGCCATGAAACCTTTGGCCATTTATTTAACTTTTCTCTCTCTGTAACAGTATCATGTAATCTCTCACACAAACCACGGATATATCCAATTTCCACGAGCCTTTGAGGTTGTGCGATATAAGCCATCACAAAAGCATGGGCAGCTTCCTTCTTCATACTTCTCTAATACTTCTGAGTGATCCTGGAGTTCAGCATGATTTTCTACATTCATACTTTTGTATTTTAGTTCTCAGTGTAACATGTGAACTGCTAGTACGCTACTAGTACTACAGGTTGTGCCCAAACAGGTATGGCTTGTTTTAAATCGTGGTTGCACTGCCTAATGCTTGGTGGTCTGAGCCATGCAGCTGTAAAAGCCTCTCTTATGTTGTCACTTTTCTGTTCTCAACATTTCTTTTTAGGCTGATTTTACCTCTTTGACCATGAAAGCTGGTCTTGTGGGTGGTTTTTTTGGGGGGGAATTTTGTTTTGTTTTGTTTTGTTTTTTTTAAAAAATAATGTTGAAATGAGATTTGGCTCAGTTACTTTGCTAGAAGAATATCCACTCATTTTGGTAGAGGGTTTACAACATGCTCCTCAGGAGGATGCCTTTTATTTTAGAGATAAAGTTTCTGCATGAGTTTTGTTATCAGCGACTGTAGCAAAAGAAAAACAAGAGTGAAGGGAAAGTGGCTTTCTCCAGCCCAGTGTGTAAAACCTTCCACTCTGAATGTCCATGCGCATCCCCAAAAGCGTATATGTTGTCGTCAGAGTGGTTAATGGTGTGGCTTTTGTTCAAGTGGTGTACAGACAGGTTGGCCACTGTGCCTCTTCTCCCACTGCCCCAAGCCCAGGTGCTGTTGCCACCCTAGGAAATGCCACTTTCACCAGGGGTTATGATTTCCCAACACTGGAAAGGTAGGTTTCTACAGCACAGTTGCTTTTTTCCAGATGGCAAATGCTCTATGATGTTCACTTCCCAGAAACCTTGCAGGGGCCATCATTCTGTTACAGAGGCCACAGCTTGAAAGCCAACGGCCACCCCACACCTTGCGGTAGTCTGACCTGTCTGTGACTGACCTGTGGGGTCATTCGCATCTCTCTGTGTTTTTCCCTTTCTGGGTTGCACTGTGTTCCTGAGCTGAACATTTTACCTTTCTGCAGCTTTTTCACATTTGTCCGTGACATACATAGATTGGCAGTTTTTGCCAAATCTGACCATAATAATTACCACATGTGCTTCATTCTCAGAACTGAAGTAGAGATGTAGGCAAGCAGGATGCCAACAGGGAGAGGACTTTTATCTGTCATTCTGACTTCCCTGGATAATAGGGCTTCTCTTTTCAGTCACCTTTTCTTATATGTAGCTTCTCTCATGTTTTTCAGAGTATTACATCCTCTCCAACACCTCTCGCTCTCATTTTGAGTTTGATATAGTAAGCAGATGCCTGCAAAGGACAAACATCAGTACAGAAATTGCCAATCTCCAGTCCAAAGGCTCTACTCAAGCTTGAGGGTGTCTTTATCTTCCCTGCAGACTTTTGGGGTTTTTTTCTCTTGCAAATGCATGTCTGTTTTCTGTTGGGCATACTTGCTTACTGCTGGAGCTTCACAGATGCTTTTTCCTTTTCCATCCAAAAATTCTGTCTAGGTGGAAGAAGCAGAATTTGACCCTAAGTCTGGGATTTCTGGATGCCTGGCAACCCTGTCAACTTCCTGGCCTCCTGAAATGGAGAGGCATGTGCAGATGGCTATTGCACATGCACAAACAGTCGAGTGCATATGTGTCATGTGCACAGTAGCACCAGTGCGTCACACTTGTTTCATAGCATGTGGACACAGAAATCTGTGTGGTGACACGGTGCTGCTTCTCCTGCAAGGTCATCCCTTGTCAGACCTTGGTCCTTTGGCAGAAGTGGAGCTCTGCCTTCTTCCATCTGCTGCATCCAGCACAGGCTGCTGCACTTTGATATAAAGATTTCTTCTTCTCCTCCAGGTGTTATCAGCATATTATTTTTTAAAAAAAAATTAAATTTCTAGCATTTGTCACCTTGCCTAGCAGAAGCCTGGGCCTGGACGTTGTTCTGGTTTAACCCAGCCGGCAGCTAAAACAACCCCACAGCCATTCACTCACTCTCACCGCACTGCGATCAGGGAGAGAATTGAAAGGAAAAAAGGTAAAAGTCATGGGTTGAGATAAAGACAGTTTAATAGGACAGAAAAGGAAGAGAATCATAGTAATGAAAGAATATACAAAACAAGTGATACGCAGCACAATTTTTCACCACCTGGAACCAGTGCTTGGCTAGTTCCCAAGCCACGCCACATCTCAGCCAACCCCCCCCACTTATATATGGAGTGTGACGCCATACGGTATGTCATATCCCTTTGGCCAGTTCGGGGCAGCTGTCCTGGCCCTGTCCCCTCCCGGCTTCTTGGGCACCCCCAGCCCTTTCGTTGGTGGGGCAGGGTGGGAAGCTGAAAAGTCCTTGACTGCTTGGCAACAGCTAAAAACATCAGTGTGTTATCAACATTATTCTCATCCTAATTACAGAACACAGCACTACACGAGCTGCTAGGAAGAAAATTTATCTCTAGCCCTGCCGAAACCAGGACAAGCGTGAAAACTGGAAATGCAAAGCTCTGGTGGTAGGGAGTCACTTGTCCATTATCTTTAGTAGGCTTTTAGGCTTAAAACGGATCTTCTGTATAAATGTTAAAAAGGTAACAAATATGGGTTATCATGCCTCACAGCAGGTTCTCGTTCAGTGGTAATGATTTTACTTCTCTGTTATTGATCGATGCCCATCACAAGAATGGAGCGGACCAGGTGGCCAACTTCATGCAAAACACTGTGCTTAGGCCGGTAGCAGGGAAGCCACTGGATTGCTGGTGACCCTTCAAAGGGAATTTAAGTAGGTGAAAATGTCATAACCTAAATAGTACAATGGAATCAAGACACTGAGGTTGACAACTCCTGCTCTCCAGGAAATATCTCACACTGTCTACTGACCAGCCTTTTTAAAAAAGACATTTCAAGCAACAGCATGCCAGTGCAGTGCTATTTGCAGTCATTCCTTCCATATTGTTTCAGCGAAGTGCATGTATTTTCTCCTGAATCCATGCATTTCCCGTGTAAGTGTTGATAGTTCTCAGGTCTGAGCTTCTGAGAACTAGTCACAGAGGTGGTGGAGCTCGTAGTTCTGCAGATCGAGCAGACGCAGTGCAATGCTTTGCTTTCACAATTTTGTAATGTCATTTCTGTGTATGAATGCTCCCGTGTGTGTTATGTGAATGAGCTTTCTCTTTCTTTGTTCCCTAGCTGTATGTCTCTTCAGAGAGCCGCTTCAACACCTTAGCAGAGTTGGTCCATCATCATTCAACTGTCGCAGATGGGCTCATCACCACTTTGCACTACCCGGCACCCAAACGCAATAAGCCCACTATCTATGGCGTGTCTCCAAACTACGACAAATGGGAGATAGAGCGAACTGACATCACGATGAAGCACAAGCTTGGTGGAGGGCAGTATGGAGAGGTGTATGAAGGAGTCTGGAAGAAGTACAACCTTACAGTGGCTGTGAAGACTCTAAAGGTAGGACTCGAGTCTCTGGGCTTTCCTGTTCATCTCCTTTCAGCAGGAACCAAGTTCAGACAGGCTGCCTGCCCTCCACTGTAGTTAAGTTTGGGATGGTGGCAGCCCTTCTTTTCTGTGCTGTAGGCTTGGAATAGAGTATTTTTGAAAGACCTATTATGATTTTATGTGATGCCTGAAACGCTTGCAACTAAACAGAGGAGGACAATAACAGCATAACTTTTACCTTAGAATGGATGAAACTTTAGAGAAGTAAATAGTTCCCTGATGTCTCGCACTCAGGGTGTGGTAAAGGTGAGCTGTTCATGGATGAACACACTAACACAAGCTGGTGTATTAAGGAAAATTGTGGATTGTGAGTCAGGCAACATAAAATTTAAAGGCTGTGCTTCAGGGAGGCTTTATGTGTTTTGATTTTCTGCCTTATGTGGCATCTTTCCCAAAATACAAGCTCGCTATGTACCTGAAAGTCTTAGGCAATTGTTCACGGCTGCTTCTTATCAAAAGATACAAGAGGAGGAAAAAGTATATCCAAGCTAAAATATACTAAAATTCATAAGTGGCTTTAATGAAGAACTGGATAATCAGTTCTGTTTCTGGCTCTGCTCCCTGATTTCTGTGTCTTGGTTTCCTTGTCTCTTGAAACGCAAATAATGCTCTGTTAGTTCATAAGGTCATTGCTTAATTCATTTATGTTTATAAAAATGTCTTGAGACCTTCTGGCAGCATCCACACACATTGCATCTGATTGCTTAATAAGAGTTTATGCTAACTTGACACCATCTTCTCTCTCCTCCAATGAGGATGTGGTTCGGTCTTGCAGAAACAAACAGAACAGGATTTTTTGTTTGTTTCTTTTTGGGTTTTTGCAATGGAAATTTTGAAGTGGGAGAGAACTGTGTAGATGCCTTACTGTCAGGGGAGGAACGTTTCCTTGATTTGGGGAAAATATTTCTTCTTTACGCTCTGAGCGGTGACTGCCTCAGTATTTCTGGGTTGCTATGGTTGCAGAAAGTATTTTCATTTTGGCCTTTTTTTGTACCCTGGAGATCCCTCTTGCTGCTCCCCAGCGAGGAAAGTCCCGGTGCCTGCTTGCACAGGGAGCGAGTGACACCTAGTGTTATCCCTGCTCGGATCCAGCGTGCTGGGGACCGCAGGGCTTGCTTGGGAGCATTGCAATGGAGCTGAACAAAATGCTTGTTTATAGTGAAAAGGAGAGACCAGTTCTTTCCCGGAACGTCGTCGGCTGTAACATCTCCTTTCCTGCTTCTGGTTGCAGAGTGAGGATACCCGACGTCTTCAGACTTCTCATTTTGCTCCAAACTGCAGTTGTTGCTTTCATTCTCTTCTCTCTAAAACCCATCAACAAAGTCAAATTGTCTGTTATCCCATAAAATCTGTTTGTGCATAAGGAGAAACCTTAATACAGACTTTGGATGTTTCCAATATATCAAATAAATATTTAATGAAACATGACTAAAAGTGGTTCATAATGTAGTACGGAGCAACATGTTCCACTGGGGAATGTAAGAATAACCAAGAGGAGAGTTGTGAAACACTTCAACCTGCAATTATGCACACTAAAACCATCCTTAAAAGCAAATTTATAATCCACCTTCCTTAAATCCATCAGTCTGCTACCTGACAGGTGGGATTATAGCTTTCTTCAAAGTTTTGGGAAACATTTTAAAATCACATTTATATCCCAGTTCTACTGGGGAAAATAAGCCCTCTGCAGCTTCTGCACAAACGTTCAAATGACTCACTTGATTTTCCTCTGAGACAATATTTTTCAAAACTTCATGTGCCTTTTCTTGTTCCTTCCCCATCTATTCCAGATCTCTCTATAAGAAACATAAAGGAGAGGGAAGACTGAAGGGGTGGGGGGAGGAATTGTTCTAGCATCTTTTTGACTAGCGATGCTTACAAAAACCCATTTGTTGTTCAGTTTTCTATCAAGTGTCTAAACGTAGCTCAGAGCTGGCACAAGACACTAGATCACGCGAGAAGGCAATCCAAGCTGCACACTGTTCCCCAGCTGCGTTTAACTGGGCAGTGCGAGACAGTGTTTTGGTGCTTAGGCGTTTCCCGTGAAGATGTCGTTGGGAGCTCAGTGAGTTGCACAGGACACGTCAGTATTGATAAGGGTCTGTTACCATAACACGACACACTCTGTGTTTTCACACGTGAGGGAGAGAGGCACCAGGTAGGTGGTGGCTGCAGTAACTGGGAGTGGAGCTTTGCGACTTGCCTGTCGCGGCACCGAATGCAGCCTGTTGTGCCTATGGCCAAAGTTGTTGCCCTTGAGAACCATTTCATGGCTGAACTGCTGGGAGCTGGTCACCTCAGCACATTTCTTTTTGCCCACCTCAAGTCTGCATCCATTAGGACTGCCTCCTCTTCTTTAATTTTTCCTTTTTTTTAATTTTTCCCCCAGCAGAGAAGCCTGTGTTTTAAATTAGGCAATGTGCAGCCCTGGTGTCCCTCAGTGCCGTGGCACGGTCCTGTGTTCTGCAAGGAAAACATTGTATAGCCAGACCTGTTTTTATTTCTTCCATGGTTTTGTACAGTGGAAGATGCAAGATGGTTGAGCTTGGTCCTTTGCATGAGATCAGGTTTTCAGAGAGATTGTTGTTAGAGTAGTTCTCGGCATGTGTCCTTCCTATTAGTTTGGTCACTGAGAGGCAGGATAGAACAGCGGAACAGCTACACAGAGGAGCAGCCTTTCAGACTTTTCAGAGCATGCATAAGATAAATGCATATGTAGGGTAATTTTGCAACCTGAATTATTAACCCAGTTTCCTTTGCCAAAGAAAACAGTTTAAGGTTCTGCTCACAAGGACCTTTGGGCTATTAGTTTTGACAGTATGTTCAGCAAATCATAGCTGCCAATCAAGCTAATTGGCAAAGAATAGTAAATGATTGAATGAAACTGTTTGAAAAAGGTTCTCATTGCTAACTGCAAAGCAGTAAGGCTGGATCTTACAGCGGCAGCCCACTGTTATCATTCTCACCAGCAGCAGTAAATCCTTTCCAATCCTTCCTTAAAACACTTTGTCCATGTAGCCTGTCAACATTAATCCACCAATAAAAAAAAAATATGGATATAGAAAGAAACATCGCTTTAGGAATAGATCTGTATTTTTTGCACCACTTTGAAATGACCTTCCGGCCATTTGGGGCATATTTGCTTCAGAAAATATGTCTTTTGAGCAAGATTGTATCTTCCTCGGTTTTGTGTTGTGCCAAGCAACTTTATGGCGTTCAACAAATAGGTAGTGACACGTCTGCCCAGAATGGTTACGTCATGGGTCAGGCTCTAAATGCCAGAAATGAAATCTGTGAAACCTCAGGCTTTCAATTATGGAGTGGCTGCCATCGGTCATGCCTCCCTGTCTGAAAGGGGGGATTTGTTGCTCCTACCCAGTGAAAGTGGGGGCCCGCATTGCAGCAGCTTCTCAAGCATTTGATTGTGGCATATCCTTCCTTTTATGTTCATTCTTGTTTCTTCTTTTCTTTTCTGTACTTTTTATTTCATATTATCTTTTTTTTCTTAGGAACAAGCACATTTTTCCTTTTCAACTCCTGAGTGGTCCTGCGAGAGGCCCTTCACAAAAGGGATATGGATTTTCTTGGCCCAAAAAGCTGTGTTAGAATAAGAATGATAAAAATATATATTTTTTTTAAATCCTACAAAAAACCTCAAAGTTTCGAACTCCCTGGCATTGTGATGTGGCTACAGGGAAAAATTACCTTGGAAGAACTGTAGCTTATGTTGTCAGTTTGCAGTTCTTTTTGTGTCTTCATTTTTTGTTCCTCTTTTGTACGTGCTGTCCTTGCCAAAGCTTTGCCATTGTTCTGCAGGAGGATACCATGGAGGTGGAAGAGTTCTTGAAAGAAGCCGCAGTAATGAAGGAGATCAAACATCCAAACTTGGTGCAATTATTAGGTAAGTCATAAATACCAAGCAGAGGGATTTGAACTAAGCCCTTGCGCAGTGATATGGATGTTAAGGAGCAGATAAGCTGCTTACCATACCAAGGCTTTAAATACAGACACTTATTGTCTGGCAAAATTCACAATTCGTACCATTAATACATGATTTTTAATGATTTTGTCTCCCTAATGTTTAAGTTGTCGGAGCCTGAAGCAGGAAATTAAAACCCTCTATTAACCAATTCCAAGCAGAACTCATTCTTTCTGTGAGCCCCATATTTCTTCCTTCTAAAGGTATAAATTGCCCTAGAGAACAAAACCTGAAGATTCACTGATATTCTCAAATATTCATCATAAACTTTGCTTTGGTCCCTAGGAGTGTGCACACGGGAACCTCCTTTCTACATCATTACGGAGTTCATGACGTATGGGAATCTGCTGGATTATCTGCGTGAGTGTAACCGGCAGGAGGTGAATGCTGTGGTGCTGCTGTACATGGCAACTCAGATCTCCTCAGCCATGGAGTACCTGGAGAAGAAAAACTTCATTCATAGGTAGGAAGGACAGTGAGCACCCCTGAATCTTGAGCACAAAACAACCCTTGATTTATAGAATCATCGAATGGTTTGGGTTGGAAGGGACCTCAAAGATCATCTAGTTCCAACCCCCCTGCCATCGGCAGGGACACCCCCCACCAGCCCAGGCTGCCCAAAGCCCCATCCAACCTGGCCTTGGACACTGCCAGGGATCCAGGGGCAGCCACAGCTTATCGGGGCACCCTGTGCCAGGGCCTCAGCACCCTCCCAGGGAAGGATTGCTGCCTCCCAGCTCAGCTCCAGCTCCCCTCCTTTAGTTTAAACCCATCCCCCTTGTCCTGTCCCTCACTGCCTTGGAACCAGCCCCTCTCCAGCTTTCCTGGAGCCCCTGCAGGGACTGGAAGGCCACAATTAGGTGTCCCCAGAGCCTTCTCTTCTCCAGGCTGAACAAGCCCAGCTCCCTCAGCCTGTCCTCGTAGCAGAGGGGCTCCAGCCGTCGGATCATCTTTGTGGCCTCCTCTGGACTCGCTCCAGCAGCTCCATGTCTTTCCTGTCCTGGGGGCCCCAGAGCTGGAGGCAGCACTGCAGGGGGGTCTCAGCAGAGCAGGGCAGAGGGGCAGAATCCCCTCCCTCGCCCTGCTGGTCATACTGTTTGTGACGAAGCCAGGACACGGGTGGGTTTCTGGGCTGGCAGCGCACACTGCCGGCTCATGCTGAGCTTTTCATCAACCAGCACCCCCAAGTCCTCCTCCTCAGGGCTGCTCTCTCTCCATTCTCTGTCCAGGCTGTAGTTGTGCTTGAGTTTCTTTTCTTGCCTTTGAGATTATCATGGCATTGACTCAGGTGCAGCTGGTGTCCTATAATAAATGTGCTAGTGCATTGTACTCTGATTAGTACGTTAATCTGTCTGTAGGATGGTCTTCTCATTGTTCTTCTCTTAATGTTTTTCTCCTACCTTTGGAGCAGATGCAGGTGAAAGACATATCAGTAATTTAAATTTTGGACAAAGGCCTTAAATGTAAATGCTTCCCAAAGTAACAGGCTCTTAATGAACCAGATAAGCTACTGTTTATCTTTGATTCTAACAGCCATTAAACACTGCTGCAGTGATGTTGCTGGGTATGTGCAGGTACTCACAGCAAAGCCACCCTCTTAGTGCCTTCTTCTCCCATGTTCTTTCTTGTTTGCTTCACTGTTCTTTTCCGTCCTCTGTAGGGATTGTTTCCCACTATTGTCCAGATTGCGTATTCACTTTAATAAGCATCTCTGCAGTCTTAAAAGTCTCAGAGACTCTGACCTTTAAGTGTACTGCAATTACAGCTAGAGCTTTGCATTCTTCATCTGCAGAAGTGGCCTCCTAGCAATATAATGACACGTCCTGCACGAAGGTTTGAGACTCGCTGAGGTTTATACAAGATGCTCTCTGTGCCGTAGTGTGACCTTTCGTGCCCAATTAACTGGAATATGAAATTAGCACATGTTTTTTCGTAGAGACAAATATGAAGATCGTGTGTAAAGTTCTGGGTGCTCCTCTAAGTCATGCGTTGCCTTTGCTGCCTGAAAGGCCTGTTTAAATGCATCTGTCAGTCAATAAAGTGAACGGTGATGCTGCAAATTAAAATTTCCAGCCTTTGATTTGCTCTGTTGAAAGTATTTCATCCCTTCAGCCCGTAGGAAGTGAACTTTAAAAACTGCTTTGTGTGAATCCCGTTTGTCTGCTCTCCCGTTCGTTTCATTTCCTCTTATTTCTGATGACCCATTTATCTAAAATAAATAGTAACGTTTTCCCTTATCAGCCACCCCCACACCCACCTACCCAATTATTTTAAGAGTGTTGTCACAATTCACATCCATGGATTGAAATGCTGGGCTGTGACCTCATTTAATGAATCGGGAAGGAGGAGGAATTTGATTATGAAGAGGAGCTTTATTTAGACACACATTGTAGTAATCAGCATTGATAAGAAGGTATATTCAAAAACACTGTGAAAATTTAATAGGCAACTAGTAAATTGTACTTTTTAAAAAAAATTATTCTGCTTGAGCAGAACAAGCAAAAGGAAGAGCAGTGTCTGCCTCATATCTAAAGATCTCACTCGAGCTTTCTGGTAGAATCAATTTTTAGTTAAACTTGACATAATCTGGAAAAGTGTTCTTTAACGAAACCTAATATTAGGAAAAACGTACCTCTGTGCTTTACGTGTTTATACTCGTGGAGCATTTCCCAGGGTGCCAACGGCCTGCACGAGCCAGGGAAGTGGCAAATGCAGTGTGCACATCTCTCACCTGCCAGGGTGGAGTCAGGTGAAAAAGTGTGGAGGAAAAGCTTAATTTGCTTATTGCCCAGCCCTTTAAAAATGTACATACTGATAGCAGAGGCTATAACAGGCTTAAAAAGGCCAAAATGTGATATGAAGAAGTTGTGTTGTAATATGTGGTACACTTGGGAGGAAGATAAGAGCATCGCTGGGAGCTAAACCTGGTGCTTGAGCAAGGACTGGAAAAGCAGTTCTGGAGAGCGACCGCTGTTGGCTGGGGTTACCAAAGTGCTGGAAAGGTGGGCAAGAAGTGAGGGATTGAGACTTCATTTATTCAGTACTTATCCTCAGCTATTGATAACTTGAGCACTGACATTTCTTTACATTATTTTTATCCCGAGGGTGGCAGCTTTTATTGAAAGTGAGGGGGCTTCTTGGAGCTTTCACTTCAAATTAAAAAAAAAAAAGTTTGGATGACAGTCTTACAAAACCGGAATGGAAAATAACTTTCCCTCTTGCCTATATGGGTATAACTACAAAATTTCTGTGTAATACTCTGATCAAAATAATCACACGCAGGCCCAGGTTTCTTAGGAAACATTAGGTTTGCTTGCTATCACTCAAAGTGAGATGGTAAAGACTACTCATTGCCTATTTTTGTTCTTGTTTTTAGGGACCTTGCTGCCAGAAACTGCCTTGTAGGGGAGAACCACTTGGTGAAGGTGGCAGACTTTGGCCTGAGCAGGCTAATGACAGGCGACACATACACCGCCCATGCCGGAGCAAAATTCCCCATCAAGTGGACTGCACCAGAAAGCCTGGCCTACAACAAGTTCTCCATTAAATCTGACGTCTGGGGTAAGAATTTGCATGTACGAATTAATGCAGATTATAGTTGTCTTTTCCAGGGCTGTGAAATGAGGACATTGTGAAACATTTGAGGAGCGAGCGTGTTCCCCAGTTTGAGCCATATTGTTCTAGGAGCTTGTCAGAGTTCAGAAACTAATCTCTGCCAAGTCAGTCTTTGAGTGGAGCCCTGAGGATGCCGACCTGACTTTGTATGTTTGAATCTTTGGCAAGTATGAAAATAAAGGGTACCGTAGTGTTTATAGAAATGGATGAAATGGGGCTGGAGGGCACCGATACTGACTTGATAGAGTTCTGGCACTGGGCTGTGAAGCGGTATATTGTTACTTAGCCAGGAACTTTCTAACTACTTCGAGGAGGAAAGTGAGAATCTGGTTCATTTTATGTTAAAAAAAAAATTATGTGTGTATCTGTCTAGTGATAGCTCCAAGCTCGTCTTTCTGCATTTTAAAAGAATAATCTGTGGAAAGAGATGAGGAGAAACAGAGGGAAAATTTGATGACAAATGGTTACTGAAGAGCCCTGAGGTTCTCGTGATAAGGGTAGGCTCAGCTAAGTGGAGCTATATTCTATCAAATCTGACCGCAGAAAATCTCATTGTACTTTTTATCAGCTTTTCTTTGGTTTTCTATCTCTGCCATAGCTGTTGGTCAAATTCTCAAAGTGTCCGGTGACGTGAGATAGAAGTTTGTGGGACGTGGTCCCAAAGGCACGTGGAAAACGTTATTCTGAGCATCTTCCATGTATAAGCCAGCAGACAGTAGTGAAGCAGTGATGAAGTGTTTTGGAGTTTTGGGGAAACTGCAGAGGAAGGGTTTATTTTGAGGAAACATCTTGGTAGATGGCTGATGCAAAAATGGTTTATAGGAGGAGGATGAAAACCCAAAACAGCCTCCCAAGGAGCTGACCAGGGTGTTCCTTCTGCTTTGGACTTCCACGTGGTGGTGGTGGCTGCTGCTGGGTGTCTGCCACAGTCTCAAGGACGCTGCTGTGTCGGCGTGGTGGCTGCAGGATCCCTGTTGCATTTAAAGAATGGCGTACTCGGGGAGGAAGGATCCAAAAGGAGCATTGGGTATCTTTAATTAGGGTTAGCATAAACTCGCTCAGTGAGAACCGGGGCAGCGGACTTTGGGATCTGATCAGAGCAAGCCGGCCGTCCCCGCAGGCCATGGCTGCTGCTGGGCACGCCAGAGTTTAGATGCTTTCACCTCACTGCCTCGAGACAGCAATCAAAGAAAATTGTGCACAGAAATGTCTAATGCAAATTGCCCTTGGTGGCGTTACCACGTAATGTGATGTGATTTCCGTACTTATGCAGAATTGTAATCGCTTTCTCTTCAGGTTAAGAACAGAATAGGGTGACTGAACTAATTACATGCAGGTTGCTGAACTGGTGTTGAGTCTATTCTGTGCGCCCGACTCCTGGGTTGGCTGCCTGACCCTGGTGCTGACCTGCATCCCCACCGACTCTGGGGACTTGAATGCCTTGCCTGTTTCAAGATCTTTTTTGTGCTCTCCCTTTTCCTCTTCAGCTTTCCCTCTGACCAAAACGTCTCGCCCTCACTCTGTCTTGTTGGTAGCAACTGCTGAAATTTTCCTCTAGCGACTGCCTCCCAGGTTTCCCCTCTAGACCATGCTGCAGCTAAACAAGGGCACCCCAAAAACACTGAGCTATTAAAATGTGCGAGTCCTCTGGGGAGAGGCTGCAGATGAGAGGAGCTGTCAAATTGAGGGAGAGACTGCAGTGCAGCAGTGAAACGGTTTCAGCTAATCCGCTGTGAAGTCTCTTAATTGTGCCTTTAATAGGACTTGAAGGATCTCAAGGCGTTCAGGTTTGAGACAACTGATACATTGAAAATTAGTCTAATTCTACCCTGTCATATCGCAGGAGACTTGTCTGTGCTGACGACGAGGCTTGTTACGCTTCTTTAACATTTAAGCTGCTGCTGAGCGCAGGATCTGAGCCACCCAGAGCTGGTTTAAGTGTGCAGCACTGTTTAGTGACTACTCCCACTAACCATCCTCTCAAATGTAAGATGAAAACAAAGCTTATTGATTTTTTTCTTTTTTTTTCCCTCTTTCTTTTTTTTTCTTTCTTCACTGCAGCCTTTGGCGTTCTGCTGTGGGAAATTGCGACCTACGGCATGTCCCCTTACCCAGGGATTGACCTGTCTCAAGTCTACGAGCTGTTGGAGAAAGACTACCGTATGGAGCGCCCCGAAGGCTGTCCTGAGAAAGTTTATGAGCTCATGAGAGCGTGTAAGTGTTCCTCAGCCCTGCAAATGCTGCTTTTTAGCAGGTGCAGTAAAAGTGCCGGGATCTGGCCACGTACAGCAAGGAGAAGAACCCCCCTGCCAGTCCCAGCGAAGGTGCAATGCTGTGTAGGAGTGTTTGGTTAAAACTGCCTTCCCCAGAGGATGAACATGCTATGAAACCAGCCATTCTTCTCTACTGGGAGCGCACAGGCCTGGGGGAGAGATTTGTTGTTCATCTCAATGTTTTCTTTGTCTCCTTTTTCCTGACAACTTAAAGAAAAGCTTGTGCTCTAAGGATGAAGCAGGAGCTTCATTAGGCTTCTTTCAGGACTGACTGTTACTCTTCCACTGTGGCCTTTTGGTACGTGACTTAGCCTGATACATTTTTTTCCAGCGGTGCTCAGCACCTGCTGTTACAGACTGACATGGAAATCTGATTTATAAGGTGCTGGGTGTCTGCAGCCATCACTGAGCCAAAGTGGTGCAGACACCCAGCACCCTATAAATCAGATTTTCGTGTCAGTATTTTATCTCATTCCTTTTATAAAAAGGAAACTGCGATAGCTAGCTCCTCCTGGTGCGGTGTATTGAATGTCTAATGCTGGTGGGAAGTTTTGAGTGGTGGTGTGTTGCTTTTTCAGGCTGGCAGTGGAGCCCTTCTGACAGACCCTCCTTTGCTGAGATCCATCAGGCCTTTGAAACGATGTTTCAGGAATCCAGCATATCGGATGGTAGGTCTGGGTCCCTCCTGGAGCGGCAGGGATGGGAAAAGGGCCATCCTTAACTCTGCACGTTTATCATAGCCTGCTTTGCAGTGAAACTCAGTCCTAGGTTATACTGCGTGGTGTAAATGGTGTAGACAGCAGAGATGTGTTTACATGTGGGCTTTTTCTGTGTGTGGGCATGTGTCTGATTTTGAAGGGCCAAATGGCTGAACAGCCTCAAGGAACCACTACTTTGCACTGTTTGCTTTTTTTTTTTGCGCTATTAGCTCTGAACAACACGACATTTTTTTTATCTTCTGTTGATTGTAGTGATTGTTTTTCTGTGCATTGCAGAGGTGGAGAAGGAGTTGGGAAAGAAGGGCATGAGGAGCGTAGTGAGCAATTTCCTCCAGGCCCCAGAGTTACCAACCAAAACACGAACATCAAGGAGAACTGCTGAAAGCAAAGATGCCAACGAGGGCTTGGAGACTATACATGCTCGAGGCCAGGGAGAATGTGGTAGGTTTTAATTAAAGTCATTATTCCTTCAGGAAATACAGAGGAAAACAAAATACATGTCCAGCTCCAGTTCTGCACCTAGGCAAAGCTGTGTCTGATAACAGGAGCTATCTTTCTGTACCAGTATTGTGTTTCTGGGTGACAGCCTGCTGAGTTGGCTTTCCTGGTTCATAACCTTTTGCAAAGGTAGGTTGTTAATCTTGGGACCAGACACACACAGCCTCTGGGAGTGTGAATCCTTAACTTGCTGGGGGATCGGCGCTATACCTGCCATTGCTTAGAGAAGCCCTAGGAGTTCTTTTAACTTAATGGCTGTTGCTTGCAGCTCCCTGTAGACCAGAGCCTGAGCACAGAGCTCTCTGATCATATCCTCTTCCCATTCCCTGGTAGGAGCTATCAGTGGGATCTCCCACTGCATCTGAGTGCTGGGTAATCTGCTGTGTTCAAGCCACTTTACACTACCACACTGCATAATTTAAAGCAGGACGATTGCTTGGGTTTAGCAAACCCCATAAGGGAGGTTTCCTCACTGTTCTATCCTACCAGATTTGTGCTTGCCTCACTGAAGAGTATTACTCTTGGCAGGTACCAAATTCAATTTCAGCAAGGGACAAAGAGGTATTTACAGAATCTTCCATGAAATTAAACTCCCAGTCAGTTTCTTCAACAACTTACCTTTCATTCTGAGGTAATAAAAGCAGTGGTAAAATGCTGAATGTATGCAGGAGATTTGTATCTAGCTCATCTGAAAAATAACAAGGTAAACTAAAATACAGTGGTGGTTTTCCCAGCTCCTGTTGAGCTGCCTTCTCTGACCATTTGTGTGACTGACCTTTTCTTTGTGTAATGTCAAATTCACCTAGTAGCACATGTTTCAGTAGCACATGTACATGTAGACAAAGAGGGGGAAAAAAGAGAGAATGTTGGAAAAAGAAAGTATCAGTGACTTGGGAAGGTTATTTACCATATATAGGAAATATAATTGCCTAGTATTACAAGCTTTGAAGTAAAATAACTTCATTTAAATACTTCAGGGCTTTGAGAGATTCAAGTGCAGCAGGAATAACACGATTTTAACATTATGCAGGGAATCATTTCACTTGTTGTTGTTGTGGTTTAACCCAGCAGTCAGTTAAAGCAACCACACAGCCGTTCGCTCCCTCCCCCGCCCACAGGGGGATGGGGGAGAGAATTGGGAAAAGAAAGGTAAAACTCATGGGTTGAGAGGAAGATAGTGCAATAGGACAGCAAAGGAAGAGAATAATAATGATGAAAGTATATACAAACCAAGTGATGCACAATACAGCTGCTCACCACCCACACACCACCAATCCCCTGCTAGTTCCTGCGCTATGGTCCAGCCCCTGGCCAGTTTCCCCCCCAGTTATATGTGGAGCATGATGCCATACGGTATGTCATATCCCTTTGGCCAGTTTGGGGCAGCTGTCCTGGCCCTGTCCCCTCCTGGCTTCTTGTGCACCGCCAGCCTCATCCTTGACTCGATGTAAAGGCCTAACTCCAACCAAAACATGAGTGTGTTATCAACATCATTCTCATCCTAAATCCAAACCACAGCACTACACCTGCTACTAGGAAGAAAATAAACTCTATCCCAGCTGAAATCAGGACAATTGTGAAAGAAAATATTTCACATTAATAGTTTTATTGCAGTTTCCCCTTCAATTATCAATGTTTCCATAGCAAGTCCAGCATCTGAAAGCTAATCGTCAGTGCAAGCTGCTAGTTTTCTCTGGATCTCCACAGCTCCACTGTGTCTATACACAGCAAGGCCATGGCGTCCCAAAGTGCTGTGAGAGCTCTTCTGGTTCTCCAGGTCATCATAAGTTGTTGTGTGAGAATGGTTTAACTGCACATGGTCCTGCGGAAGTGCGCTGTCTTCTCAAAGTACACAACTGTTTTTCTTCAGATTCTCTCTCCTCCACCAAAATCCCTTCCTCAACGAAAATCCAACCCATAGCATGATGATCACCAATACATGGCTAAGAAACATCTTCCTTTTCCCCTGTGACTCTGCTTCATCTCCCTTCTTACTGCCTAGTCGAGCTGTAAATGTATATGCTGCCCTGAAGGCATTTCTCCTTTGAATTAGAATGCCATCTGAGTGCCTGGCCTGGGAATGAGACCCTCTGTCAGTCAAATACAGAGACCTTCAGGACTCTGTATAAATTTATTATAAACCACTATTCATTTTTAAATGCCTCTTGTAAGTGGAGAGAGGGTCACCTCGTCGTTTCCCTCTGGAGGAACGTTGCTGAAGGAGACTGCTACCGCCGCGTCGCTCCAGTATCGTACAAAGCCGGCTATCTTCACGGTGGTGTGAGCTGAAGTGTTCAGCTGTCGAAAGGCATCTTGATTTCTGCTCGTGAAAAAGTTCATTCCATTCCCCGCAAAGAAAGGAATGACATCAGGAAGGAGGTTAGGAGTATCAAAATCTAAATGAACAGGGAGGCTGGGGATGGAGGTGGGTTACAGAGATGTCTTATTAATTCAGCGGGTCAGCTATTCAAAGACAACAACAGCTCAGGGACTAAAGCAAAGGCCTCTTAATATTTATCTTCTTCACACTGTGAAGTTTAGACAAGTCTCCAGATGTGAGGGTGGAATCTGAACATAAACATTTTTGTGTTTGTATGTCGCTGTTTCAATCGGAAGCCTACAGGGAAAGTAGTTTGGCAGCTGAGTCCTGCCGAGGCCACCTCAGAAACGAATGTATGCAGGGATTGGGGACAGTGTTCAGTCCAGGCTTGAGTGTGGCTGTACTTGCCTTACTCCTGCTCTGATGCTGGCTTCCTTCACAGAACCTGCACCTTGTGGAGGAGCTGCAGTGGTCTGATTCTGGAAGAAAACCAATTGTTCTGGCTGTTGAAGCAATGTTCAATGGACTTTTCTTTCCCTTGCAGACCCTCTGGATCACGAACCTGCTATTTCTCCCTTGCTCCCACGGAAGGAGAGGGTGGCCCTGGAGAGCAGTTTGAATGAAGATGAGAGGCTGCTTCCGAAAGACAAAAAGCATAACCTCTTCAGCGCCCTTATCAAGAAGAAGAAGAAGACCGCCCCAACCCCTCCGAAACGGAGCAGTTCCTTCAGAGAGATGGACGGCCACTCGGACCGCAGAGCGGGTGGGGAGGAGGAGTGCAGGGATGCTGGCAATGGAGCTTTCATCGCACCCCCTGCCGACGCGGCTGACCCCTCCAAGTTTCCAAGCCCAAGCAACGGGGCTGGTGTCACCAACGGGGTTGTCGCTGGGAACTCTGGATTCTTATCTCCCCACTTACGGAAGAAGTCCAGCACGATGAGCAGCAGCCGAGGGGTGGCTGGTGAAGAGGAGGGTAGTTCCAACTCCAGCAAGCGTTTCTTACGGTCCTGCTCAGCCTCCTGTGTGCCCCACGGAGCAAAGGACACAGAGTGGAAATCTGTGACTCTGCCTCGGGATTTGCAGTCCACAGGACGCCAGTTTGATTCCTCCACTTTTGGGGGACACAAAAGTGAAAAGCCAGCACTGCCTCGGAAACGGGCAAATGAGGCCAAGACTGACATTGCTGTCAGGGGAACAGTGACCCCTCCTCCACGGCTGCTTAAGAAAAATGACGAGACCACTGACGATGTGTTCAAAGATGCAGAGTCGAGCCCTG
The DNA here is from genome assembly GCA_013399095.1 of Psophia crepitans. Lineage (NCBI taxonomy): Eukaryota > Metazoa > Chordata > Aves > Gruiformes > Psophiidae > Psophia > Psophia crepitans. The sequence goes on from VWZZ01004507.1 coordinate 95,286, forward strand.
GCTCCAGCCCTCCCACTCTGACGCCAAAACTTGGCCGCAGACAACCTGCTGCCCCTCCTTCCTCCAGCATGCTCCACAAGGACGATGGAGTCAAATCCAGTGCCTTAGGTACCACTGTGACGACGGACCAAGGTTCTGCTGCCAAACCCAGCCCTGCTGGGTTCGCGGGTGCCAGCAAGGCTTCCTCTGAGGAGCCGCGACTGAGGAGGCTCAAGCAGACTTCGGAGTCGGCAGGGAAGGACAAAGGGAAGTTATCGAAGCTGAAACCAGCCCCTCCGCTTCCGCTGTCTTCATCCTCTGTTGGCAAGCCTGGGAAAGTGTCTCACAGTCCCAGCCATGAAGCAGCAGCAGATGCGGTGTCTGGGCCGAAATCCAAACAGTTGACTCAGGTTGGAGATGCTGCAGGCGGTGACGCTGTCAAGCCAAACCAGTCAGGGGAAGGTGTGAAAAAGCTGGGAATCACCTCTGTACCAAAGCCACAGTCCTCTACAAAGCTGCTGATGAGCACCGCAACCCCAGCTGCCTCTTCCTCATCTGTACCCTCTGCCCCAGGCGGGGACCAGCCGTCATCCACAGCCTTCATCCCTCTCATATCCACCAGGGTCTCGCTGCGGAAGACCCGGCAGCCCCCGGAGAGGATTGCTAGCGGCACCATCACTAAAGGGGTGGTGTTGGAAAGCACTGAGGCTCTACGGATCGCCATCAGCAAGAACTCTGAACAAATGGCAAGCCACAGCGCTGTCTTGGAGGCTGGCAAGAACCTCTACACTTTCTGCGTGAGCTACGTGGACTCCATTCAGCAGATGAGGAACAAATTTGCCTTTCGCGAGGCCATCAATAAGCTGGAGAATAACCTACGGGAGCTTCAGATCTGCCCAGCCACAGCTGGCAGTGGTCCTGCAGCCACCCAGGACTTTAGCAAACTTCTCAGTTCAGTGAAAGAAATCAGCGACATTGTTCAGAGGTAGCAGAAGCCAGGTTAAAAAAGAAAATTAAATGAAATAAATCACAATGGGCCAAAGCCAACTGTGGAGAGAGTAACGTGTGTGGACTGACAAAGGACCGGGGCGTTCAGGTTAGGGCTGTGCAAAAGACACAGACTGAGCGGATGCCCCAGCTCCAAAGGGCAGGGCTGTGTTCCAGAGGCGCTTTCCACCCTCTGAACTCGGATTCCCTGTGTTTCATATACTTGTAATCGTCTTATCTGTGGAGTTCTTGCCTTGTGGACTACAAGTCTCAATGCTGATGTCACACCATGCCTTTTTATTAATATTTTATTATTCTGGACAGACCATTAAGACTGAAACCAGACTGATGGACACCGCGATGCCATCCTCCTCAGGAGGACACTTTCTACTGCGTTTTCGTTCCCTCCCTCTGCCCCACTGTACACAAGGATGAGTGTCTGAATAGCAATATACCCACTGCGTTTTTCGGGAGAGTTGCGGCACGTGTCCCTGGCCAGAGTCTGACATTTACCTGGCATTAATGCAACAGATTTGGAGCTTGGGAGGGAAGGGGGGAAAATTGTTCAAGTAAGGGGTTTTTTAACATCAGAATACTGCCAGTGATGTTTGCCCAAATTCTTCTTATGATTCCACCTGCCGCCCTTTGTTCCTGTGTTTTCAGTAATTTCTTAATGTTGTTGGAGCCCAAATGAATTGCTTGGGTTCAAAATGTTGCAGACAGCACCCGCTGACGTGGTGGCACAGGAGCCTGTTTGCGAATCTCCCTTGGTAGCGAAAAAGGACTGGAGAAGGTCTGAAGAAGGATGTTGCTGTCGCACTCTCATGGTACCTAACATTGATGGGGCTGATGTTTGGGGCGGAGGGTTGCGGAGCAGGTCTGGGAGCAGTCGGTGCTGGTGCTGAGCAGGGCATCGCTCCCTGGAAGACAGGAGGGTGGCAGCTGGGGGAGATCAGCTTGGGATGAGTTCAGAGATACCACTGTGCCTCCAGCGGTTGTCTCAGCTGAGCTTGCACATCACAGGTGGGTGAGAACTGCTGTTTCTCTAGTTGAATTTCCAGACTTTTTTTGTTCTGGAAGTGGAGATGGGACCTGGCTTCTTCACCTTCCCCCTCAGAGAGCCGTGCTCAGAGGGGCTGCGGTGCCTCCCTGCCCGTGCCAGTGCCAACTCCCCGTGAAGAGCTCAAATGCCAGTACTTTGGGGTTAAAACCGTCACTACCTTCATGCCGGTGTGGTTCCATCCAGCATCAAACAAGGATCTGTGAAGACTGCAGACACTCTTCTGGGGTGCATCTCCCGAGGAGAGTGCCACAAAGCGCTGACAGCAGGACTCCTGGGCTTGCTTTCCAAGGTCCTGTGACCTTCCCAACTAATGCAACATGACTGGGAACTAACTGTGACTTGTGACAATAGTGAAAGAACAAGGTTTAGGGCTATTAACAGTGCAATTTAACTCCTCTTAACAGTTCCAACCATGAGAAAAAAGCATTTTCTGTGTCCTGTTCCCCTGTAACTCTTGTGACCCCTCTTGTGTATCTTAAACACTAATTGCCTTCAGTTGTATTTTATGCTGTTCTCTCTGGAACTGTTTGTTTTGTATATGATTTCTAGTAGATCACTTGTGTGTGTTCACGCCACTTCTCGCCCTCACAGCCATGACTTAACACATGACAAATGTTCAAAAGAAAATACACACTTCTGCCACAGGCTGCCTTTAAAAAAGTAAGAAGAGGAAAAAAAAACAAAAACAAACCACCCCAACCCTCGAACTGTCTCTTTCCTGGAGGTACTGTTTTTACTTTGATAACATATTGTGCCACTATATTATACATTTGTATCTCGTTATTACACACTTTTGTAGACTTGTCTTTTTTACAGTGTGTAAATAGCTCTGTCCTTCATCTCTGTGATACTTAAGGGGGTTGTTTCCCCTTTAATTTGGTCCAGTACAGATTGTTTCTGTACAAGACTTTCAATTCTTCCTCTTCTCTCTCTCTATTTTTCATTTTTTTGATTTATTTTTTATTCCAGTCTCTCTTGCGTAGTATATTTAAAAAATAAATCAATGTTGAGGAAAACCTGTGTTTGTCTGTTAGCAAGGCTTTTGAAACCCAGTTACCTCCTCTTAGACTCCGCACCCAAGAAGAGGGGCTCCCTGTTTGGGTGGTACACGGGCTGGTCGGAGCCAGGCAGCAGCACCTTTCCCCGTCCTTTGGATCTGGCTCTGAAAAGTCAGGAGAGAAAAGGGATGCACAGAATAAAGACTGCGCCATCACCTCTTTTGAAGCAAAGTCTTTGCTGTTGTCCTCAGTGCGATTTAAATCAGAGATTTTGGCTTAAACTTTTCTTCCTTTTAATTGTCTGTATTCTGTAATTCAGCTGCTGTTGGTTTATCCTCCTCCTCTGCCACGAAATCACCTGTGAGTTCCTCTCCTCAGATAGTTCTGGCTGCTCCTCCCCTCCTTTCTGGTTGTCCATCCTTACCTTCTGTTTTCAGCCTACCTTCAGCCTTTCCACCAAATGTTGAGGGAGGGATGTATCCGGGTACTAGGCAACCTCTAAAATGAATCAGAATCTCCAGAGTTGAAAGGACCCCCGAAGGCCCATCAGCCCAACTCCTGGCCCCACACAGGCCCAGCCCCATCACAGCAGATGACTGAGAGCGTTGGCCAGACGCTGCTTGAACTCAGCCCAGCTCGGGGCGGTGACCACTGCCCTGGGGAGCCTGTGCCAGGGCCCCACCACCCTCTGGGGGAAGAACCTTCTCCTGATCCCCACCCTAACCCTCCCCTGGGGCAGCTCCAGGCCGTTCCCTGGGGTTCTGTCGCTGGGCCCCAGAGGGAGGAGATCAGCGCCTGCCCCTTGGCTCCCCCTCGGGAGGAAGCTGGAGGCCCCATGAGCTCTGCCCTCAGCCTCCTCTTCTCCAGGCTGAACCAGCCCAGGGCCTTCAGCCTCTCCTCACACGCCTTCCCCTCTAGGCCCTTCACCATCTTGGTTGCCCTCCTCTGGACACTCTCCAATAGTTTTAATGAGATACTGCCTTAGTTTAGATACTGCCTTGATTAATGAAGATGCTAAAGACTAAGAAAGGGTGAGAAGGAAGGAAGGGCAGATGTGCCTGAGGTCCCACAGTTGCTCAGTGATGTTTTAGGGTTATAACCCAGCTCACCCAGTTTCTGATCCCCTCGACATGTCCCTGGTGAAATCTGTGGGTCCTGGCACAGGAACCACTCGCTCGTGGGCCATGGGAACAAGGTGTATTGGAAACCTTGTCTTGCTGTGACAGTGATTGCATCGGGCTGCTTCTGAATGAGCTTGAAGAAGATGAAAAGAGGAGGAGGAGGAGGATGCTGTTGGCAAGTATAAATGCAGTTCACGGCCTGCGCTTGGCAAGGCTCGAGCTGCTTTCAGTGAAGCGGTGGTGTCTGGTGGACATACACCCGGAGCTCCAAGGGGTTCCCGGTGGTTTTGTGATGATGCCCCTGGCGCAATCGATGTCTGGGCTGCTCTCTTTGTGCATCCCTGGCATAAAGACTTGAACACCGTGAGTAGCTGAGGGAAGATGGAGAATTGGCTCCTGGCGATCTCCATCGCTGCTTGCTGAGGGACCGGTCCGTGGTGGGGTGGGAGGGCAGAGGCCGGCTGACCTGCCTGGGGAAAGCCCTGGGATCTACCGTGTTGGGAGTGGAGGAGGGGGGATTAAAGGCTAAATTTAGCTGAGTACAGTAGGAGTTGATTTAACAGATCGATGCATTTAACAGTTTGATTGCTCCAATTTTCAAGGCTATTGAGCTTGAAAGTGAGAGCGCTCTGGGGGAAAAATAGCTGTGTTTGTGTTTTTGTTTTGGGTTTTGTGCCTTTGAAATTACGATGTTCACTCTTTTAAGTTTTCCTTTAATGTCATCCTGCCTTCTGTTGAGAAGTTGATTGTCACAAGATGTAAAACGTGGTCAGTGTTTTATACTCGCCCCTTTTCTGGGGGGTGGGGAGGCAGAAATTAAAAAAAAAAAAGAGATAGGCTGGTGTGGCAGCCTGGCTGGCAGAGATGCTGCTGGGCCAGCGGCACTCGGGTGTGCAGGAGCTCTGCGTGCCCCGGGGGGTGACGAGGGGCCAGCTGAGAGCCTCTTGCTTCTTTGATGTTAATCCTTTCACGATTGGAAAGGGGAAAACACACCTAAGCGCTGTGTCACCTCTGAGGAGAGGTTTCCTGCCACCACACGTGCAGCGGTGGCATCGGTGCCCCTGAAGCCCTGGGTGAAGGACGGCCCTGCAAATCGTTTGGCTTTAGGCTGGGCTCAAACCTGGCCTCCCTGGGCGTGGAGTGCTGCTTGGGGGTAGTTCAGCCGTACATCCAGCTCAGCAGAGTGTGCCTGCAAACCCGGCCAGGCTGCTCTGCGTTCCCCGCAGTCGCCCCCCCGGTGAAGGTTGTGCGTTTGTCCCAACAGCCAGTGTGCCGATCGGGGTCCTCCCTGTGCTCCCGGAGCCGCGGCGCTGCGTGACCCCCTTGTGACGCATCAGCCCCTCACGAGTGCCCTGGACGTGCTTAAGTCGGGCTCGTTCTGCGCAGAGGATCCACTCGGGTTTCTGAGATCTGCTGTTTGCGGGGGGTGTGTGGTGCCGCGGGTCGGCTTGGCACAGAGGGGAGGTGGGGAGCAGCCTGCGGGAACAGGGCGGGGGTGGGACTGGGACAAGGACGAGGGTCGTGCCCTGGTCAGGGAAGGATAACGGGGCGTTTTACTGAGGGTCCCAGCAGCAGTGGTGGTGGCAGCAAGTGTCCGCGTCGGTCCTTGCTGGCTGGGCCCGCTTCCCGAGTGCGGGGGGACGCGGTGTCCGTGTGATGCTGTCCCTCTGTGCGCTGGCCTGCACGGCCGCGGTGGTGTGGGCGCTCCAGGCGTGTTGTCCTGCCTTGTCCGCTCCGCGTGGCCGTGCGCAGTGAATCCGGCTCCGCGCAGTTCGGTGTGTGGGTGGGTTCCGAGCTCTCCTGCTGTCAAAGGTGTTGGGGGTCTGGTGTCGCCCTGGGAGCTGCCCCACCGTGGGACCTGGGGGGGAGGAATTGGGAGGGGGTGTGTGCTCCCCTGGGAGCCGGGTGGGACACACCATGCCCAGCATGCAGGGACGGGTTCTCCAGCTTCCCAGGGTTCACTCCTGGTGTGTTTCCCCCTCCTGCCTCCCAGACGACACCCCCAGACTCCTGGCAGATATTTTCCTTTCACTTTTACCTCCTCTTTCCCCCCAGTCTCAATCACCAAGAGCAATAATGAAGAGCCTGGAGCGCTGCCTTTTCCCAAGCACATCAGCCATCCCACCTCATGCCGTGGGGTGCGCTGGGGGTGCCACAGCCCCTCTCCCGCCCCACGTCGCAGCCTGCCCGGAGCCCCGTTCCTCCCGACGGGTGAGGAGGGTGATGGCTTTGCCCTTGTGGCACAGAGCTGCCCACTGAGGAGGCCCCCTGGGCTGAGCCCAGCTCCGTTCCACCCACCAGGTAAGCGCTGTGGGAAGCACTGCCTTTTACTTTTAAACAACTTACACAGAGGGTTATTGAGCTTCAATCAAAACCTCATGATGTGTGGGGTTTTATCCTGCTGCGCTGACCCTTTTCCTCTCCTGGACTTGGGAGCAGGAGCCCAGGCATCCCCCTGGCCCCAGCATCGCTCAGCAGGTCCCC
>VWZZ01004507.1:101961-122389 GCA_013399095.1 Psophia crepitans
CCCTTCCCCTTCCCCTTCCCCTTCCCCTGGAATTACCAGCCCTCACTAACCCAGTGTTGCTCCAAAACTCTTTTCCCTTCCTCTCTCCCATCCCTCCTCCCCCAACTCCAGCGCAGGGTAAAATTGATCGGTGCATATTTATTGATGGTTTGAACACTCAAAAGAAGGGGAGGGGGGGGGAAGAGACGTTGCCATAGAAACATCGATAAAGCTCCCGTCTCTGCTGCGTGATGCGAGCGCTGCGCCTGCGTCCCCCGAACCGGCAGCCGTTGGGGGGGTGGGAGTCGAGCGGGATCGGAGGTGGGGTTGGGGTGGCCGGGGGGGGGGGCTGTGTGGGCTCAGCCACCCAGAGTGCCAGCGGGTTTGCCGGTCACTGCTGTGGTCCCCGTGGTGCGAGTGGGTTACCGCAGCAAGATGCAGGGGGAGGAAGATGCCCTTCGTCTCCTTCACCCTCGCAGCCGGCGCCGTCCTCGTGCAAGGGCCGAATCTTGACACCGTCCGTACCCCTGTAAACCAGAGTCCCTCCCGTCCCACCCCCGTGGGGCTGTGACCCACGCGTGGCTCCCCGCAGGACCTTGCTCTTGCGCCTCCCCAGAGCTGGCTGCCCCACAGCCGGTGCCTGCCCGCGGGCCCCAGCTCACCTCTGCTCACCCTCCCCCTGCGCAGCGCTCCTGCTGCGGGAGCCGCTGGCGCTGGCAGCGCTGTATTAAGCGACCTGTCTGCTTGACGGATATTACAATGCGCCTCTTGCAGCCTGATTTTTTTAAATTTTTTTTTTCCCCTCCTAACCAAGTCCCGCCACGGTCTTTGATTTTGAGGATGCAATTTAGCACTTGCAAATAATTGCCCTGCTTAATTTCTGTGCCTGCGATGAAATACGAGCAGCCGTTAGGTGTCTGACTTGCTGTTAGCGCCTGCAAGCCGGGTAGTCAGACCGCTGGTTACTCACACCTCTGCCGGCCGTGGCAGGCACAAAAGCAAACGTCGTCGCTGGCATCGGCAGAGCGAAATCTGCCCGGAGTAGGAGAAGGCGGTCGCTGAGGAGTGCGGCTTGTCCTTGGCAGCCGTGGCTGTGCCGGCTTTTGGGGCTAGCGACTCCCCGAGCTGCGCCGCTGGCAGCAGAGGGGACTGGAGAGCAGGAGGACACCGAGCGCCCGTTGGTGCTCGCTCCAGCCCCTCTGCACCCAAGTTTCTGCAGCGGCCGCAGCTGGAAATAGGTGGGACGAAGAGGGGATTAGGAAGGGCCAGGCTTGCAGGCAAGTGCTGGGGTGATGTGCCAAGGATGCTGAAGGTCAGTGACCACCATCTCGCCCTCGCAAGGACTCTGGTGGCACCTGAGGATGGGTCTCGGGGTTGGGGTGTGAGCAGGGTGGTGGGACTGCAGCAGGACCGGCGATGCCAGGGCAGGCTTCCATGCTCACGCCAGGGGTTTGTAAGGATGAGACGTTCCCAAGCCCCGCTGCTCTGGCCCGGTTTGCCCGTAGGAGCCGGCTCTCGTGAGTGGCATCTTGACACTAAGCAGAATTTGCTGCCAGAGGGACTTTTCTAAGAGGCAGGAGAGCAACAACACTGCGACTCCGCGGAGAGCTCTGAGGGGTCTGCTCCTTCCTGGCAGCCACTGTCACCACCAGGCCAGTCCCACTGTAACCCTTCAGCCCTGCCAGCTCTGCCTGTCCTGTGGCGGATCCCCGCTCTCTGCCTGCACCGCGGGGCTGGAGACCTGGCACAGGGCACTTGCACCGTGCCCCAGCAAAGGCCGCGTGTGACGGGGGAAGGGACGCGGTGGCTGCTTTTTGAGGCACCCTCCCCTTCTTCCATTGCGCCAGCTGGGAACGGGGACACGAGACCTGTGGCAGGGCTGCAAGTGGAGCAAATGCGATGTCCCCCCTCCCCAAGGCAATCCCAGCAGCAACCCCCCCAATACCCTTTTGTCCAAGCAAACGCAGGTGAGATGGAAGGGAAGGACCAGATGGGGCAACCCGCAGGAGGTGAGGGGTCGAGTCCAGGCCCTCATCTCCCGAAGCGGAAGGTGAAGCCCCCTTTTCTCCTGTTGTAGCCGTTGAGCTCCTCAGCCAGGTTCCCCAGCGTGCCGCTGCGCTTCTCCCCTCCCACCGGCAGCAGCTCGGAGCCCTCCTGCCTGCCCAGCCGCTGCCTCCTGCCCTCCTTGCCGTAGCCCCGCAGCTCCCGGGCGATGCTCAGCAGCGTGCTGAGCTCCTCGCCGCGTCTCCGCTTCTCTCCTGCCCTCCAGCAGGCACCCAGGTCCTCAGCCACCACTTCCCAGCTGGGCTTGAGCAGGGTCCCTTCCCCAGGGTCTCCTGGCTTCTGCTGCTCACGGGGAGGGAAGCAGGTCCCCAGGCTCAGGAGGAAGAGGCAGGACAGCGAGTAGGGTGCTCTCATCTAGGGGAAGCAGAGGGGGGGGAAAGACACATCGCTAAACCACTGAGCATCCTCGGGCAGCGGCTAAGGGCTGCCCTGCCACCCCTACAGCACCCACGGCTTCTCCTGCAGCGAGGGTGCTGGGGGGGCTGGTGTCTGAGCTCACTCTGCCCCCATCAGACCTGCTCCCCTTCATCTTTAACTCGAAAGTCACAGCCTTGCAGCTACTCCCCTGGTCCGCAGCCAAGAGCTGGGCTCTGCTCGGGGGGGGGGGCTGAGCGGGCTATTAGCCGGCCAGGCTGATGGGCTCCGTAGAGGCCCTGCGGGGAGGACTTAAGTGCATTCACCTGAGCCGGCCTTATCGTCCCCCCCGCAGGCCCTACCTGCCGTGCCTGGCTGATGCGAGTGCGGAGGAAGGTGCTCGACACCCCTCTGCTTTATGGGGCTCGCAGGCGCCCCGCTGGCCGCAGGGTCTGCTGAGCAGGGCGGGAGGGAGCGTGGTCCTGGGCCGCGCACAGCAGTGCCGCAGGCACCCGGGGTGACCTTGAGCAGAGCTGCTCGGCCTCCCCTTCCTCCTCCCACTAAGGCTCAGAGAGGGGAGATGGATTTTTTAATTATATATATATTTATTTTTTTTGCTGCGGATATTGCCTTAAAAGTCGCTGCTGGTGATGGGGGCCAGGGTGCCTACCCTGTGCTTGCAGGGTGGGGGGCTGCTGTCGAGTGCTCCTGCATCAGTAGAGCCCAAGACCCTGCCTGCCCTCCCCAGCACCCCGCTGTCCCATGGGCTCTGCTTTGGGGTGCTCCCTGCCTCCTCCACGCCTTGCCGCTGCTCTGCGCTCTCCCCTTTTGCACCCAGTTGCCCGTGGTGGTGCCAAATCGTTGGGTGCAGCCAGAGCAGGGAGCACCTTCCCAGCACCAACAGTCGGTGCTGCCGAGTCCCATTCCAGGGGCTGGTGGGTGCCCTGCCCCCAGCTGCCTCCCACCAGCCTTCACCGCCTCGCCGGCCGTGCTGCCTGTTGAGGCAGGGTGCGAAGCAAGCACACGGAGGGAAGACAGACAGACAGACAGCTGCCAGCAACTCACCTCTCCGCCTTGGGCGATGCCCCAGCGCCGCCTGCCCTGGCCCTGCTCCGTGCCGCCACGAGCTTGTGCCCAGACTGAGCTGGCCAGCCCACTTCGCCCGCCGTTAAATACCCGCCGCTGCTAATTGCCGTGTCACCCCGCGAGCGTGCGGCCGGCTCGCAGGGCAGTGGCTGCACGGAGCAGAGGCTGGGATCCCAGCGGGGAGGGGGCTGGAGAGGGGGACGGGGGCTGGCCGAGCCGCCACAATGGGAGTACGGCCCCACCGCTGATTAACGAACGCGCCTCCTTCGTTTGCCACCTCATTTGGAGGGAGGCTGGGTGCGCAGCGTGCTGGGCTGGCCCCGAGTCACCGGCGGCTGGCGGTGATGCTGGTGGGAGGAAGGGTCTTGTCCAGGGGCACGAGTGTCCCCCACCCCCTTGGCTGGCGCCTGCTGGGTGCAGCTGTTGGGGGTCCCAGATGTGCGTTCCAGTGTGATGGGTGTGCAGGCACCAGCAGAGACCCCCGCACCCCCAAACCTGCCCAGGGACCGGCCCCACATGGACAAGCCCGAGAGCTTCCCCTGCCCTTGGGCAGTGCGCTGGTGCGAAACCGTGGTCCCCAACGCCTGGCACTCAGCTGTCCCCTCCCGGGTCTGTCCCGGCCTGGGGTGGGCAGCACCCCACCGCCCAGCAGGAGGGGGCCAGGGGCATCGCTCGGCTCTGCCCAACAGCACAGGCAGGGGGAAGGGGGTCCCCTCAGCACCCAGACCTGCCACCCCCTGTCCCAGCCCCAGGACCACCCCGAGCTCCCAGGGCAGGTTCCTCTGGCCATGTCCCCGCACGGTGCCGTGGGTACAGCTGATGACACGCCAGCTAACGATGAGTTCCTTTTATTAAGGAGTTTAGAAAGTCCACATGTACAGCGTTGGACACCACTCACACACGACCTAGACTTCACGGCACTGCTACACACCACGGCTCGGTCCAGGGCTTTGCTGGGAAGGTACGTGGCCAGGTCCTGGACCCCCAGCCGCCCCTGCCCACCCCCCTCTGGGGAGGTGTCACCACGGATGGGTTTAGCCTAATCCGGGGCCGCAGAGCGATGCGTGCGCTCTTGGGAATAATCCTGGGAAATCCTGCGTCTCGGCGTGGATTCAATACCTCTCGTGCAAGTCAAAACAAAGTCATTAGGGAGTCCTGGGTGACACAGGCAGTTACACAAGGGTGTGCTACCGACAAATTGTATGAACAACGTTCCCTCCCCGGGACAAACACCGGTGGGGGGGGCCAGGGAGGGGACAAGCGTTCCCGCCCGGGGCACGTGGCTCTGCCTGCCTTTATCCTGAAGGCAAGCGCTAGAAAACCCAGCTACAGCTAATCCACCGAAATACATGAACAAAAAGTAAAGACAGGTATCGTGCTCCCCCCCTGCGTGGGACCCTTCCCGGAGGGGTCCGGCAGGGTGCAGGAAGCCCCTCCGGAGGTGCTGGGGTCTCCTGATGTTGTGCTGGCTGGGAAATGCCACAGCTGAGCTCCCCAAATCCCGCCGCTCCAGGAAGCCAGCCTGGCCGGCAGCTCTGGGCAGGGACGGAGGAGGCAGAGCTGGTGCCTGGGAGGGCTCCAGGGAGTGTCTCTGGCAGAGGGGAAAGCTGCGGTGATCCCCAGTGCATCGCTTGTCCCCGTTTCCCCAGCAGGACAGACAGACGGGCACCCTGGCAGGCAGAAGGGCTCGTCCAGCACGGGATGTGAGGTGGTGAAGGCTTAAAAAAAAAAGCAGCACGCCGGGAAGTACAAACCTGTCACAGGAAGATGAGCCTTTGATCTTCCCATGCCTTAAGCCCCCCTGGAAATGGGAATGGCAGGAGCTTTCCTTCCCTCCTTGGGAAGTCTGTCCGTCTGACGGTGCTTCTTGGGGCCAGGCATGGGGGCTCTGCTCCCCGTTGCTGCTGTAGCACAGGCAGAAAATCATGTAAAGGGGGGCAGGGTCCTGGCCATCCCCCTCCCCTCCCTGTTCCTACACAGCCCACTCAGGCTTGGTTCTAATTTTTTTTTTGGGGGGTGGGGTACAATCCTAGTTTGAGTCCTTCCAGGGAGCCAGGGGGAGAAGTCAGCCCCACACCCTGTGGCAGCTCCTCCTTGGGTCAGCGTTGTGAAGCGCCGCCTGCCACCCCGTTATCAGGGCCCTGCAGATGCTAAGCCCCACTTGGGGCTGCTTTTTGCAAAACCTTAATGGGATTTGAAGAAATGAAAGGCTTTGAATATCTGCAGGTGCTGAGCCAGAGAGCGGCTCGTCTCGGGTGAAGATGAATGCGGTCCCCAGGCTGGGAGCGAGTGGAGGGGGATCGTGTGGGGTCATGCAGCCGTGCTGTCCAAACTCAAGGGTTTCAGGAAAGGTCACAGCCTTTGGATGGCGAAAGTCCACCGTGAGTCTGAGCGGGTCTGGGAGGGGGGGAGGAGCTGCAAAACGCTGGCAGAGCCACGCTGGGAAGCAAGCCTTCCTCACCTCCTCCTCCTTGCCGTGCTTCCCCGTGCCCCAGCGCTGCTAAAACAGCTGAGTGCCCTGCTCGATCCTGGGCGTGTGTCCTTGCGGCACCGTGCCGGCTTGCTTTGGGATGTCCCGACCTGCCGGGAGGCTCCAGGAGCCAGGACAGGGAGGAAGGAGTTCGTACTTGTCCCTTTCGAGCTGCATTGCTCTTACAGACCAGAGAAGGACTTGCTGGCATGGTCAGGCATCTGCATGGGCTGCAGCCCAACCGAGCCCTCCCCTTCCCCAGTAGCACCATGGGGTGAGCTGGAACCATAGAGCAGCGGTTTTGTCCCAGTCTTGAGGACTGTGGGGGGCTGGGGGCTTCCCACAGCAAGCATCCGCCAGTCCCTCGCCAGCTTGGTGAGGCCACTGCCAGCGGTCTGTGCCTGGGCTGCTGCATGCTCCCCCCCTCCTTCCCTCCAGGCAGACCCTTCTCTTCCTTGCCGGGCCCCACTGGGCCCCACTCCCCAAACCCTCACGTCCCCCTGCCCTCTGTGCTGTAGCCGTGAGCACCGGCCATGGGTCACGCTCTGGGCAGGAGACCCATTTTGGCTGCAGGGGAGCCACAGCGGTGGGAGCAAAGGTCTGGTGATGTCCATGGGCACCCAGGAGCAAAAGCCACCCTCCCTGGGGACAGGCACTCCCCAGGGGCCCCTTGAAGATGGGCTAGCCCTTGGGGAGGACAGCAGCCGGGGGATGGGGCTGTGGGGTGGTGGGGAAGGGCAGGGGGCTGGGCAGGGGGTGGAGGGGGCTCATGCCATCCAGCTAATTCTCTTCCCGGCTGGGCCGGATCTTCATCTCGGTGAACTTGAGGGAGTATTGCCAGCCAGTCCAGGAAGACCACTCGATGCCGTCGGCATAGGAGCTGTGGTGGCCCTTGAGGTACTGCCCGTTGAGGTTGGAGGTGTGGCAGTTGCGGTACCACCAGGCGCCGTGGTAGAAAGCTGCGCAGTTGTTCTCTGAGTGGTCGTTGTCCAGGTCCTTGGTGGTGAACTTCATCCCGTTGTGCTTCAGGAAGGAGTCACCTGCCACCGAGGAAAGGAGCCGTGATGGGCCCTTTCCTGCCCTTGGACTGTTTCCCACCCCGGGGGGCTCCCCTGGGCACTTGGGGGTCACCCACTCTGCAAACACCCAGCCACAGCCCCTCTTTGCCTCCAGCTCCCCGTGGCTGCAGGGATGCAGCTGGCGCTGCCGCCAGTGCCGGAGGAACCTGCTAACACCCTCATGAGGGGCTTTGGTGGCCGTGCACCCCCACCACCCCATGGGGCCACGCGCATCCCCCCACACCACCACCCTACCTGCCGTCCCCGAGTAGTCGGCGATGGAGATGGGGTACCCGTCCTCCTCGGGGTCGACGGAGAAGAGCCCCACGCCGAAGCTGCCGTAGTGGGCGAAGGCGGTCCCGTTGTCGAAGTCCTCCAGGTCGATGCGGAGCTCGTAGCTGCCCTGCACCGTCAGCACGTGGATCCGCTTCAGCCCTGCGACGGAGGGAGGGGGTGAGTGCGGGGCCCCCAGTGGGAACGGGGTGGCCAGGGATCGCTGGGGAGGGGGTTTGGGACAGGACGGGGAGCAGTTCCCACCCTCAAGCACTCGCCGAGGGTACGTGCTCAGCTCGTGGGCAAACAGCCCCATCGCTCCCAAGCCCCCCTGCAGCCACCCAGCCCCCTCCCCATCTGCCTGGGCTGTCGCTCCTGGGACGTGTGCTGGCCAAGGGGTCTCAGTGTCCTTTCCTTTGCAAAGGAAACCCCGGCCCTCCCCAGGGCTGCTGGGGGGACGCAGGCTTTGCCAGCCCACCCAGGGGCGGGCACTGCCATCCCCACACACCTAACCAGTGCTCTCCAGTCAGCTTCCCGAAGCCGTCCCGGTAGGCTTCCCAGCCACGGAAGAAGTTCACGGAGCCGTCCTCCCGCCGCTGGAACACCTGGGGAGACGGGCGAGGGGTCAGTTGTGGGGCTGCTCTCAGCCTGCGCACCCCGAGCAGCCCCCCTGCTCCCCACCATGCTGCCCACCCCTCCCTGCTGCTGCCTTATTAGATGTGGGCGCAAATTAAACCCTTTCAACTCGGTAATTACATGAGGACGCCGGTGAGCAGGTCCCCAGAGAAATGCCAGATCATTATCTGCCAGCTCCTGGGGACGGGGGAGTTGGCTCGGATAAAACGCTTCCCTGGGTCCTCTGCCTGGAAATGGGAGCAGAGCTCGGGAAAGCTGCGGTGTGCTCCTGCGGGAAGGCGGCCGGTGCTCCGGGAGGGGTGAGCACCCCCCTGCGCCTGGATGGAAACAGGCTGGGCTCTGCCACGGCACGCGGGAGCAGAGGTACGGACAGACAGACGCCGTGGCTCGAGGTGTCCCCCCGCAGAACGTGCTGCCCCGGCAGCCGTCCTGCAAACGTTGGGATGCTCAGTGCCCTGTGATCAGGCAGCATTCCCGTGACGGCCTCGTTAGTCTCCCAGATAAATTAACTGTGGGGCACCGACCATCCCAACTCCTGCAGAGCCCCCAGATCCCGGCCAGATTCCTGGGGCTCAGCACAGCTTTTCTCCTGGGAGCCTTTCCCTTTTCCTGCCCCAGCTGCTCACCAGCATGTCATGCCCTGTGTGTTTCATCCCCTTTTATCCATAGTTTCAGGTTTGATTTATTGACAGTGATCCAGAAAATGCTGCTCCATGTCCAACCATTTGAACTTAATTAAGCCTCTAGCTCTGGATTAATTGCATTAAACTTGGCTTAGCCAGCCTGCCCGATTGCTCCCACGGCTGCGGTGGCGGGGGGACGGGGCGCTCGGTGGTTCAGGAACAGCCACGCCATGCGCCAGCGGCCGAGGGGCCCGAGCACCCTGTCTGCAGGGCTGGGCTGTGCCGCCGAGCCCGCTCACCCCCTTCCAGCATCCCAGGCTCGGGACGCGCCGCTGAGCCCCTGCCCCAGCCGGGAAGCTGCCGTGCTTTGCTCCACCGTGGGGATGCTCCTTTGCAGCTCCCCCCCCCCACTGCACACGTGGGGTTTCATCCTGGCGTGCAAAGGAGACCCAGAGCGTGAACTTCATGGGGTTTTCACCAGACGAGAGTTTTTGGGGTGGGGGATGCCTGGCGCAGGCTCCAGCGCACTCCTCAGCACGACACGGCTCTGATCCTGCTGTACTTACCTTCTAGAATTAGAGCCTTAATTTTTATCCCTGCGTTGAGCACTTGAGAAGCTGCGGTTAAGCCCGTTTAAAGGGGCTTTCTTCAGGCTTGCTGGGAGAGGGGGGATGGCGCGGCTGGACGGGGGCCCGAAGCTGATTTTCCCGGTACGATGTCGGCTCCGGCGCTGCCGCGCAGGGAAGGCGGCAGAGGCAGCACCAACGCTCCCTCTTAATCGGCTTTGACCCGCGGCTGCAAATAGGCCAATTGCCTGAGCAGCGCCCAGGGACGCGGGCAGGGCGAGCACGGCTCGGCAGTCACCCCGGGTGCTGGAGGAGCCGTGGGTGCCCCACTGCCCGCGGGGCTCAGCCCCGAGAGGCTTGAAACCGGTTCGGGAAGGTTTGGCGGGTGTTGGAGGTGCTGTGTCCTCCTGCGTCTCCTGCTCCATCCTCATCATCTCATGCATGGGCCCTCATCGTGCTTCGCCCACCCACCTCTCCCAGGCAAGGACGTGGGAGCCTCCTCCTTGCCCCCCGCACTGGGATGCACTGGGATGCGGCGTGCATGGGTGACCCGCAGGCTCGCTGCCACGCTCCCAGCCCTGCCTTGCTGCTCTTTTCCTCCTCATCAAATATGCATCACCCCATCTTAAGCAAAAAGGATTTCCTTCCCTTCTTTAAAGGCAAGGCTGAAATATTTATCTCCCCCGCGCGCTGCCTCCCCCAGTCACGCTGAGCTCGTGGGGCAGAGACAGGCTCCTGCAAAGGGACTAACCCAGAAAAATGGGTTAAAAACAGAGAAAAGTGGGGGTGCCAGCCTGTGCCTGCCATGGTGTTGGCAGTGTGGGGGGTGCTCTGTTCCCTCTCTCCCCAGGCCCCTGATGCCAGTGCCCCCCAAACTCTAAGTGGCCTCAAAACCCCGCCGCAGCCGCAGCCTGGGGAGACACTTGGCCATCACTTTCCTGCCAGTGCAGTGCTTGAGGCCTTGCTCGGGGGTTTGGCAGCTACGGCACAAGACCCCACAGCCCCACGGTGGGCCTCTGAGCCCCCATCACAGCAGGGAGACCATCTTCAGGTTCAGCCATGGAGAAGGCATACCGGGAGCGATGCAGGAGCTGGGAAGTGCCGATGCCATGCGATGGTCCTGGGGTCCCGGCTGTTCCCACCTGTCCCCAACAGCAGAAGCAACTTGTCCTCATTTGTGGCAACACATGGGTCACATCTTCTGGAAACAGCACGTATTTCCCTGGGCTCATCCCAGCTGCTGTTTCAGCTCATCCCAGCCCACGTGTAAATGCATCAACGCGTTCAAACCCCCAGCCCATGCTGGGACCCCTCCGGTGGGTGATGAGCCAGCTGGGTGAAGCCATCCCTGGTGCGGTGCATGCCCGTGAAGCTGGAGTTTCACCGCGGGCCTTGTACGGCTGGCACAGCCTTTTCTTCCACATCTTCTGGCTTTCCCACCACTTCCCAATATGCGACGTACATGAAAAATGATGCTGAGGTAAATGGAGCCGCCGTGGCACTGGTGCTTACAGGGCTGAGATGCTGGTCCTGGGGGTTTTGCCCCCGCTGGGCAGCGATGGAGCCTCAGGGGCAGCAGGAGGAGCCCGGGGCATTTGCAAAGACTTCTCAGCCCAACAGCAGATGAAGAGACAACTTTTTTCGGGTCTCCCAGGATGCCGAGCCTCCCTTACCCTTCATCACGCCGCTATTACTTTAATAAGTGCCAGAGGTGAGTGTCAAGGGGGGGGTCAGGGTCAGGCTGGGCAATTACATGGCTGTGGTCCATCGCTGCCGCAAGGCTTGGGTCTGCTTGAGGGAGCTGCTGCAATTAAAGCCGGTGCTGAGCAGAGGGTGTGGATGCTCCCGTTGGTGCCAGCGGGCACCAACCCAGCCCAGCTGGCTGCAAACGTGGTCCCACTGCTGGTGAGCAGGACTGGGGGGGGGCAAAATGGAGTGGGGAGGTGTGTGCTGGGGGCTCCCCAGCCCTTCCCTGCCCCATTCCTCACCTTCATGGCAGCCTGCCCTGCATGGACCCCGATGCCGGCTGTCCTCTCTGCCTGATTTCTGCTTTTTGACTATGCAAAATAGGCAGCAAACAGCCCCGGAGCTGCAGTCACTCCCTCCCGAGGCACAGGGGACCTGGGATGCCCCAGGCTGGATGTAGCCCCCGCGGGGAGGGGAGGTGTTGGTTGGGCCAGGGCTGTGCCTGGCTCAGCCTTCCCAACAAAGGGAACGGGGAACAACCAGTGACCCTGCCTCTGGCAAGGGGACAGGGTGACACTGCAGATCACGCCATGGGGACGGGAAATTGCTGAGCAGCATCCAGTGAGTAACCCCTGGGTGGGCTTCTCCCCGATGGGGCATCAGGGTGGCTCTTCCCCCGGCCCCACTCCCATGGTCTCTGAGCCACCCGTGCAGGCTAAGGCTTAGCTCAGCAGCTCCCGAGTCAAAATTGATTCAGCTGCTGCCATCGCTTCCACCCACCCACCCACATGCAAATAAGCCCAAATGTCAGGAGTAATCACTCCAGAGGAGGAGGAAGGGAGGGAAATTTCCCAGGCTCTGCACCATGATGATCAGCCATGCCATGGCTTACCTGGAGCCTGGGTGGGTCAGTGCCCCAGGGACCCCCTCCGTGTCCCCAGCCCCACGGAAGATGGATGAGACACCCTTACCACCACCCTGGAGGTATGTTTGGGAGCCCGCGCTGCAAAGCAGCCCAGAGAAACGGGACTCTGGGGCGAGCACCCTTGGCCCTGCTCTGGATGCGCCCGTTTCCAGAATGCTGGGGCTCAGCACCCGGTTTGGTTTCTCTGCCCCAGTGGAGGCAGAGCGCCGAGCTGCCTGGCTCTGGTGCTGCAGGCAGCACTCTGCTGGCCCTGCTGCTGGAGCCCACCATGCTGCTGGCTGTAAAACCATTTGCTTTGCCCCCTCCCCAGCCCAGCCAGAGCCCTCCTGGCTGCAGCAGCTTTAAATAAGCCTCTGAGTGTCTCGCTAATCACCTTGGGCTGCTCTTCAGGCAGTGCTTGAGCATGGCTGGAGCTGGTGGAGGCTGTGCAGGCTGTGCGTGGCGCTTGCAAGGACCCTCCTCACCCTGGGGAGCAAGTGGGGTCCCTTCCCTCTGTGACCCCCAAGGAGGTGGGGTCCCCAGGGCTGGGCTGTGCCTCCGTTTCCTGACTGGAGCTGCTGGTACCGACCCGAGCACAACAGGTTGCTCCTGCTCGGGGTGGGCTCTGGGCAGACTGAGGCTGAAGGCTCATCAGCCCCCCGAGGGCAGCGGGGCTAAGCTCCCTCCTGGCACTGCTCAAAGCTGCTTAGAGGAATCAGATCGTGGGGATTTGTTTCCTAGAGCACCCAGCTGGAGGGGCACTGGCTGGCTTGGCTCACCCAGCGTGTCCTCGGGGGAGCGGCTGCCTGCCCACCCCTCCCAGTGGGCCTCCCCCTGCCTCCCTGGGACCCCTCACTGCCCTGCCAGCACCCCAAGCAATGCCCTTCTGGGTAGGGGTTGCTCGCATCCAAGGGAGGCCCAAGGCAAGGGGTGTCTCCAGGCTTGGGGCTGCCAGCACCGTGTCCCCCCGTCCCCCCGCTCCCTTCCCCCATTACTGTGATTACGGGGCCATTGCAGCAAAGTGAATCAGACAGGGTGCCCGGGGACCGAGTGAATCAGCACGGCACCAGAGCTGCCCCGAGCACCCCTGTGTTAATGAGGCAAAACACGCTGGGTTTGGAGTCTGTCCTGAGCACCAGCACCGGCTCACTGGGACCACAAGGACAGGGCAAAGCACAGCCATTCACCCCATGGCGCAACCACGCCGTGCCCCAGCTGGGCACCAGCCCTGCCAAGAAGGATGAACTCCAGCCCTGGCACCCAAGTCCCCACCTGAAACCACCGTCCAGCTCCAGCCAAGCTCCACAAGCCCAGGGCAAGGCGGTGGGACAGGCAGTGCTGCCAGTGCTGCCAGCATGGGTAACATGGCCAAGCCTGTTTGCTTGCTTCCCCAGGGGACTGGGCACCCTGAGCACAGCCAGACGCCAATAGCGTTTATCCCCCATCCCAATGACACGTCCAAGCGCCGAGAGTGACATCTCCCACCCCCAGCATCACGGCGCGGGGACAGCCCGTAGCCGGTGGTGGCATCCCGCGGTGGCCCCCAGCATGGTGGCAGCTTACCGTCCAGCCACCCCCGTCAGTCGTCATGTCGCAGTAGACCTGGAAGCCGGAGGGATAGTGCATGGGGAAGATGGAGTAAATCCCATCCTCTTGCTGTCCGCTCGCATAGATGTCAAAGCAGTCTCGGGGCCGGGAGCCTGTAGTGTGGCATTGGGATGGGGTGGGACGAGAGGAAAGCTGGTTAATTAATGATCTAATTTAATGTCTTGCCATTTCTTTCAGGCTCTCAACCTCGCTGCCAGCTCTAGTTGGTGGCTCGGTGCTGCCTTGTTCTTTCCCTCCTTTCTCCTCTGATGCTCAGGGCAAGCGGTGCCCGGGGGGACGCGGCCACCACAGGGACTCCCCACTGGCAGGGACCGGCTCCGTGTCCCCGTGCGATGGCAAGGGCAGGCTGGGACCCAGCTGGGGAGGGGGGGCCAATGCCCGGAGGCAGCTGCAGGCAGAGCATGGGCACGTGCTCGCAGCCCCGGGACAGTCTTACTCAGCTTCATCTTAACCAAATGATGATGAATGTGACTGTTTATTCCGAGTCCCATGCAGCGCTGCCGTCTGCGCCCGAATGAAGGTGAACGGTCACTTCTTGCTCTGCTTTCGCCCCGGCTGCATCTGCCTGGGGAGCAGGTAGGCGTGCAGGGATGCAAAGTGGCTTTTGTGCTGGCTTTGCAGGCTGATTTATGGACAACAGGGGCTGCATGGTGAGAAACACACCTTCTAGGACACAACTTCCCATCATCTTCCTGCCCAATCTCTCCCAACTCCTTGCCAGCCCCCCACTGTATTAAATCCCTTCTCCAGGCTGGTCGTCTCCCTCCCCTCTTTTAGGCAGAGACCTGCTGAGAGCAGCCCCAGGCACTTCCCTCTCCCCGGGGACCGATGGGGACACCGTCTCACCGTTGGAGCAGCCCCGGGGCCGTGCTCCCCTGGCCGATGCTCGCTGCAGGTCGGCCTTGAGCCGGGGCCGGGCGCCGCCGCGTTCCTTCTGCAGCGTTTCCAGGACATCGCTGACAGAGCTCACCAGCCGAGCCATGTTGGTCTGGCTCTCCGAGAGCAGCTGCGGGTGGGGGACGTGTCGGGGGGGACAAGGTTAAAGGTGGTTAGACCCCTTCCACCCCCCAGCCCCACTGCCACCCCACTGCAGGGATGCTCTGCCCGCTCCCACGGTTCCCTAAGCGCCTGCAGGCAGCAACGCTCCCTGACAGAGTGTGGGCTGGTGGGGGCCGGATGGGGATGTAACAGTGACAGCAGATCTGTACAGAATCTGCTGCTTTTTGGCCCGGGGTCAGGGTGCAGACAGCACCTATTACCGTCAGGGCTGAGAAATCCCCGACCCAGGGTGCGCCAGTGCCACCACCCCGAGGGATAAAGAGCATCTCTGGGCAGGGAGACGGGATCGCGGAGGCAGCAGGAATAGCCGTGTCCTGAGACAGCCACCGGCTCTCCGCTGTCCCCCGAGGTGACCCGGGCCAGGCAAGTGACGTGGGATGGCCACAGCAGAGCAGCAGGACGGGGAGTGGAGCGGAGCAGCGGGGATGGAGCAGCTCCAGCCAGAGGGGAACGAGCACCAGGCGGGACAGGCACAGAGCCGAGCATCCGGCCATGCCCTGGGTCTTGCTACAACCCCCGGAAGATCCCCGGTGTACCCAGGTAAACATTTCAACACAGCTTGTTGGGAAATTTTGGGGACTGTAAATAAGGGGGGGGTTAAGGCTGCGTGAACAGCTCTTCGGTCCTGTGCTATGCTGTGCCCAGAGCCCCCAGACTGGGCCTGGAGCTGGGGGACCTGCAGTGTGGGAGGCCGCACACCCGGCTTGCCGGCACCGGCGTGGTTTGGCAGTGGGATGCAGGTGGCTGATGAGCTGGAGCTGAAGTTGTGCTCCCTAACTTGGAATTCCCAAGCACTTGCCTTAACCCTCAGCTCCTTCAGTCTCCCCTGGACACCGTGGGCAGGGGCTGCAAGCAGTCATGCTCCAGGGAGGTGGGAACAGGGCAGGTCTGTCCCCAAGGAGCACCGTGTGGCACCCCCAGCCCCAGCTCACCTGGATGAGCCTGCCCTGCTCACCCTGCAGGGCGCTGAGCTCCTGTCCCATGGCGCTGTGCCCTTTCTTGAGGCCGTCGCAATCGGCCCGCAGCTGCACGGCGTGCGTCAGCAGCTTGGCCACCTCGTCTGCCACCGTGACCAGCAGGGCTTTCTGCTGGCTCTTGGTGGCCTTGGCCTCGGCGTCGTGGTCAGTGACGGCGCGCAGCACTGAGGTCTGCAGCCCCTCCAGGCGCCCAAAGGTGCCTGTGGCGTCGGGGCAGTTGGGGTCGATGAAGATGTTGATGCGGGAGCTGTCGGCTTTCTCGATGGTGACCAGCGCGTTGGCCTCCTCAGGGTTGGTGCTGATTACAGGGGGTGACTCGGTGACGGGTGTGTGGTAGTGGTTCATGAAGAGGATGGCCCCCGTGACCGTCACCGCCAGGAGGACAGCCACCGAGAGCAGGACGGTGCACAGGATGTACCCGCAGCTCATCCTCTGCGGACAGAGAGACGGACGCCGTCAGGACTCATCTGCATGGACCCAGCCTGCTCCCCTTCGGCCGAGAGGTGGGTTCAAACCCTCGCAGGCTTTGGGGGGCCCGGGATTGAGGGACGCGATGTTGGACATGGAGATGGTGGCAGAGGTAGGGACGTGGGGACCCCGGGGAGCCCTGTGGCTCTGCCAGGAATGCAGAGGCCACAGGCGAGCGCTCAGCAAGCAAAGTAGCTAAACCCGCTTGGGAACCAGGGGTATGAAATAATAAAGAGAGCGAGCGCGCAGCAGCCGCGTGCTCCTGCTGGCATGTTTTATTGAAGGAGGTGATACTCTGCTGGAGCACCCCGGCTCCCCGGGGGGTGCGGGGCTCCCTGCTGCCCTGGGCACAGACACGGGGAGAAAAAGAGAGAACTTCCCTAGTGCCCCCAGGACCGCAGGGAAAGCAAGGGGAGGCAGGGGATGTCCCCAGCAGCCAGGGGTGGCGTAGGATCGATGTTGGGACCACACCGCCCTGAGCACCGTGGGGACCACTCTGCACTCTCCCAGCTGGGGGCGGGGGGGCTATGCATCCCTGTCCCCCCGGTGCCCTCGCTGCCTGCCGGAGGGGAGCAGAGTTGCTCCCAAAGCCCTCAGACCTGCGCTGGAGCCTCCCAGCAATGGGGAGTCACTGTGGGAAAGGTCTCTGACACCCCTCCAAGCACCTTCAGCAGCTCCTCTGGGGCAGGGACCCACGGGCTCAGCCTGCGGGAGCTGCTCCACGTGCACCAAGAGCCTTTTCTCCTCGCAAAGCGTGAAGTGCCAGCGCTGTCAGCGTGGCGGGAGCGAGCTGCCACCCGGCCGCATCAGCCCCCCGTGCCCCCCCAGCCGCCTCCCCTTCTCATTACACCTGCAGGACAGAGGCTGTGATGTTCCCCTGACCCCGGCCACGGCTGTCACAAGGAATTGCAGGGCTGCCAGAAAGCTGCAGATTCGGAAAGACAAAGACTACTTTCCCCAGAAACAAGGGGAAAATTGCTGCATCTGCAAAGATTTCCCAGGCCCTGTCCCCTCCTGCGCACATCTATCTGGAGTGACACCTTCCTTCAAGCACCCTTCATTTCATTCACGCTCCTGCAACCATTTGCATTAAGGTGACCGAAGCTGCAGCGGGGCTGGCCGGGCAGGGGCTGGGGGGCCGTGCGTGCCCTGCCAGCCCTGGGGGATGCTCCGAGTTTCTTCCCCAGCCCACAGAGCGAGACTGGGGATGCAAACAGCGCTGGGCTGCCTGGGAAGCCACGCCGCAGGGACCTGTGTAATGAGGCAGCCTGAGGCTCAGCCCCTCGGTGTGCGTTAAAAGGAGATGTCAAAGGCAATAAGGGGAGCTTCTGGCAAGCAGAGAGTCGAGGAATTTGCCCTGTGTTTGCAGAGCCCCGGCTCAGGGGCATGAGGGGCACCCGAGAGCAGCAGGACAGCGGCAGATGGAAGAGGGAGATGCCCATCGCTGACACCCTCACGTGGACACCCAGGACCTCGCCTTGACCCAGTCCCTCAGCACCCTGCAGTGCAGAAGTGACAGGAGGGACGGCTGCTGACTGGATGCCAGTGTTTGGGATCCACAGGGTGAGCAGGGACCGTGTCCCCACAATTGTCCCAGCTATCCCAGCACCTTCAGCTCCCTGGCTCTGCGCTCTCCTGTCCTGCACGCTGATGTCCCCAGCTCGAAATGTGCTTGGTGGGACGTGCAGATGGGCTGCAACAACCTGTCTCAGCGTTAAGGGTTTTGGGAGCCGTGCACAGCCGCAGCCACGCAGATCCCAGCTGGGCTTTAACACACCAAAATCCCGCACCTCTGCCCAGGAGCTGCATCCAGCTGTTTTCCAGCCTTCCAGCCCCAGCATCGCTGCCCTCCTGCTGGCATCAGGAACCGGGGCCCGATCCCCTTCGCACTCAACCACCTCTGCTTGCCACTGCGAGATGGCGAGCGGTGGCAGCTTTACGAGCCCCATGGCGTTTTGCTGGCAGGTTGTGTTACCTGGCAACCTGCAGCGGGGAGCCGAGGGAACACTCAGCCAGCGGCACCAGCAATGCTCTGGGCTGGGGTGGGGGTCCCCCTAACCCCCCCCAGCATGGCAGCCCTGCAGCTGCATGCCCAGCTCCCAGCACGGGGCCCTGCAGAAGCCCCTGCTGCACGTTCCTGCCCACCGTGGCCGCAGCCCTCGTGGCTCTGGGGGTTTCTGCTGCCCATTGCACAGCCTCAGGCTCCTGGACCTTGTGCCAAGGGTTTCAGGCAGCCGCAGGACATCTCCCTGTTGACCGTGTGGCAGCTTCCCGGTTACTGGTGTCCCACTGGGGACATCCATCGGGCTGGGGGTCCTGATGTTTCCAAATCACTCCTTCCTAGAGAGGAGAAGCTGCAAGGCTGGGAGGTGCTCAGGTTGAGTGGAGCTTCACTTGTAAATCTGGAGCAGGGACTGGGGGTCGGGAGGGAGCCCCAGGCAGGGATCGAGGCACTGTCGCCTTCCTAGTGCAAAGCTGAGCTGGGTTCTCCACGCCCTGGCTGGCTATCTGTGTGTTTGGCCACCGTGCCCTGGTCCTCGATGCCCCAGCCCCGTATCACCCACCAAGCGTCAGCCAGCTGGACACGCGAGCGGCTGTGCTGGGTGGGGAAACAGCAGCTCCAGCACACGCAGCCTGCGGGGAGGGAAGGACGTGAGCCAGCTTGTTCCCGGGGCAGTGGGAGCAGAGCTGGAGATGGGCTGGTCCCTGGGGAGCATGGACGGAGAGGGGTGGCGGCAGAGGCTGAGCTCTGCCGTGGGTGATGCTCTTTGAAGAGGAGGGGCCCTTTGCTCCTGCCAAAGCAGCTGCTCTTTGCCGGCTCACCAGGCAAGCTGTGCGCTGCGGGATGGTGGGCAGCGACTGCGGGTAGCCCTGGGTGCTCACCCCTGGCCCGTGCCCCCAGCCAGGTACAAACCAGGACCCCGGTTGTGCTTCTGAGGCAGGTGAACACTGTGGTTTGCATTGCCCAGGCTCAGCTCCTGGGGCAAACCTTGGTCCAGATATCCCCACCTTACTGCTGGGGTCCACACAGCCCCAGGACATCTCTGGTGGAGCCCCAGGGCAGCGAGGGCCAGTCTTCCCCCACCCCCCAAGCTATTGCTCACTCCGGAGCTGCTCAGGCAGCTCATTTTGCATCCCAGCCGCTCACCCTGCGCTGCTCTGCTGCCCCTCTCGGGTCTCCCTGCCTGTCCAGCTCTGCTGCTGCTGCTCAGCTTTGTGCAGGGCTGCAGCCCCCATCCCTGCTCGCCCTGGGGCAGGGGCTGTTCCCCAGCTAGCACCCCCTGCCCCCCGCTGCTCCCTGCACCCTCCCAGAGCCTAACGCCGCACTTCACTCGCTCCCCGCAGGCACAGAGGCTGATGAACGGAATCTCACTCCCGTTACCTGCTCTCCTCCGTCATCCAAACTGCCTGCTGCCGCTCCTACGCAGCGCGCTTTGCAGCTCGGAGAGAGGAGAGGGCTGGTGAGCACACCGGGGCCGGCTCCACGGGTGAGCACGCAGCAGGTCGGGACGGGTTTCCACTGGAGCTTGCGGGAGCTGGGAGCCCAGCACCGCCTGCACAGCAAACTCGGTGCCCCCCTTGCAACCCCCCCTGCATGAACCACCGGCTCTGGGCTGTGTTGTCCAGCCCTGTGCAGGCGGTGGGGCTGGATCCATCCTGCCCAGCTCATCCCTAGGGCCATGGGGGGAGGCACAAAGCCGGGTGGAGAGAGGCAGCCTGGTTCCAGCCGGACGGCTCCGCTCGGACCCCTGCACGGAGGGGCTGCACGACAGGGTGGCAGCTCTGTTGGGAAGGGGAGAGGAGAGAAAGGTTTCTCTCTTGGGGGGGCTGGGGACTCCAGAGCTGCTCGGGGTGGGCAGCCCCCCTCTAGCGAGACGAGGAAGCCGTTTGGCACGGAAGGGCTGCCGGGGGAGAGGAGGGCTTGGAGAAGGGTGTGCAGAAGTGAAATGTCAGGCAGAAGTCCTTTTCCTCCATCACTGCAGGTGGAAGGGGGACAGGGAAGTGGCAAGACCAGGGGTGCAGGCTGCTCGCACGGCTGGGGCCAGCTGCCCCTCACCATCCTCACCCAGCGCCGGGGTGCTGAGGGAGGGCAAGCGCTGCTGGCTCTCAGCTCCTTCCCTTGGCTCACAGACTTTTCCCTAGCTCTTCCCAGACATGCTTGCCCATACTCCGCACCCCATCCCTTCCCGCCCTGCCTGCACTCTGGGTGCGTGCCCTGGCCCCACAGCCGTGCCTGCGCTTCCCTGCCTGCTCCGGCACGCTCGGCGGCCGGAGGCCGGGCAGTTGGTCGCTACCTGCACGCCGGGCTGGAGGAGCTGGCACACGTGCGGCGGGTTGTGCAAACAGGCTCTGGCACGTGCCGGATCCCCTCGCGTCGCCGCGTGCTTTGCCGCCGCTTCGCCGCACCCCGCTGCAACGCTGGCTTCTCCCCCCAAAACTGGGGGGCTCCTGGAGGTTAAGAGGTGGCCCTTAAGGCAGTTGGGAGTCCCCGAGCCGAGAAGGATGGCTCCGGCTGCGGCAGGCAGCAGAGATGCCAAATCCCTTTTGAAGGGTTATTTAAGCAGTTTAAAACGTGCAGCGGTTCGTCAGAGGCGTGTGTGGCAGCCCCGGAGCATC
>VWZZ01004507.1:127559-155802 GCA_013399095.1 Psophia crepitans
GGGCAGCCAAAAAAACTCCAAAAACACAGGCAAGATTTTAATTTAAAACCTTTTCCTGCATGAAGAGCAGCAGCCCGGGCCATCTGGAGGAGCATATGCAGGTGAGCGGGAGGTGGTGGTGCCTCCCCCAGCTCCCTCGCCTGCAGCAGCCCCCCGAAAGGGCTTTTGGCTGGTAAAAATTAACGTCGGTGGGGGGGACCACGTGCCCCGATCCCAGCCAGCAGCTTGGGGGAGCCCCAGCTTTCCCTCTTGATCTACCAAGACCTCTCTGTTTAATTGATACATTAGCAGGAGAAGCGATTATGAATCCCAATGCAAACTGCAATAGCGTCTGAGTTTATTGTGAGAGATTAATTCAGTGGTTTAATTGAAACTGCAGGAGCAGGATGGGAAAGCGTCAGTCCAGGGCTGGGAGGAAGAAGGTCAGCCCTGCTCAGCCATACCCACATCCACCCCTATGCCCAGGCAATCAATGAAACCCAAATTAGCAGATGTACTCATCAGAGGACTCCTCCTTTGGCTGAGCATCACATCCAGCATCCTGAAGCCCCAAGGCTCCTAGCAGCTCCCCAGCACTACCTCTGCCCACCCGCTAACCCCCTCCCCGGAGCCCCCCGCACCGCATGCAGCACCCAGTGCTTGGAAGGCATCGCTGCTGCACTGGGTGCGAGCGGGGGTTTTATCCAACAGGTACATCTGCAGCGATACCTGCAGGATGCTCGCGCTGCTCAGACAGCGGGAGAGCTAAGCCGGGCTGCTCCGTCAAGGCTCGGAGTTTTTTATTCTAGACGGCACAGAGAAATCCTCAGGTTTATGTATTGATGGCAGGGGGTTGGTTTCTAAACACCGTGGTGTTTCGGAAGGTTTCATCCTCCTGACCAGTGGAAATGCTGGGAAAAGGTCAGGGAAAGCCCCAGGCGTGGCCAGGCACCGGCGTCAGGAGAGGCAGAGCACGAGTCTCCCAGCCCCGTCCTCCGATCTCAATAGTAAATCCATGATAGTGTTTCTTTGGGAAGTGCATGAAGAGTGCTTTAGTCACGCTCCCAACCTCCCTGCAAAAGAAAATGTCCTTGAAAGTGTAAAATCAGGGCAGGACGGGGTGTGATCCCCGGGCCTGGGCTGGCGGGCGTGAGGCTGCTCCACGATCGCTGTTGTTTTGGTTTGGCTGTCCGATACTTCCTTGGTCTGTCTTTAGAGATCAGAAGGCTGGAAATAAGGGTTGGAAAAAATAGTGGATGTTGGCTGAAAAATAACAGTTGACATGAAAAACCCCTCCCCCCTTTTTTTTTTTTTTTAACTGTCTTAATATTTATGGGCTGGGAAATACGTCCAAAGACCATGTGCCACTGAAAAGGATAAATCACTTCTCCTACTTTAATGTGCTTTGTTGGGCTTTATCTGAAACGTAGTCGTAAAATTACCAAATTGAAATTTTAAATGGGGGGAGGGGAAGGGGGGAATATCTGGAGGGTTTGTTGCTGCTTCTATTTTCTTATTGCCAAATAAAATACAATTAAAGCAACGTTTTCTATGCCAGCCAGCACAGCTAACGTTGGTTTTCTGACGGCACTTTTTTTTCTGTCAGCCAATGAAAATAAATGCTGCAGGATCACCAGTGAGCAGCCAGCCCCGTGGCTGGAGGGGGATTCGGAGCAGCAGGCGTTCGAGTACGGCACAGAGGGATTTCAGTCCCGCTGTAAGTGGAAATCTCTGGGGACGTTACCCGCAGAGTTCTGCCGCAGCCCGGAGCGATGCTTTGCCTTCGCTGCTCTCCCGGTGCTTCCAGTTCCCACCAGCGCTTCCCAGTCTAACCCAGTCCATGGCACAGCCCCTATCCGGGGGTGGCAAATTAACTCAGGAACCCACAGCAGTTTTGGGGTGGCCCCAGCCAGACCAGTGTTGGTCCGGTCCCTCACGGGGCTTGCTCCCGTGCCGGCGGCTGCCGGCAGCTCAGCTGCTGACTGCACCGAAATCCCCGTGGTAATTGGATGAGGGTACTGGTTTTCAAGGGAATATTAAATCAGAGCCCCAGCCCCGATCCGGGGTGACACGCCTGGGAATATAAAGACACGGTAGATCACATTATAGGGGGTTATTTCTCTTGCCTTAAAGTCAGACGTATCACAACAACTTCTTATTTGTCACAGAGTCTATTGGGCCGTTTTTTATTGATGGGAGGGAGAGGAAGGGGAGGGCTGTCCCTGTGGAGGGGCAGCCCCCAGCACAGGGGCTGAGCACTCCCAGCTCATCACAGCTTTGGAGAAGCCCCCTGAGAGCCCATTGCTGTGATGAGCTGCGAGTGCTCAGCACCTCTGAGGAAAGAGCCTGGAGAGTGATTGCAACCACGGACTGTTGTGGCAATACCGACGCAAGTGCCCTGGAGTCGCAAAGGTCTCGGGGGCTTTACGGGCAGGAGCTCGTGGCCACCATCCTGAGCTCACTCTCGTCTCCCCGCAGGATCAGTGCAGGGAGTCACTTAGCAAATGAGGGAGCTCCAGCACCCCCCTGGTTATCGGTTTAACGGGGTCTCTGGTGGTGGTGACCGTCTGGTGGCATCTGCTGCTGCTCAGCTGTCACCGACCCTCCTGGTGAAGGTGATGTTCAGGGCACGTCGTGGATGGGGTACCCAGGGGACATGTTCAGGGACCCAGCACGGGGTTAGGGGAGCACATCCCATGGCTCCTGCCATGGTGGGATGGATGGATGGGTGGGTGGATGGGTGGGTGGATGGATGGATGGATGGATGGATGGATGGATGGATGGATGGATGGATGGGAAGACTTGTCCCCACCCACAGCAGGGAGGCAGGGGAGGACAGACAGACAGATGCGCCTCATTAGCCAACGAGTTGGCCTCAGGTGATGCTAACAAGCCCATTAAAGGGGTTTATCAAGGGAGGCCGTGGGCTAGCAGGGAAGGCTGCTGGTTTTATCTGAGATGCTGCTTTTGGGCTGGGAGAGCGTAAGCTCCTGCTTGTTAATTAGAAAGGCTTCGAGGAGGTTTGTACTGGTTGGCCTCACTTGTGAGCAGCCACAATATGAGTGATTAGGGACTCTGAAGCTTTTTAGCGGGTATCGTTAAGCTACTGATGAGTTCAGGCAGGGAGAGGGATTTTTTGGCTGTGCCTGAAATCTGATGGTCTTGTGCTGACCCGGCTCTTCTTCCCATTGTGGTCCCTGACCTCCTGAGCCCTCACGAGATGGGTGAAGTGTGTGTCCTGGGGACAATGATGGCTTGGCTGTCACTCTGTGTCCTTGGGCTGAGTCAGATCTGGTGTCCTTCAGCTCATCTGTCAGATGATGAGCTTGTGGCCATGCATGAGTGAAGCTGCGATGTCCCTATTTTCACTGTCTGCCAGGTACTGAGAAAATTTGGGGATGATTATCTCTGAAAAGGTGGCTTCCAGACTGTTTGTGCATCAGGGAGAGGATGGTGATGCCTGTCCTGATAATTGCTTTGGGAGCATTTTGCCTTCAGACATCTCATTTCCCAGTTACGGGTTCTCCCCACCTCTCAGGGTGCTGGTGGTGAAGCCTTTTTCCTCTGGGGGTCTCCTCTCAAGGGGCAATATCCCTGTCCCATCCTCCTTTTGCCTCCCTGAGGCCCCCAAGGGCTGGGGCAAGGCAGGGAGCAAAATCTGCTGGATTTCCTCTCCCTTCCCTCATCTTCTCCCGTCTGCCTTGGCAAAACTTCGTGCAGCTCGGCAGCATCCTGCCCCGTCGTGGTCTAGTTGGCATTGCTGGCGCTGTATTTACGGCAGTGTTAATTAAATACTTTCTGCAATCAGTGCCGCGCATGACCCCGCTCCCTGAGCCGGGGCTGGGCTGTAATGTGCCATCACTGAGCAAGAACATGACTGCTGCTGTCCTGGGGAATCTCTAATAGAGATTTACTCATCCCAGGCCTCCCATTTCTCTGTTTCATGACATTTTGCAAAGTTCAGGTTTACAAAATAAGCTCAGCGCACAGAAGAGATGCTCCAGACGTTATTTACGCTGCACGTGCCATTTCCCACTTGATGGAATCTTCACCCCACGACGAGCAGGACTGAGGGGGAAGCTGCCCATTGCCCTCTCCTGGGCTGGTCCCCTCTGCCCAAGGGGCCGCTGCTTTTGATGAGGACCACTCCATCACCCTGCCACAAAGCCCTCAGCGCTGGAGATCTCGGCTCTTCGTACGCCTCTGCGTGCTGGCAGAGCAGCCTGGCCCAATCGAAAAGCTCGTGGCGTTGCGTGGCTGAACCTGCCTCTAATCCCCGCTCCGGTCCCGGGGCGGTGGAGGGGGGGGGAGCAGAAGAGAGGGACCGGGCAGGGCAGGAACGGAGGGCTGCTGCAGTTTTGAGGGGGTAATTTGTGATGCTCAGCTGCTCAGCTCTTAAAAATAAGCCTGGGCTAGAAGCTGGTGGGGAGCGGGGGAGGCAGCAGGCTGCTCGCGGAATCCTGTTAGCGTGCGGCAGCCTCCCAGGGTCGCAGCGACGGGCAGAAAAGCCCCTTTCAGCAAACGGCTTGTGGCAGGAGCTGCCTGCTCCAGGAGGACGGCAAAGTGAGCGTGCTGAGACCTGGGGGTGGGCAACAGGGAGGAGGGGTCCATCCCGGCAGGGTGCAGCCAGCCCTGGAGACTTGTCCCCACCGTCACGGAGGTGCACTGGCCCAGAGTGGTACTCGGTGCCTTTCTGACCCGTGCCCAGCTCCTGTGGGCTTTGGCGGTGGGACTTGGGGCAAACTGTGGAGCTAGGTGACCAAACCTCCTTTTCTTCCTCTTCCTCAGGATGGAGCTGACCAAGGGAAACCTCATCTTACCCAGTGCTACAACAGGAGCAGCTTATCCCTTCTGGGGAAGGTTCTGCTGGAAACCAGACATGCGTGCATCTCACAGCACTGGCTCGGGGTGCAGCTGGAATCAGGGATACTGACCCAGCTCCTAGCCCCATGGGATGGGGCCACCTTCAGCCTCATGGGTGGTGGCACCCAGTCCCACACCCAAGCACCCTGTTGAAACCCGGCTGTGCTCCTGGCTTTGAGCTGGGTTGCGGGAGACAGGGGCTGAGGGCTCTCACACACCTCGCTCCCGCCCGTGCCTGCCTTGTCAGGTTTGATCAGAAGGAGGATCAGTCGGCCCTGCGCACTCTCTCTCCAGATTTAATTAACAGGCCTTTCATCTCTACCCTGAAGGAATCTGCTATCTTCTGTCTTCTTAATTAACGTTCATTAAGCAAATCAGAAGAACGTTTTCTCCTCACTGCCTCCATGGCTCTTAACCCTTGCAGGGCACCAGGTCCATGCTGGGGCAGGAGAAGGTCCTGAGCTGTGACAGCAGGTTGGGTTGTCATCACAGCCTTGGTCACCACGTCTCCACCGCACTTGGATCAAAGTCCTGGGGCAGTGGGTGAAGTCTCTTCAGGTACAGAGGACTTCAGCTGAGGTTGAGCCTTGCTATACCAGTGGGGCTGGGGGAAAAGCCCAGCTCTGATCACTCTTATGGACACCCTTATTCAAGCTCATCCATGTCCTTGGAAGACAAAGAGCTTCCTGTAACCAGCTTTAGCCCTTCATCCCGTCCAGGGATGAAGCTCACCCACAGCAAGGTGAAGCACCTGTGTGTGAAGGTTTCTCTGTGAGAGGCCACCATCCAAAGCTGGTAAGTGTCACAGCGCAGGAAAGATGTGTCCAGTGTCTTGTTCTCAGAGAAAAGGGGGTTATTTGGGGCTACTCCTGCCTGTCTCTTGTGGGCTGAAGTTAGATGTGATGGTCTTTTTTTCCTTGCCCTTGGTGGACACTCATGGGGGACAGAGTTGAACGAAGAACCTTGGCTGGCCTTCCTCCTCCTGCAAGCCACAGCAGGGTGGTTGCCAGTCACCAGGATGTGGGGAGTATGTGCAGAGATGGGGTCTCCCACCTCCCCAGTTTGCCCTCAGAGCTGACCCAAGAAAAACCCAACTGGAGGGAATTGCTGTTCTCTGCCTGTGCACGAGAGAGGAGCTGAGTCTCTCCAGCCAGCCTTCAGCCCCAGTCCCCAGCAGCTGCTGGTCCCAGAGCAGTGCTGGACCATGAGCCAGAGCTGACCATGAGCCCAGAGCACCCATCCCAGTGTGGGGCATCTCCTTGGGCAGGCATGGTGGTGTCACCACCAACTCCATCAAGCTCTGTCCCCATGGGGCCCCCCCCATGCCAGGCGGGCAGTGCTGGAGGAGGAGGTGGGGTCAGGATACTCACCAGCTTTGCCTGAATCCCCTGTGCGTCCTGCAAGCAGCCTCCGAGCTGGGTTGTGTGGTCTCATCACTCTCTAATGCAGGTTCCTCTGTGAGAGGGGATGGGCTGGATGGGGAAATCACCTCCTGGGTATCTGTAACATCCCGAGGAGGAGGTGGCAAACCCGTGACATGAGAGAGCCTCTCCTGCCCAGAGCTTGCATCCTCAGCAGCAAGGGGAAAGCAAAACACCTGGAAAACCTCATCCCTGCAGGATGCAAATCCCCTTAAAACTGGTGGTGGAGATGTGCAAGGCAATTATTGAGCTGAAAACCCTTCTCTTTCTCCCCAGAGGGTAACAGTGGGTTTGCCACCGGCCGCCCGCTCCCAGGCAGCTGATGCACATCTCCTCGACGCTGGGAAATTCGCCCTTCCCAGTGGAGCTGGCTAGGGCTGTCAGAGCCCGGGTCAATATATGGTAATGGGGCTTTGAAACGGTGCTGCTGCGGGAGACGCTGCCGAAGACTCTGATTCACAGCTTCCCCCCGGTGCTCTCCCTGCAGTGTGCACGGAGAAGGAGAATAAAATAAATAAGAGTGGAAGGGAAGGGGAGGAAGGGAGCTTAAATTATAAATGAGGACTAAGTTTCCAGGGCTCCTGAGGGCAGCTCTGCTGGGCAGTGTGGGGAGCAGAGGTGGTGGTCACCCGTGCACCCCATTTTTGTGAACACCCACCTGCAGAGCAGGGGTCAGGGTCTGCACAGGAGCACGGTTCTGTACGGGCCGGACCGTCTCCCTGCTTGCTGTCACCCTCCTGTCCCCATGGCTCAAATTTGGAGGGTGCCACAGTCCCCAGAGGGACCCCTCTGGCATAGACTGTAATTAGCGTTACCTGAGAAGCTGCTAATGAGGTTTGGTGACTGTCTGGTTTTACTACCCCATGGAGATGCCTCCACAGGGATGTGCCCTTGCCCTGCTCCAGGGGACAGGGCTGCCCCATGGCAGCAGGCAGGGATGGGACTCCCACCTGTGGGTGCTGGTGGAAGGCATTGGGGGGTGTCACAGACCCACCACCTAGCCGGGCTGGTGTGAGCAGGGGAGTGGTGGGGTCCCAATAAATCACTATGTGGGGAGAAGAGGGTGCAGGGGTGGGGCTGGGTCTGCTTTCTTCTTGATTTTGGGGCTGTGAGAAAATTGGTGATCCCCACCAAATTAAGGAAAGAAAAAACAAACACGTGGGGCATGAATCACTACGGGCTCACCCCCAGGGCTGAGAGATGGAGGAGCTCAGCTCCATCCTTGCAGTCGACGGTGCAACCTCCCTCCCCTGTTCCTGAAGCAGCAGGGCTGGGGTGTGCCCCACTGGTGGGGTCCCATCCTGCCCGGGTCCACAGCCTGGGGACCAGGGTGGCCTGGGGGAAACCCAAACTCCGCAGCCTGGGCTCACACACAAAGCTTTTGACATTCCCAGCAGCTTCCACAAGATGGACCACGGAGCGAGAGGAGGTGCCGGGCAGGGGGACCCGTCCCATCCCGTCCCATCCCATCCCGTCCCGTCCCGCCTGCTCTTGCCATGCCATCCGGAGGAGGCTCAGCGTCCGGCCAGGCGAGCCCCGGCATGGCGCAGCCTCCCGGGCTCTGTCTGCTGGCCCTGCTGGGGCTGGGGCTGGGCGTGAGGGGCTCGCCCGCCTGCCAGGACCCCCACGGCCAGCCCCGCCGCTGCATGCCCGTCTTCGAGAACGCCGCCTTCGGCCGGGCTGCCCAGGCCACCAACACATGCGGTTCCCCCCCCGAGGACTACTGCCTGCAGATGGGTGCCCGCCACGCCAGCGCCCTGTGCCACCGCTGCGATGCCACCGACCCCCAGCACCACCATAATGCCTCCTTCCTCACCGACTTCCACAGCCAGGAGGAGAGCACTTGGTGGCAGAGCCAGTCCATGGCCTTCGGCATCCAGCACCCCAACTCCGTCAACATCACCCTCCACCTGGGTAAGTGCCGGCGGGGGCTCCTGCGGTGCCAGCCAGGGATACCGGCCATGGGTGCATCAAGACCTGGGTGTGCGGCTGGCGGGGTGGGGGGGGATGCTCCTGCACCCTGCAGCTCTTGGTGCTGCTTTTGGGTTAAAGACAGGACCCTCTCCAGGGCTTTTAGGGGGTGCAAGGGGGGGGAGACCCTGTGAAGCACTGCGGGTAGATAACTGAAAGGACCAGGGGAGGGTCTGCCCCAGCCCCGGTCCCTCGCAGGGAGAGGATGCCCGCAGCCGTGCCCACCTCTCCTGCTTCCCTGCCAGCAGTGCCTGGGGTGTCCGCTCTCCCACTCGCCCGAGGCTGCTTTTTATCTATTATGCAAGTTTGCAGAGCTGAAGAGATGTGAGTCACTACCCCCAGCCACCCGCCGGGAGAGCATTGCCCGCTGGGCTGAGCACCGTGGGTGCCAAACCCCTTCGGCTTTGCCCTTGTGCAGTGCTGAGGGTGCCTGGTATGCCTCGGGGTGGGGGGGAGAACTGCTTTCCCCAGCTGGGGTCTGACCCCTGTGTTTTAAATATTGTGCAAGCCACTTGGAGGGTACTTAAACCCGTGGGGCACGCCTGGCATTTTATAAAGGTTTTTTTAGCATTTTCCTGCCACCTAAACTATCCTGGCTGTTGGCCAGTGCCGTAAAATCTTCATGCTCTGCCCCCTGCATGGCCTGGGGGTAGCGGAGGGGCTGTGGCTGGAGCCAGTACGGGGACAGCTGACCACGGACGTGGCACGGAGCTGTGCTGGTGGGACCCAGAGGACAGGGCTGGGGTGACGGTGGGGGGTCTGTGCGTGCCCCAGCAGGAACACTGGAGCTGCCCGGCTGGGCAGAGGTCGCCGCTTTCCCAGGCTCCTGCGAGCGGGCGGACATCTGGTCCTCGTCCCCGGCTGGGGCTGGGCTCCCCACCGGGCATGAGAAGCGATGCTGGAGTAGCCCGCCAGCCCTGCTCCCGCGCCCGCCAGCCCCACGGGAGATCTGCCGTCCCTTGCCCATCTAACTCAGGCTGTCAGGTCACCCCAAATTCCTTTGTATTTGACCTGGAGCACAGACAACCAGAATGCAACCCGCACAGCTGAACAAGCCACCACCGGTTCCTCCGGTGGCCAGTCCCCCCTGCTGCAGGTGACTTCCAGCCTGGATCTTCTTCCTTGCAGCCTCCGGTGCAGGAAGCTGGTGGCCATCTCCAGGATGGCCAGGCGAGCTTGTGGCCACCAGTCCCCACCCAGCACATGGATATGTGCAAGCTCCCAGCACGCTGCGGTGTGCAGCAGCCCCTTGCCCCAGCCCGAGTTCCCTGAGCCTCGGGGCTTGCCTCCAGCCTCTACCTTTCTCCTGGCTCTTCCCCAGCTCCTCTGCAGACCCTGTTGGACTCGGGTTTCCAGTGGAGCCTTGTCCAGTCCCTGTGACCGCCCTGCTATGTCTGTCTCCCGTTAACACATCCAAGGCCATAATGCTGCACCGAGCTTATCTCCAGCCCTGGGCCCTGGACACCCCTGTGTCCCTTCCCGAGCCAGAGCATCCCCCTGTAAATGTACCCTTCCTCCTGCACGGCTCGTGTCTCTTACCAGGCTGAAAAGTGCTGTTTTGGTGCCCGGCGCATTGCTGTCTGACCTTTCCCGTGGCTGCTGGGCCCCGTTATTGTCCCAGCTGCAGACTTTTTGATTGCTACCTTGATGCTTTCCCTAGGGTTATGGAGGAAAAGCCCAACCGGCCTTGGCAGCCCCTGGGACGCAGCCCAGGACAAGTTCTGGCTCGTGAGCTCTGCCAAGTAGTTGGGTTTTTTTAACCCATGTAGTGTGTCCCTGCCAACCTGCTTGTCTTGCTCAGTCCCGAGTCAGATGTCCTGCGATTTCTGCAGTGTGGTTACCTGGGGAGCTTATTAAATAAGATACCGAACGAGTTGGACGAGACCGGTGTTTACCTGCATGCTGTTGATTGGCGTTAATTAGATTACCATCCTTTAAATCTCTCTTCTCTGGGAGGTTTCAGCCATGCTGTTACAGTGCATCCGACTCGGAGCAGATCGATAGTCCTGAGCGCCCGTGGCCATTGCATTTACCCTGCCAGGCGTCGGGGAGGAACCCAGAATATCAGCAGGCTTGCAAGGGAAACAGGCAGCAGGGCTCCTCGGGCAGCTCTCTGCGTGCCGGCGGCTCATGCCAGAGTGTTCAGATTAGGCAGGATCTGCGACTCTGGTTTTCCTGACGGGATGCGAGACTCCCAGAGCTGAGGTCTGGGGGGGTTGGAGGTGGCTGGGGGCACGCAGGTGATGTGACCATCCTGCACACTCCTCTCTCCTCTCCAAACTCCTCCGCCTGGGACCCCTGGCGCGGTACGGGTTGCAGCTTGGGCGCTGCGGGAGGTGGGTGAACACTTTGTTGGGACAACAGCAGAGCTGGGAGAGCAGCCAGGGGTCCTGGTGCTGTCACCCTCAGCTGCCTGTGCCCCCTCCCAGCATCCCTGCGCCGTAGCATGCCAGGCTTTGGGACGCGTCACACCGTCCTGAGCAGGAAAGGGAAGACAAACAGCCTGGGTTATTTTCTGGATTTTATTTTTTTTTTTTCCCCTAAGCAGAATTTGGCTCATTAAAACGTCTGTCTGGGAAAAGCACGTGCTCCCTCGGGATGATTCCCCACAGCAGCAAGTCTCCTCCATCCCAAGCTGGAGGCACCACTCAGGCTCCCCCAGCCCAGCCGCCCCCTCTCCTCACCCGGAGCCACTCGGGGCAGGGGCGGTTTATTGACACAGTGTGGAGCTCCCTTCCTCTCCCAGAGGAAACTGCTCGGGGAGGTGATGGCCCTGACCTTGCTGTTTTGGTAGACATCCCCCCAGGGATCATACTGTCTGGGAACCGGCGCCTGCCAGGCATCCCCCAATGTGGGGTGCAGGGCAAGGGCACCCCTGCTGCCACCAGCCCAGTGGGGGGTCCCAGGGAGAGGCGCAGAGGAGTCTGGCAGCAGCGAGACAGCCTGGCTGCAGCCACTTCCTGGCCCTCGTCACCTCTGGGTGGGCTGTGAGTGGGTCTGTCCCCGCAGTGGGTGCCTGACTGGGTGCTCCCCATGTCTCTGATGGGAGACAGCTGCTTTTCCCAGCGCCGGTAGCCAGGCTGCCTCGGCTCCCCCGCAGCAAAGTCGCAGCACATATGCGACAGTATTCATATGGGCCCAATTAAAGGCTTGTTTTCCTAGTCCCGGAATAACCCCTCTAACATTCCCAACTCATTATCTTTTCAAATAAAGCCAAAACCTTGCAGCTAATTGTTTTGCGCTGTCAGGAGCAGTGCTGTTATGGAGCAATCCAGTCTTTGAGCTGGTCCTTCATCTCTGGCAATTAAGCGGTTCTGATGTTCACTTTGGTGTTTTCTTTCCCCCTTTTTGTTAATTCTTTCAAGCACTTTCAGAGCTGCGCCAGCCACCCCCGGGGATTGGTGGCCTCTCTTTGTCTTCATCCCAGCAAAGGCAGCAGCGATGCCGGGTCCCGGCACGCAGCTCCCTGGGAAGGGACCGGCCTTGACCCCTTCCACCTCCCCATCCCTGCATGACCGTGGCCTTGGGGATGCTGCTCAGTGTCGTGGGCCTGACTCTTCCACCCCTGGCTGCTGGTTAGAGCCCGGTTTTGCAGTGGCTCCTTGCCCATGCAGCCTGCCTGCTGCATCCGTGCCATGGGTTGGGTGGCTGCGGTGGGGCGAGAGCAGATTTGGGGCTGGACAGGATTTGGGCTGCAGCGAGGAGGAGCTGGTTAAGGGCAGCTGGATGGTGGTTTCTTCTCTTCTCGCTGTGGTGGGCAGAGGGGGGCGGTGGGAGCAGGGGGGTGCTGGCAGCTGTGCAGGATTTCAGCCCTGGTGCAGGCTGCGCTGCCCACCGGGTGCCGGGAAAGGGTGACAGCGTGGTGGGTCTGTCCCCAGGCAAAGCCTACGAGATCACTTACGTGCGGCTGAAGTTTCACACCAGTCGCCCCGAGAGCTTCGCCATCTACAAGCGCAGCCGTGCCGAGGGGCCCTGGGTGCCCTTCCAGTACTACAGCGCTTCCTGCGAGAAGACCTACGGGAAGCGGCAGCGGCACTACCTGCGGCCGGGGGAGGATGAGCAGGTGGCTTTCTGCACCGACGAATTCAGCGACATCTCCCCGCTGAGCGGGGGCAACGTGGCCTTCTCCACCCTCGAGGGACGGCCCAGTGCCTACAATTTCGATGGGAGCCCCGCGCTGCAGGTGCTGTGAGAGCGGGAGCGGGGTGGGTGCATGGTCCCCCAGGGCTGGGTGCACTAATGCAGCACCTGGGGTAAAAATGCCCGTGATGCCCTGCACCCCCATAGGGAAGGGGGCAGGATGCATCCCCATCGGGGTGGGGAGCTGGTGGCCCAGACCCCTCGCCAAGGCGCCTTCCCCGTGTCCCCTGCAGGAGTGGGTGACTGTCACTGACCTGCTCATCTCCTTGAACCGGCTCAACACGTTCGGGGATGACATCTTCAAGGACCCCAAGGTGCTGCAGTCGTACTACTATGCCATCTCTGACTTCTCCGTCGGTGGCAGGTGAGGGGCAGCGTGGCTGGGGTGAGGGCAGGAGCGGGGGGCCTTCCCGGGACCGTGGGGCTGGGGCAGCTGTTCCCCACCTTGGTCTTGTTTGAATTGTGGTTTTGGGGCAAACTGCTCAGATGTGGCTTCCTCCATCTGTAAGCTGGAGCTGGTGGGGCAGAGACGAGTTATGAAACCTGGAACCCCTCAAGCTGTGTACAAAGGAGGCCTTTTCCCCACAAGATCTCTCCATTTGCCACCAGCAGTATTTGCTTTGCCTCCTCCCAGCCCTACGGCTTTTAACGGCAGCGGGACTCGTGTAGCTCCTCCTGTGACCCTGCCTGGTCCCTGGCCACAGCGAAAGAGGGGTCCTGGGGTGCCAGCAGAGAGATGTCCCAAGGCCACAGCGGCTGATGGAGCAGCCGATGGCAGGATGGGGGAGCTGATATGGGACAGAGATGGTGGCACCCCCAGGGCCCAGCAGCTGGAGCTGGTTAGCATCTCACACCGACCACCCTCAGCGTGTGACCTCCCAGCGTGCCGGGCGGGGAGTGCCCCAGGGACCAGGCAGGCAGCCTCGACGCCAGCACAGCCCGAGCTGCTTTCCACCCGACTCCTCGCCCCGCCGCCGCTGCCCCAGGAGAGCTGGCCCGGCAGCAGGGCTGCACGCTGCACAGCCTGGGCACTATCCTGCTGCCAGCTGCTGCCCATGCCGGCGCTCAGAGTGGCTCGTCCCCATGCTGGGGTCTCGCTGCAGGTGCAAATGCAACGGCCACGCCAGCGAGTGTGCGCCGGACGAGGCTGGGCAGCTGGTCTGCGTGTGCCAGCACAACACGGCCGGCACCGACTGCGAGCGCTGCCAGCCCTTCTACCAGGACCGGCCCTGGGCTCGCGGCACCGCCGAGGCCGCCAACGAATGTCTCCGTGAGTATCTCCTGGGCTGGCTCCACGGTCATGGTGTGTGGCCAGCCCCAACGGGCTGCCCTGGTGCTGCATCGGCTCGTCCAGCAGCTCCTGCCCATCCTGCGCGGGAGGAAAGTGCCTGCTCCATTTTGTAAGGCTGCTCTGGGCGGGCGGGGAGGATTTGTACCCCAGCACCCTGAGGATTCCCCAACACTTCCTTACCCCCTGAGTAAGGGTCTGCTCCGTGCATGGTGCTGCACCCACCCCTGCTCCCAACAGCAGAGGCATTGCTGAAAGCTCGTTTTGCTGAGCCAAGCAGCCCCTCTGGCTCATCCAACCCCGCAGCAGGTTGCTTTAACCTGGGTGAGCCCTGTGCCCCCCCCAGGTGCCGACCACCCTTCTTGCCTCCCTCCCAGCCTGCAACTGCAGCGGCCACTCAGAGGAATGCTTCTACGACCGGGAGCTGTACCGCCGCAGCGGGCACGGGGGCCACTGCCGCAACTGCCGCGACAACACGGACGGGCCCCACTGCGAGCGGTGCCGGCAGAACCACTACCGCTGGGAGCAGGGGGCAGCCTGCCGGCCCTGCCACTGCCACCCCGCGGGTGCGTGGGGCTGCGCCGAGCTGGGCTCCAGCTGCGAAAGCCCTGTCCTGGCTGGGGCTCGGCTGGGAGGGCTGGTTTTGGGCCGTTCTCCCTCGTCCATGGTTTCCCCATCTTCCCCCCGGGGTCTCTCCCTGGCTGGGCAAGAGCCTGAGGGCTGGCTGGGGTCCCCGCAGGCTCCCTGCAGCCCCAGTGTGACAGCTCGGGTACCTGCCTCTGCAAAGCCAATGTGACGGGCTGGAAGTGCGAGCGCTGCAAGGACGGGTACCACAGCCTCAGCGAAGGCGGCTGCAGGTGAGGAGGGACCCGCCTGCTGGCAAGAGCAGGGGGACAGGACGGGGACTCACCTCGTGCCTTCATCTCACTCCATGCAGACCCTGCGCCTGCGACCCCGTGGGCAGCGTGGGCACCTGCGACCCCAACGCAGGGCACTGCACCTGCAAGGAGAGGGTGGAGGGGCTCCTGTGCAACAGGTGAGCACCGTGGCCCCGGGATGGCCATGGGAGCACGGCCCCTTTCCAGGCTGGGTTCTGTGCCAGGGCTTGGTGGTCAGTGCGGAGCAGGCGTCTCCAGTCCCCTGGGGCTTTGCTGCTTCCCCAGCCCCTGCACGCAGCCCTTCGCAGGGGCTCTGCGATGGGAGTCCCGCAGGGTGGCTCCCTGCAGAGGCCATGGATGGCTGCTGAGGCCGTGGGGCTGCATCCCTCTGGACCACTGGGACTGCTGCCACCAGCATCCCCCTGGGATGCTGCTGTGGTCCCCACGGCTCTGCTGGCCTCGTGCCACATGCTCCTGTTTCCTCCCCACGTGCAGGTGCCAGCCAGGCTGGTTTAACCTGCATCCCCACAACCCTGCCGGCTGCACCAGCTGCTTCTGCTACGGCCACTCCACCGCCTGCACGGCGGCAGATGGCTACGAGGTGACCCACGTCCGCTCCGACTTCAGCCAAGGTACCCAGCCCCAGGTGAAACAGAGGGCACGATTGCAGCCAAAAAACTCTGGCAGTTTGGGAAGGTTGGGGCTGAGCATCCTGCTCTGGGGCTGAGCATCCCCCTTTGGGGCTGACTGGTGGTTACGGTGAGAGGGAGTTTTCTCTGGCTTGCCCCTATTTTGCTGTAAAACCTCTGTTTTTTCCCCCAGCTCTGTGGGAACAGGCTCTCCCTGGCTCCCTGTAGCATCCCTCCACGCAGACCTGATCCCAGGGCTGTGCGTGGCTCAGGGAGGGCTGTGGGTCTGGGCACGGCTGTCCCATCACACCAGGGATTGCAGGAGCACTAAAAATCAGATAAAAAACAAACGGATGGAGCCTGGTGGGAACTTACTCCTTTATTCCCTCCTCTCCCCATCCTCAGCTGGGATGAGGCTGGGCAGACGGAGACCGGGGGAGCGCGATGGGGTGCTCTTGCCTGGCTGCAG
Source organism: Psophia crepitans (assembly GCA_013399095.1). Classification (NCBI taxonomy): domain Eukaryota; kingdom Metazoa; phylum Chordata; class Aves; order Gruiformes; family Psophiidae; genus Psophia; species Psophia crepitans. Next base: position 143,198 of record VWZZ01004507.1, read on the forward strand.
CCAGGGCTGTGCGCAGCAGGGCTGGATGCGTGCGGGATGTTCGGGGAAACCCTGCCATCTGCCGCACAGCCCGCCCTGTGCAGCCCTGCCTGCGGGCACACCACAGCCCCCACCGCAACCCCTGCGTGCCGGGACCCCTGCCCGCACCCCGGGGGGCACCCATCGCTCTCTGCCTTGCCTGTACGCCGGCAGGGTGTGCGTGCCAGTGAGCAGATGGACGCGAACACGCCAAGCGCGGGTTTATCCTGATTGCCTTTAAACCACGCTGCCAATTGCTGTGCTGCTGTAATGTCTTCCATGGCCTTGAAATGGAGCCAGGCTTTAAACAGAGTCCTTTTTTTTTTTTTTCCACCCTTCACGCAGCCAGTTTGAGGCTGCTGCTTTAGGGACAGGGCTGGCAGAGCCCTGCGCTGGGCTGCAAGAGGCTCGGCACGGCCGGGCAGCGTGGGGCAGGGTGCAGCCACCCGCCCTGCTAAATCCCTGCTCCCCAAAACGCTCCCCAAACCACAGCCGAGCTGGATCAGCTCGAAGTTTCCTGTGCTGGGTGAAAGGGTCCAGATTTGGGCTGATTTGATAATCGAGCGCAGCCCACTCGGCAGCCGGGGAGGGATTTCCAAGTGTTCGTCCTGTGGGTGCCTGGGGCTGGAAGAAATAACTAACCCTGAGGAGGTGGGGGGGGGGCGTTTAACTGATTTCTGAAGGAAACCAACTTCATGCGATTACGCCCCGTCTCTTCCTGCGCTCTCCAGCCCACAGTAACGTTGGAACCACAACACAGGCGGGGGGCAAAAGTTTAAAGATAAAAATTTCCTCCAAATCTAAGAAAATAAACAGATGGGGGCGGGGGGGGAGGGGGGGGCGAGGGCCACTCTCTGGTGCATGAGAGCACCAAGCCTGAGCAGAGCAGGGTGTTACAAAGTGCTGGCCCCCTACAAGGCCCTGGAGAGTCTCAGGAGGAGGGACAGAGCCCCCAAAAGCGGCACCCCACTGGTGCTGGGCTGGTGGGGACTTGCCGCTCCCTTCGCCCACACACCACCACTGTGTGCCATCACGCAGGGCCGGAGGGCTGGGCTGCCACAGCTCCGGGCACCGCGGACCTGCCTCTGCGTTGGGCTGCTGGGGAGATTGTCACCGAGTGGGATGGAGAGGAGCCGGTGGATTTTCTTGCACCAGGTATTGTGCGTGCTGGGTCTCTGGGGCCCTGCTCTGCTGTGGTGCTCTCATGGGACATCCCACCTCTAAGCTGGTGCGTGAGGTGCTGGGCTCCATCCCAAAGCTGGGCGTGTTTTGATAACACGAGGCAGTGGGGGGGATTGGGGTGGTGGGCTGGGACCCCAGGAGGGCAGGTTGCAGCTGGCCCTGCTCTAGGAGGATGACCATGGCTCCTGGTGATGCTGGTGGGAACAGGACCACGTAGGGGTACGTCCATGTCCTACAGACTTTGATCCTCTCCCTCATTGCAGAGAAGTTTCTGCAGAACCAGCGTCTCAGTTACGGGCAGCTCCTGTCCCTGCTGCTGGGAGTGGAGGGGAACGGGATGGGGACGGAGACCGGCGTGCTCCCGCTCCAGGTCCAGCTGGTACTGGAAAGTGAGGGGATGGAGATCACCATGTTCAGCAGCGAGAGCCAGCCCCAGCACGGAAAGCAGGCTGTCACCTTCAGGTACCTGTCACGGCACTTTGGGGAGCCTCGGCTGGGTTTTGGACCCAGCATGTCTGATCTTGCCCTGTGCTGTGGGGTTCAGCCCCAGTCCCTGCCCCCCCTTGGGGATTTAACTGTGCCCCCATCACTGCACATGGGTCTTGAGCTGAGAGCTTAAGAGAGAAAGCTGTCCTTCCTCCCATGTTCCTTCCAACAGGCTGCATGAGGCAGAGGAGGGTGCGGAGCCTTCGCTATCGGCCTTCAGCTTCCAGCGCCTGCTCTCCAACCTGACCACGCTCCGCCTGCGCGTGAGCCGAGGCCCTGTGGAAGGTGGGTGGCTGCATGCAATGTCCCCATGGGGACCAGGCTGGGATGAGGCTGGGGATACTGAAGCAGCATCGGGCTCTCGAGGCTGAGAGGCATTGCAGTGGGGGTGTTGGGGCAGGGGCTGGCTCCTCTCTGTGGACACCCCTGGGCTCTCCTGGAGGCATTTTGGGGTCTCCTACGTCTGTCTGGAGCATTTCCAGGCAGGATGGAGAGAGCAGGACTGGGGGACATGCCATCCCATCCTCACGCTGCTCTCCCCTCTCGCAGGTCTGCTGTCCCTGAGTGAGGTCCAGCTCACGTCCGCCCACCCGGGGCCGGGGACACGGGCGGGCTGGGTGGAGGAGTGCTCATGTCCCCCGGGCTACACCGGGCAGTTCTGCCAGTCCTGCGCGCCCGGCTTCACACGGGAGAGCCCCTTCGGCGGCCCCTTTGTCAGCTGCGTGCCCTGCGCCTGCAACCAGCACGGGGACTGCCACCCCGTCACAGGTATGCACCCCCACCCCCGCTCACCCTGGCGCTGCGGGATGGGTGAGAAATCCACGACTTGGTTTGGGGGGGATGCTGGAATCCACCCCTGAGGCTGCGGTACCCAAAACCTGCAAGTTGAATTGCTTGGCTGGTTTTAGGGACTGGGGTCATATCCACAGAGATAATTAGCAAACTGCAATAATGGTGGTAATTTATAATGAGGGGCATCTTTTGTGGTAGTTTACAGTCTTAAAGGAGGAGAAAGGAAAGGTGCTGCTCCTCAGCAGAGCGGGGAGGCAGGGATCAGGGCAGGGTCCCAGGCCGGGTCTCAAGCAGCACGGCTGCCTGAGGAGCGGAGCAGGACTGGGCACAGCCCCGGTGCCGGCAAGCTGGGGGGTCAACCTGAGCAGAGAAACAAGTGAAAGAACAGGAAAATACAGCGGTGCCAGATGTGCGGGAAGGCACAGAGGTGCCAGCTCTTGTGCTGCCAGCCCAAGCCCCGCTCTGCCTCCAGATCCAGCTCAGAGGTGCATGACTGCAGCAGCGACTGTGGCTGGAAGGGAGGAAAAAGCAAAAGCAAAGTCTTCAGGGCAGCGTGGCTGTGCCTGGGGTGGTTCGCAGGAAGTCGGCTCTCCTCTCCTGCCAGGCAAAGTGTCTGGATGGCTTTTGTTGGGGAAGAGGGGCAGGACTGCAAACTGCTGCCCTGGAGCTTGAGGTGCATGCATGAACCCAGCACCGGCCTTGCTGCCACCAGCTCTGGGGAAAGGCACATCAGGGCCAGGAGAGGCTTGCGAGATGCTGCCTTGCTCCCCACCCACCCCTGCAGAAAGCTGCAGCTCCAGCCGGTGCTGAAAAGAGCTTGGAAATAAGATGATGCTTTTGGTACCCAGAGGGAGCCCTGGGTGTGTGGCGGGGGTGGAAAGGGCTGGGAGAGGACTTGTGCTCAGCAAGTGCCCCTGCCCTGTCGGAGGAAGCATGGCAGCAGCTCTGCAAACTTGCCCTCATCTCGCAGAGCCGGGGCTGGCACCGCTGACCGCACAATCCCGGGGACGCGGCCAGGCTTTTGATGTCCCAGCCCAGGCGCTGCCAGCCCCAGCCAGCCCGCACACTTCCTTTCGTTTATTTTTCCACTCCTTTCTGCCACCCACTTCTCCTTTATTTTCCATCTTCTGGCTTCGCCTGGGTGCGGGGAAAATGGAAAAATACCCATTTCCTCCTCCCGCGCAGCCCGCCTGGTATGACCTGACCCCAGAAATCACAGGGATAAATCCTCCCCCTGGCTCCTTCTCTCTTTTTCTCTCCAGTCAAGCAGAGCATCTGCCAGGAGGTGGGGGCTTCCTCGAGCATCCTTCCTCCTCCTCCTCCTCTCAGCTGATTTCAGAAGGCAGTGACTCACCAGCTCGGCTCGCAAGGAGACGCTCGCTCCCCGCTGGGTGCCGGCCGGCTGCTTGTGTTTTCCATGTCGGGCTGGAAATGAGGCGCCTCATGGCTGGGAAATGTGTTGTCCATTATCGCAGGCCCCGACAGACTCGGTGCACGTTGATGGTGCTGCCTGCCTGCACCAGCGCTGCCTGTCCCCGCGCCGCAGGCGAGCATGGGCCTGGCGCTGGAGCCCTGGAGTACTCCCCAAAACTTTCTCCCCTGAGCAAGGACAGGACAGGGAGGGGAAATGTTCTGAGTCCTGGTTGGGGATGTGCAATCCCAGCACGATCCCTTGGCTGGAGCTGCGCATCCCTCTCGGCACCCGTGGCGTGCCACGCTCGGCACTTGGCTCTCCATCCCTCCTGGGGCCCCCAGTGCTATTCAGGGCTGGGTTTTTGTGGACCCTCAGCTCTGTTTTCCTCCTCGCAGGGCACTGCCAGTGCTTGCACAATACAGAAGGTCCCTCCTGTGAGCGCTGCAGCCCCGGGTTTTACGGCAACCCCTTCACAGGGCACTTTGATGACTGCAAGCCATGCCCGTGCCCCGGCCGCTCACCCTGCACGGAGATGCCCGGCAGCAGGGAGGTGGTCTGCACCCACTGCCCCCCGGGGCAGAGAGGTGAGGCTGGGGGTGGGTGGGCGAGGGAGCTGCAGGCAGCGCCGGCACAGCAGGACCCTCCCCATCTTTTCACCTTCCCCAGGAAAACGCTGCGAGCTCTGTGATGACGGGTTTTTCGGGGACCCCTTGGGGCAGAGGGGCCCCGTGCAGCCCTGCATCCCCTGCCAGTGTCACGGGAACGTGGATCTCAACGCCGTGGGAAACTGCGACCCTGTGTCCGGCCGGTGCCTGCGCTGCCTGTACAACACGACGGGCGAGCACTGCGAGAGATGCCGGCCAGGCTTCTACGGGGACGCGCTTGCTCCTGACCCCGCTGGGAAGTGTGCACGTATGTATGGCCCCGGGAGCTGGCCCTGCTCCCTCGGGTCCCCCCATAGCCAAAATCCTCCCATCAGTGGAGGCAGAGGGGGGAAGGGGGATGCCCAGCAGGTTTCAGGGCTGGTGGATGGTCCAGGCTGGCCCCAAACGCCCAGAATGGCCTTTGCTCCTTCTCTCCACTGCTGTCCTTCCCTGGGGATACCCCAGTCTGCGGGGGCTCAGACTCCTGGAGCCCTGTTTGATGGGAGGGTGCAGCCCTCCACATTGTGAGGGGCTCAGCCCGAGCACCCCACTCCCACCGCCCCATCCACCAGCCCCATGCTGGGATGGAAGCAGTATTTTTTCTCCCATAGCTTGTGATTGCAACCCCGATGGCTCAGTCCCGGGACTGGAGGGCTGCGATCCCAGTACGGGCCAGTGCCACTGCCTCCCACACGTGACAGGCAGAACCTGTGGGCTCTGCCAGCCCGGCTACTACGGCCTGCAGGGTGCTGTGGGGTGCAAGAGGTGTGTGGGGCATGGCGTGGGGCTGCAAGGGGACAGCGGTGGCTCTGCGCCCCGGACTCTGCTCTCTGCATCCATTGCTCACTCATCATCCTCCACCTCTCGGTGCCAGCTGCGAATGCCACTCGACGGGGTCACGGGACAGCGAGTGCCACGCGTTGACAGGACAGTGCTCCTGCCAGCAGGGCGTCACCGGGAAGCATTGTGACCGATGCCACCACGGCTTCTTTGGCTTCTCTGCCAGGGGCTGCCGAGGTAACAGGGATGGGGACTGCGCCTCCGTCCCTGAACCGGGGCTGGCAGCCCCTGCCTCATGCCTTCTGCCGCCGTTGTAGCCTGCAACTGCTCCCCGCTGGGCTCCGTCACCCCGCAGTGCCATGAGAACAGCACTTGCCTCTGCCGCTCTGGCTTCGTGGGCTACAAGTGTGACCGGTGCCAGGCCAACTTCTTCCCCGACCCACCGAGCTCGCGCTGCCAGCAGTGTCCTACCTGCTATGGGCTGGTGAAGGATGAGGTACAGCCCGCACCCTGCTGAGGTGGGTGCCGCACCCTGGCCCCCGTGCTGCCTCACTGTTCCCCTGTGTCCCCCCGTGTCTCGCCCACAGGCTGACCAGCTGAAGGCCAGGCTGCAGGAGATGGAGGAATGGCTGCAAAAACCAGGCTGTGATGCCCACCCAGGCCAGTCCTCCGTGCTGGGAGATACGCCCTGGGGAGACGGGCTGCCCAGCCCTCACCTCCTGCAAGGTACAGGGGACGCTCCTCTAGCGTGGGGGGGGCCCACATCACCCTTCCAGGGACCCTGTGCTCCCACACGGTGCTGTGACACGCTGGGTGGGCACAAGGAGATCCCAGGTCAGCGCTGGGCTCAGCATGGGCGATAGGGTGACTGAGAAGGGGAGGACAGATGGGAGGGGGGGCATGCCTTTTTGTGTGGGACAGAGCACGCAGGGGTGCTTGCACCCATGAGGTTTTGAAACAGCTGGTGATGGGCATTACTGGGGGCTGAGCATCGGCATATGGGGTGTCCTTTGGATGCTGCATCCCTGGGTCCCTCCCGAGCATCCGGGAGGGACTGTCTTCTCCTTTCATTAGGAGGTGGGGGCTGGGGCTCAGGCATGGGGCAGCCCCACAGGCAAGTGGGGAGCCCCTAGCACCTCTGTGGGCAACAGCAGCTGCTTGTGCTGCCCGCAGGTGCCCAGGCTGCCCTCTTGGTGGGGCGGCTGGCAGAGGCGCTGGGCACCGCGCGGGGCCGTCTCAGCAACGCCAGCCAGGCCACCGGCTGCTCCGGCCACGGACCCCCCAAGACCTGTGTGCTGCTGTCAGAGATCGGGGCCACGCTGCAGTCGGTGCAGCGGGAGATCCTGCATGCTGCAGACACCCTGGCTACCATGGTGCGGACTCCCACCAGCCCTGGGGTGCCAGGGGGGCTGGTGGCCATCCTGGGGGGCAGTGGGATGTGCAGGACTTGTGGGGTGGGATGTGACCAGCACCGCCAGTGAGTGGGAAAGCCCAGGGTCCATGAGGGTGTAGCCCTCTTTACAGCTGAGTGAGCTGTTCCCTTGCTCACTCCTGTTTGCAAACCTCCTCCAGGAGGTTCTCATGGTGTTGGGCTGGTGGAATCCAGGGGTCCCTGCTCCCCAGTGGGGTCTCACTGCTGATGTTTGTGTTTCAAGGAGATTCCCCAGAAAATCCCTCAGCAGCCCACGAACTGGAGCCGCCGGGCTCTGGAGGCACGGGCGCTGGCCGAGAGGTGAGCCTGGCACACAGGGCAGGGGAGGCTGCCTGCCCAGCCGGGAGTGCAGGACAGCCGCTCCTGTCCCAGGAAGCCAATCCTAATATCATCTCTCGTGGTGTCCTTGTCCTTGCAGCCATGAGGATGCCATGGCGCAGGTGGAGGCGGTGGTCAAGAGAGCTCTGCGTGCCTCCAACGCCAGCTCCGAGCTCCTGCGGAGCCTGCTGGAGGGGAACGCGACGTGGGATGTGCAGCATGAGCTGGAGGCCGGGTGAGGGGCTGGCAGTAAGCGGGGGCTGGCAGCGAAGGGGGCTGGCAAGGCACCACAGCCCCTTGCCTCTGGCCAGGTCCCTGTCACAGGACTCAGTCACAGTGTTCTGGCATGGCCCAAGAGGGACATGCTGAGTCCCATCAAACTCATTGCACCATGGCATTGCCAAGCAGAGAGCCAGAGCACTCCATGCTGGGGTTGTTTCAGGGAACACCCCCAGTGTTTCCCCCTACATCCATGTCAGGGCCCAGGTCTCAAGCTGTCACCTCCATCCTTTGAGCGATGGGAGGGCTCCAGGTGACAGCGGCATCCTGTCCACGTAGGTACGAGGAGGTTCAGCGGGTGCGGGAGGAGCTGGGTGCTGGCGTAGCAGAGGTGGCAGTGGAGGCCAGGAGGGCTTTCACTGCCATACAGCAGGCAAACACAGACATGGCCAAGAAACTTCTGCAGGTGGCTGCGCTGGGGCAGGTAAGCAGCGACCAAACTAAGGCTCCTGCTTGCACCCCTACCCCCTGCTTTACCCGTTGGGCAGCTGCCCCCCAAGCTGGGAGATGCTCTCATGGAGCTTTTGGCATCCCTGACCCCACAGCAGGCGCTGCCGGCGCAGGCTGGAGCCCTGGCACAGGACCTGGCAGCACTGGAGCAGGCAGCAGAGGCACAGGAGCCGTTGGCTCGGCAGGCGATTGAGACGTCCCGCGCTCTGGCAGCTAAATTGCACCAGGAGCTGCAGAGGACTCGCAGCTTCAAGCAGGTGAATGCTGCTCACTTGCATGGGGTGTCTCTGCAAAACAAATGATGGAACCCCCCGTTCCAGCCAGAGCTGTGGACATGGCAGGCACATCCCTCCCTTGCCTCCCATGCAGGGCACAGGGGGTTGGGTGAGCCCCAGCCCCACGGCTCCAGTGCCCAGAGGGACCATGCCTGCAGGCAAGGGGTTGGGAGAAGATGCTTTGAGAGACATCTCCCCTTGGGCTCCCAGATCTCCCAAGGACCTCACCTGCCAAGCAGGAGTGGGCCGGGTCCCACATTTCCCAGATGGGTGCAGCTCTTTGCCCCCTTCCCAACCCAACTCCTGCTCTCCTCTCCCCAGCTGCAGGACTGGGCTGGCTCTGCCCACAGCATGGCCACTGAGTCCATCTCACATGGAAAAGCCGTGCTCTCCGACACAGAGTCCCTCCTGGCCAACGTGGAAGGTAAAAGGCGCCGGCCAGAGCATCTCTGGTCACAGCTCGGCTCTCATCATGGTGGCTCTGGGTGCCAAGGGGAGAAAGGGCCAGTTTGGTGACAGCCAGGTTGTCCCCACAGGCATGAGGAAGGTGCTGGGGCATCGGAAGGGCCAGGCTGCCCTGAGCAGGAGGATGGCACTTGTGCGGGACAGGGTGACGGTGGATGCCAAGAGGAAGATTAAGCAGGCAGAGAAGATGCTGGGAAGCTCCTTGTCCATCTCCACCGCAGCGCAGAGGATGGCCAGGGAGGCTGAGCAAGTCTCTGGGGAGAGTGTCAAGGTCCGAGTGGAGGGATGTGGGGTGTGGGGAGCCTGCGCCGGGCTGTGGGACACAGCTGAGCTGGCAGCCACCGCAGGCAGAGCCCAGCCTGTGGCAGGTAGGGCCGCAGAGCTCCCAAACACAGCTTCTGCTGCCCCTCCAGCACAGCCCACCCGTGTCTGCAAGCAGACTGGAGGGATGCATTTGACCAGGGCACCATCCTGGGACCCAGCCACAGTCCCCCTGCATGTCCCCAGGTGACTGTCCCCATCTCTGTCTCTTTGCAGAGGGCACAGGCTGTGCTGCAGGAGAGCAAGCATGCCTGCAAGCACGCCAGACAGCTCACCACGCGTGCCAATGATACCCAGCAGGAGCTCTCCCAGCAGGATCGTGTGGCTGAGAAGCTCAGGAAGGACCTGGAGGAAGCACACCAGGTGACCTGGGTCCCCTCGGGTGGGTTGTGTCCTCCAGAGCCTGGAAGGGGCTTTGCCCACAGGACAAAGCATAGGGAGCAACCTGGCTTTTGGGCTCCACCGTATGGGGAATGCCTTGGGGACGTTCCTGGGATCCCCTCCCCTTTCCTGTCCAGCCAAGAGTCAACATTGTTCCTGATCTGGGTCTCTGTCTGTGTTGGAAGGTGGGGACAGAGGTGAGTGAGATGGCAAAAAGTCTCCAGGAAGCCCGGGGCTCACTCATCTCAGACATCCAGACCCTGAATGACCTGCTGAGCAGCCTAGGTGAGACCTGGGTGGGAGAGGGTCACAGGGTCCCAGGAAAGGGCCAGCTATTGGGGCCTGGGGCTCTCCTGTTCACTGGTGCTGGGTCTCCTGCTTGCTGGCCATCCGGGCTGAGCTGGGTGCCCTTCAGCTGAGATCACTCATGGTCTTAGCAAAGCTTCTTGAGGTATCATGTCTCGAGGAAAGCCCTTGTGCAGAATGAATTGGGGCTTGCTGAATGTGTCTGTTCATGCCTGGTGTGGGGACTCTGATCTTCCCTGGCATCCCCAGGAGGAGCAGTGCTGAGTCAAGGGCTCAGTCCCTTTGGAGCCAAGGAAGGTGCTGGGCTGGGTTTGCTCCTTTTTGCTGGTTGGTTTTGCTCCAGTTCCTCCTGCTTTGATCATCTGGGTACATTTCTGAGCACTCTAGGCTTTCTGCATCCAAGAAGCTTTGCAAAAGGGTGGAAATCATCACCCATCTGTAAGAGAGAGACGTGCCCGGACCCTCCCTGGAGCCACAGTCCTATTTGCTTATCTGTGATCGCTGGGAAGCTGCAATGCCTCCATGCCCCGCTGCACCCACTCCTCCAGTTTGCCTGTTGCCGAGGGTCTGAGACCCTGGGGCACGTCCAGAGTCTCTCCTGTCTGACTCCATCTCTCATCCGTGTCCTCTCCCCTCACCCAGGCAGCCTAGAGGAAGCCACGCAGGTCGAGGCGGTGCTGAGTGCCGGGCGGCTGCAGCTGGAGCGGCTGTGGCTGCGCCTGGCTGCGCCGGACGCCCTGGCCAGCCAGCTCAGCCTGCTGCGGCAGGAGGCGGCACGGCAGCAGGAGAAAATCCAGACGTTCGAGAGCGACTTGGCCGAGATCCGAGCTGACAAGCAAAACCTGGAAGACATTTTGCGGAGCCTGCCTGAGGGCTGCTCGAAGTGGTAGTGACAGGTCCCTGGCCACTGCCTCATCACCTCCGTGTGTGTCCCCCACAGGGAACGGCAGAGCAAAGGACACCCTGTGTTCACCAGCATTGATCCCTCCCGCTGCTCTTCACCCTGCCCTCCATACGATATCACACCCCAGGTCTTTATCTGCACCAGTTCAGGCTCAGTGTCCCAAGAGCTCTGCGGCATGACTTCAGCCACCAGCTCTGTCCTCCAGGCAGGGGAACAACCAGCTACCAGGGACCACGGGCATTTCTGTGCAGGAGATGGAGCCAGCACAGGGTTCTTCTCCAACCATGGAGCAAACAAAGAACTGTCACCACTGGGGAGGGACAGCTTACCAAGTACGTAAGGTACCAAAGCTGTAACACGCGGCAGCCCCTCCTGCCGCAGGACATGAGAGAGGCTGTTGCATGAACGCTGGATGCTGGTCCTGCTGCACAGCACCCTGCGGTGCGATGCTCGCGTGCTGTGGTCACAGAGGTGCAGGGATGAATTGTGGTGAAGCCAGGCAGAGAGCTGTCCACCAGAAGGAGCACAGCTTGCCTACTTCCCAGGGGAAGGAAGTTTGCAGCGGGGAGGGCTAATCTGGGGCCAAGCAAAAGCAAAGCTGGACCCTTAAAAAGCTCCTGGCAGACAGGTGGGGCATCCTCTGCCTGCTGCAGGGTAAGAGCAGCTCTGCTTTTGCTGTTCCCCTGCTCCAGGGTAGCACAAGGTTACCTCTGCTCACATCTCTAGTCTTTGTGTCCTGTCCCAGCCCCACTTGGCTGACTGGATGTCACCAGGTCTGGATATAAACCAGCCCAGTTGCCGGGATTCCCAGGGGCTGAGTGGCACAGCAACGCACGGGGCAGGGAGGGGGGAGAGCTGGCTGCCGCAGCCCCACATCAGCACCCGCACACCCTCCCCACTGAAACAGGCCTCGAGCACCAGGCTGTGCAGCCAGCGCGGGCTGGACGGGGAGCAGCTGGACAGGGCCAGCTCCTGCCAGTGTCACTCCCGCTGGGTGACAGAGGTCGGTGGCTGCATCGCCTTTAAAGGAAAGGCATGTGCGTTCCGGCCGTGCTCCCATGCGAGCTGGTCTGTGGGGCCACACAAGCAGCAGAGTCAGGCCCTTGTCCAGCCCACCCTGCGCTGGCTGTGCCGTGACTCCAGGTAGCAGTTTGAAGTCACCCCCGTAAGGCCAGAAAGGAGTCCCCAGGCTGGAGCTCAGTTCGCTTCGTAACCTGTTTTACCTGGGCTCTTCTGCTCACCGTGCTGGAAATCAGGTTTGCTAAAGTCTTTTGTAACGCTGTTACGTAAAACTGCTGCCACAGATGTTGGACCCCCCCCCAGCGCTGCCTGCGGTGGGTCTGGTGGTCTGGAAGGAGCCCAGGATTTTCCTACGTTGAACAAACACATCTCCCTCCTAATTATGCACAAAAGGTGGCCAAGGAGTGGGGTGCTGGAGCTGTGGCACTGCAATGGCAGGGGCTCCCCTCTCGCTGCCCAAGGACAGCTCTGTTTAAGCTAAACTGTGTCACAGCGAGAGCACAGCGTGATTCGGTTTGGCCCACGGGCAGGCAGCCACAGCCACTTACCATCACCCTGGGAAGACAATTACACATCTCCAATCAACACACAAATCTGCTGCTGTTACAGAAATGTCAAGCCTTTGCCTTGTGCCTGCTGCTGAAAATGTGGTTCATCCTCCCTCCTGCTCTCCCTGGAACTGTTTTTTTTTAGCTGGTGACACCTACCTAGAGCTGTATCCATTAAAAATTCTTAATATAATACAAAGCTGCCCATCCACCTGAGTGCATGGCAGCAGGAGGGGCACACCACGTGCCTGCACTTTCTGCTCTCTCAAAGAGCAGGAGTAGCTGCACCCAGGGTTGAAACACGTCTGGGGTGGCATGGGGCAACTGGCCGATGCTTCCGACTAAACCCCATTTCAGTACAGTTAAAAAAGGTCTAGCTGGGATCGCAGGGGGAGCAAGGGGGCTGACCGCTGCAACCTCCCCCCCGGAGATCCTGGCCAGGACACACGCCAGATCGGTCCTGCCCGTCCTGCCTGTGCTCCGGAGCTGGTCCAGCAGCGACTTCCAAGCGGTTGTACTTTCTCACCCCGCGGAGCCGCTCCCGAGCAGCAGCTTGCAGAGCTGCCACCGCAATCAGTGCCCGCCACCCG